>JACCEG010000161.1:235284-336012 GCA_014065205.1 Tuber brumale
GGTGTCTAGCTGGTCGGGATTGACATCCCCTCGTTCCAAAAGCATCTTTACTACCCCCTCATGCCCGTTTCCCGCGGCCCACGAGAGTGGCGTCCGGCCATTGATGCCTGGCTGGTCGGGATTGACACCCCCTCGTTCCAAAAGCATCTTCACTACCACCACACGGCCCGTTGCAGCGGCCCACGACAGTGGCGTGTGGCCATACCTGGTGTCTGGCTGGTCGGGATTGACATCCCCTAGTTCCAATAGCATCTTTATTACCCCCTCATGGCCGGTCTCAGTGGCCCATGAGAGTGGCGCCTGGCCGTGGTTGGTGTCTGGCTGGTTGGGATTGACATCCCCTCGTTCCAAAAGCATCTTGACTACCCCCTCATGTCCGTTCCTGATGGCCCACATGAATGGCGTCCAGCCAAATGTGGTGTCTGGCTGGTCGGGATTAACATCCCCTCGTTCCAAAAGCATCTTGAGTACCCCCTCATGCCCCTCTTTCGCGGCCCAAAAGAGTGGCGTCCAGCCATAGCTGGTGTCTGGCTGGTCAGGATTGACATCTCCTCGTTCCAAAAGGATCTTTACCACCCCCTCATGCCCGTTCCTTGCGGCCCACGTGAGTGGCGTCTGGCCATATTCGGTGTCTGGCTGGTCAGGATTAACATCCCCTCTTTCCAGAAGCATCCTTATTACCCCCTCAATCCCGTTCTTAGCGGCCCACGAGAGTGGCGTCCGGCCATAGATGGTGTCTGGCTGGTCGGGATTGACATCCCCTCTTTCCAGAAGCATCCTTATTACCCCCTCATGCCCGTTATCAGTAGCCCACACGAGTGGTGTCCGGCCGTGCATGATGTCTGGTTGGTTGGGATTGATATCCCCTCGCTCTAAAAGCATCTTCGCTACCCCCTCATGCCCGTTCAGAGCGGCCCACGAGAGTGGCGTCCGGCCATAGATGGTGTCGGGCTGGTCGGGATTGACATCCACTCGTTCCAAAAGCATCTTCACTACCCCCTCATGCCCGCTATTAGCAGCCCATAAGAGTGGCGTCTGGCCATACATGGTGTCTGGCTGGTTGGGATTGACATCCCCTCGCTCTAAAAGCATCTTCACTACCCCCCCATGCCCGTTCAGAGCGGCCCACGAGAGTGGCTTCCGGCCATAGGTGTCTGCCTGGCCGGGGTTGATATCCCCGCGTTCCAAAAGTACCTTTACCACCTTCTCATGCCCTCTCACCGCTGCCCACATGAGAGCTGTACTCCCCGTGCTATCGGTTGCATTGACATCCCATTCCTTCATGTTCAATATACTAGTAACTGTCCCCACGATCCCGAAATATGCTGCTCCGTGGAGTCCTGTGAATCCGATAGGTTGTTCACTCTCGTGAAAGTAAGGGCCGCGGGTTCCGGCTGTATTGTGATGCAATAATATTAGTTGTGCGGATATATGCTCGCTAAATCTATCTAGAAGTCTGACTGCGAGTGCCTTGGCATTTTCTAGCATCTCGCGCCTTGCATGCTCTCCCCAGTAACAAGAAGCATATTCTAGAAGTGGCATTGTTGCAGGAGCCGAGGTAAGAGTTGGCGAGAGATCCTGGACGCATTGAAAATTGAGGTATGTCAGGCAAACCTCCGAAATTGTAGAGTGGGGGTTGCGGAATAGGGTTGGATCACTTGAGAGATGTTCTTGTAGAGTATAGTGCACCAGTCGGACAGTGGACGAAGATGCCTCAATCGTCACAAGACCTAGACAAGATGCAAGGAGTATTCGTACTGCAGGAACGTTTTCGATGTCCATATCTGTAGATCCCACCTCCACCCCCAAAGCATGACAGAGCTCCTCAGCCCGTAATGGCCGTTCTGAATACAGAACCCACATCAGGACCTTGAGTCCTAGTATTCCTTCGTTTCCTTTTTGGGCCCTCAGTCGGTTTAGAGTTGCCGCATAGGCATCGCTGAGCCCATCGCCCTTTGTCATCGCTTCAAGTTTCTTCCTTCTCTGACGAATTGTCACCTCTCCTAGGATAGCCTCAATGTTTAGCGAAACAAGGAGGAATCTGCGCAAAATCATTGGTGAGTATTGATCAATGTTGAGTGGGAATGTTGGATTCTCTTACATATCTGATATCTTTTCCTGGATAACTTCAATAATATCCGCACGGAGACCATCGCTCATGGCCTCCGGATAGGTGTCCCCAGCCAGCCTCATCTCCAGATAACTCTTAATGTCATCAGTGGTGGGACTAACAGGTACTACAACCACCTTGCTAAAATATCTTTGGATGTCTTCTCTGACATGGGTCCTTCCCGTCAAGAATATTCGCGTCGTGGGGGACTCCCGAACAATATCTCTCAGTGACTCCAGCAGCTTTGAAAGATCCTTCGGTAGAAATTCGTCAAGCGCATCAATGCAGATAAAAACTTGTGGCAGCGAAGCGATCGCCGTCCTCAGCATTCCCATCAGACCCGGAAGCTGCAGCTTTCTGCCGCCAAACTGCGCTTTTCCTTTCTGAAACGCCTCCCGGAGATACTTCGGGATGTCCCCTCTACCGACCAGCTGCTTCAAGATGGCTCCCATCACGTTGGCGACCGTCTGCTCTTGCTGCGCAAGGAAATCGCAGTACAAGCCTGCAACGGCGATATTCCCCTCCCCTGCCTGATCGCACAGACTGTCGATTACCAGGGAACTAGTATTTCCGACAGTCAGCAATTTTCCCTTTCTTTTAAAGAATCCCACCACTTACCTCATGTATGTTTTGCCCACCCCTGGATTCCCGCTGCAAAATAAGACAGCCTTATCATCTCCGCCCTCACCTCTCCACTCCCGGAACTCGCTCGTTTCCAAAAGCCAATCCCCAACACCGGCGAATCGATCGGCGCGGACACCTTCGTGTCTGGTATTTGGCTGCAGTGGAGAGAGCCAACGCATAATCTCTGCATCTTCGCTCGACTTATAGACGGTTCTGTTGAAACTGCCGGTTATGTTGCCGCTGTTTGTGTTGCCGTCGCCAATCTTGAGATGCGCAGCCTGTGCCATGATGTTCTGTCAAGAGTGTAGATAGAATGTAGAAATGATAAAACAAGTTGTAGGGGTATTGGGGGAGTTTATAAAATTCTGTGAGAACAGCTGAAGAAAGCGGGGAGATGAGGCTTGTTGTGTAACACTTAATGCCCAATAGTTTCGGGGTGGTGCATGACTAATGTGAAAACGTTACTGCTGAGTAACTGTAAGCATTGTAATCTGTTCCGATATCAAGAATCTCCCAAGTTTTCTTAGTTATATCTCATATAGAGGGCTAGATAGGAGGTTATTAAGATTTTGTGGTGAATCGGTGACTGGGCTTGGTGGAGTGTACTGTTTTCGAATAACAGGTACCACAATTTTCTCCCGTCTCTATATTTCTGGGTATTTGCCGATGTTGCCTGTGTGCCCATATTCCCCCCGACACCTGGTTGGTCCTACATCCCTAGTTTCCTTGCTCTATACAACCGTATTGCCGGCGGGCCATTGGTGTCTAAATAGAGCTAGTTTCTGCGTTGAATGCCGGGCTGCGGTGTAAGTTGTCTGGCGAAGTAGTGACTTGCTAGAAGTCATCGTGACCTGAGACCTCGGGCTTGAGAGTAGTCAACAACAAATATCCAGGAACAAGGTAGAAGATAGAGTTGTTAGAATTCTAAAGTAAAAAGATTAAATTCAAATTTTTTTATTTTTTGGGATTGAAAACAACACTAGTTGACTGTGCGATTTTACTCATAGCTCAGAAGATCTTATTGTTGAAGAGAGAGATAGTGGGTCTTGGTCATTCGTGGTAGTTACCGGAATGTTGTAGGTAGTTCCTTTTATTCCCGAGTTATTGTCATTTATGGGGAGGGTGCTCCAGACCTACCTGTCATACGAGCGAGCGTGGGAATGGGGACATGCATGAACGAAAAGAAATATAACTAGGTTCTGTACGGCGGTCGGGATTGTTTTGTTATATTTTACATATGCTCCTCTCTTTACTGTTGGTTTCGGGAATGCAGAATAGGGGAGCGGGGTTTGCGGCCATGTCATTCCTATAGCTGATCTATAATGCTCAATTCCCATTCGATTCCGTTCATTGTACTTGGAAATTTAGAAAGTCTCCGGACGCTTTTGCGCCAAGAGAGGTATTGACAAATACAAAACGTCCGGGGACTTTTTAAATCGCTAAGTACTACTACACTACCGCTATTTTTTAGGGTCGCGGGGAGAGAGCCGTGTGTCTGAGAAGAGCACTATAAAGTAATAGGATCTCACACGCCCCGGCTGGGGGTTTTCGGCTATTGTCCGAGCCTGTCCGGTAGTTCGAGAAAGGGGAGGTTCTGGAAGTAGAAAGAAAAGGAAATTGTCAAACGCTCCTCAGTGGCAGCCATGCCTCTTCGGGATATTTTGCGAGTTCATCTTTCTCCTCATACATTTACAGATCCACTACCTATGACTAAGAGGAAGAGCGCGCGCGGAATGTGACTTCATTACCTTGAATTGTGACACTATTTCTAGAGGGTGTAGGGAGAAAAATCACAATTAATTCCATGAGTTGGAGAGTCAGGTAGGGCACCAGAGGGATGTGTTGCATGTATACTACCATGAACACTTCTTCTGAGTAGCTCTACTCCCGGGCGCCGCTAGCGACTTAAATCATTGATGATCACTCGTGGGACGGAAAAGAAAGAAAGGAAAATCATGGGAACTCTTGGGGTGATGGTTTGCAACTCTGGTCGGTATCGGTTGCTGTTGCCGGCTTGCTCGTACGGTGACTGGATTCCTGTGCGGGGTGTTGGCGCTGAGTTAGGGTGTTAAGTTGTATTTGGTTGGTGGGTGCTATGTGTATCACTAGTTGGGCTGGAGTGCGTGGTGGGGGAGCGGCGGTGGAGTGAGTCTGTTGCGCGCGGGGGGGTTGGAGAACATTGTGCTCTTAACTCATGCCCTCACTTTAGTCATATTCACGTTATCACGTGGCCTCATGGCTCCAATGTTGGCCTTCTATGGAGCGGCTGGATTTACAAGTAGGTGCGGCGTTTGGACTACCGGGTACTACTATAGCAGCCAAGAGGGATCTGAGGTGGTGGGGGGACAGGGCCAGTGGTGATAGTAAGGTCTGGAGGGCGGGGGGGTAAGGGCAATCCAGGGTCTCCAACCCATAACCATCCACTCCCCCTGGGGCCAAAAGACAAAGAAAGAAGAAACAAGTACAAAAGCCAATTACCCATATATAGAGAGCCTATCCGTTGCTCGGTCTCTGTAGTCCGGACAAGAGCGTGGTAATGTATAGCGCTTCGTAGGGTACACCCTGCAGCAAATGTCATCAGAGACCTTGCTGTGTCGCTGAAACCAACTTCATTCTCGGGAGTGGAAAAATGGGGGCTGTTATATGTAGGTTTCTCGAGCTTTTTGTGTTCGTTCACTCTGATAAACTATTTCCTCTCACAGGTGTCATAATCTGGCCTTATGGAGTTCAGTTACCGGGATTTCTGGAATCTGGCTGGGGTGGCGACTTGCAGGCTCGTCCGGGGTTCAGAGTATCGTAGTCGGTTTGCTCCGGAGGTCTTGTGATATTTTGGAACGGACCTGGTTTTGGCTGGCTACTGTACTTATCGCACAATAGGCGAGGCAGTGCTGGACCCATCCTTGCTCCCTTACTCATACGGGCATGACCATTCGCTGGTATTGGCTCGATGTGGGGATTACGGAAGCTAGGGTTAGGGGCTTATCGCACCGATGTAGGCACCTCCGGCTGAGGGATGTTACAACACTTGCAGTGGTGGTATAGTATCATATGATGGATGCTGAAGGGAATTAATGGTGATCACTTGGTGTAACAGAGAAATTAGTAGGAGGAGATGAGCCAACGACTTCTTGAAGCTTAGGGTCTGTTCCTACCGATTGATAGAGTTGGTGCGCACTAAACAACAATACGGGTTCAACAGTAAATTCACATGTGAGAAATCTGTCGGCTAGTTATGTTAAATGATATCTGGTAAAGAGATTTACCGGAGGAAATTACAAGAAAAGAACTTATGGATGAGATATCGATGTCAAAGAAAAAAATAGGTTTTGTGTTGCACAGGATGCCAAGGCTTCCTATTTGAGTGATATATCATGATCTGGACAATACCAAATCAGGTTATGCAAAGCAAAAATTATGCATATAAAAAGAGAAGGAAAAACCCCGAGCAAGACAAGATCCAAACTCATTCAAAAAATTCCTTGTCCATCAGACTGCTTGTAACCCTCGGCGACATGACCTACCACTTAGTCTCTGACTCACATGTCCGCTGAGCGGGTATTTGTTTTCCAGCACTCTAGTGGAATGTTGGGTTGAGCTACAATGTTTGCTACATTGAGTGACAAAGTTACGTTGAGCCACAAAGTGGGGTTGAGCTGTCAGGCAATCTGTATATAGGAGTACCAGTATCACAGGCATGTCCCCTGTTGTAGGCAGGTGATTGTTCTGGAGTTGTGGTGAGAAGCCACGGCCTTGGCACGCGTAAGGTGGCTAAGAAGAGTATTATGATTGTTACATGAGCTATTGACATCGAGAAATTGGATTCCCCAGCTACCTTTATGAGACTAAGGACGGTTGCCTTGGGGGATTAGAGTGTCCGCGCGGCGAATGTTGAGGCGGAGGAGGAGAAAATATTTTTGTGGAAGCCCGGGCGTAGGTTTTTTCCCCCGAACTTTTGTTCTTGCACAATTTTGTGGGTCTTGCGTGATGGGCTTTCTGTTCTTTTGGCTTTTGGATGGATTTACTTTGTGAGTTTGGGGGTTTTGTTTTGGATGAAGTTACGTGGACATCGCGTGAGCGACTACGGAGTAGTGTAGCATTTTAGAGTCAAAGTACAGAAAACGACTGCGTCATCCACCCAGTTGACTTTCACTCCCACCAGCTTCGGCCATGCCGATTGAAAACCCTTGATCCCGAGATTGTCAAGGATTCCAGCCTTACCACCGGATTCACCAATGCGACAGGAGAGGCCAAGCACGGTTTGTTGGCGGTCGCTCACCGCACTGGTGGACCGGGTAGGAGACACACACCCGGAGGCTAGTTTTGCGCGGAGCTAATTTGATCCACTGTGCTCCGTTCCACGATAGACATGCCATTTCTCGTAGTAAAGATGCAGAGGGAAGGCGGGAGTGCAGAAGGGGTAGTAAGTGAAACTCAAAGTCTCCAAGCGATAACCATTCACCCACCTCCCAATCATTTCGGGAAAAAAAAAAAAGGAGGAGGCAAAGAGATGTAGTACAAAAGCCAATCAAGCATCCCCAGAGCTTGCCCCTCACTTCGGTTCCATTCTGCGGGAAGGGGTATGCAGTGTTGTGCAGCACTTTGCGTAGTACGCTTTGCGCAAAAGATGCTTTCATTACCCTGCCTAGCTAGCTCATACCAATATCAATGGGAGCTGTTATGCGTGGGCCTCGAAAATCTTTTCCATTCGCTTACTGAGAGAAACCCCTATCTGCTGCTCACGGGAGTCATGCATTGGTCGCATGGGGTTCTTGTGGTGGAGCTGCTGAGATCCGTGTGGGGCGATAGCACGTGGGATTGTCTGGACTAGTAATAGAGTACTCTATGTTGCTCTGGTGCTCTTGTGGTATTTTGGAACGGGGGATTTAGGGTGGCTAGTGTGCTTGCTCCGAAATGGAGGAGGCAGCACCGGGTCATCAGTCCCTTCAAGAAAGCGGGGATTGGTGTGCTATCCCACGGATTTGGGCACCTGAAGCGGTGGGATGCATCATAGTGGAACTAGCGGTAGTGCCGTACCGGTAGTATGATGGTCGGTATAGGGAATTAACGGCGATCGCTTGGTGGTATTGAGCAGTGTTCCCAACGGACCAGGTAGGCTACCGGTAGGCCAATTGGAAGCCGGGACTGGCCTACGGAAATTCTTTAGGATCTAACCTGGCCGGAACCTATAGGCCTCGAAGAAGTGGAACCGGGCCTGGCCAGGCCTGCCTATAGGCTATATAGGCTTTGGGCTCCCTATATCTTGGAGCTCGCTTAGTCAGATATTCTTTCCTCTTTGTCTTTGACTTCCGTTCAACATGACTTTTGTTCTACAAAGCTTTCATCTCTCCAGTGAATTCTCACCATGCATTATTACTCGGCCCCATAGTAGCTCCTATTTCAAATGATTTATTTCTAGTGGAAAAGACAAGTTGAAAAACATGGCAAACTACCGCTTGTCATACACATTCTCATGGGTGCACCAAATCTGAACCTCTCACCGGATCCCTAGGAGAAAGAAAGAAACACAAAGAAAAACGAATGAATAAATGAATGGGAAAAAAAAGAGCCAAATATTCAGTATTCGGAAACTTCTCCTAAATCCGACACTATGGTTTCTATCACGACAGTTTTTCAATGCTATGGTTCCGGCCTATAAGTGCCTACCAGGCCTGATAGACTTCCGTAGGGTTATGGAGTTCGGCCTATATCCGCCTAGGCTAATTTCGGAGTGGCCTGCCTTTGCCCGGCCGGCCTACCAGCAGCCTGGCCCGTTGGGAACACTGGTATTCTCTATGGAATTTGGGTTCACCAGATCAAGAAATATTTCTCGAAAAGGTGTCGTTCATATCCTGATATCTAGGGCAGGAGTTGTGGGACACTTGAAGTCTCATGAGAACTTTGCGGATGCAAGTGTGGATGACCGAGGGTATGATCTGGCTGAGGCAGAACCTGTCCTTCCAGTGTCAACAGCTGTGTGGATTATGAACGGTAGGGTAGGTGTCCCTGCTAGTCATACAAGTTGTCTGATAAGCTTGTAGCAAGCCCTTCTCAGGTCCGATATGTGGAATGGTATCATGGTGCTGTGCATGTGGAAGGGTAAGTATTGTTTAGGTTAGCAAAATACTCCGCTGCGTCATTGGGTTGGGGTTGTTGGGGGGCCTCGTGTAAGGAGCCGATTTGCTGCAAGCAGCCGGAAAAGATTGACGTCCAGCAACGGGGGCATGCATGGAGGTAGAAAAATAGACTATAAATGGTATCCATCGGGTGATCAGGCTAATCTTGTTATGTTTTATATGTCATTGTCTTTTGGTGTTAGTTTAGGGAGTGCAGGACAGGGGAGCTGGGTTTGAGGCCATACCTTTCCTACAATCACTCCCTTATGGTCGGTTCCTGTTCCATCTCATACTGTACTACTATGCTACTAGTACTTGTCGAGGGTCGCAAGGAAAGGGGGGCATGGCCGAGGAAAAGGATGCCTTAAGTTGATAGGTACCAAAATCCACGGACCAGGGAAATTTTTACCACTGCCCAAGGCCACCCAATATTCCGCGCAACTAGGGCAACGCTTGGGAGGTAAAAGAAAGGAGAAATTATTGATCTTTTCCAGAAGGGAGTCACGCCTCTTCTTTGTTTTTTTTTTGAGTTCAATTTTTCACTCGATTCATTTGCGGATCCGTTATCCATTACGGAGTGGAAGAATAAAGGTTAAATGTGGATTTACTCACCTGGACACTAGTACTGTAAGTATGATAGGGGTTTAAAGGAAGCGTCGCAGTGGGTTTCTCCAGGTGAAGTCTTTCGGGACGTAGCTTATGAATGGGAGACATGCTTCACACTGAGTACCTGTGTCAGAAATGCGTAGCCGGTAGTGCCGAGAATCCAATGTTTACAGGAAGAAGTATGCCGCAGGAAACATCTGCTGTGGTGAAACAGGAGGGAAAAGGGGAAGGGATGCAAGTCACAATAATTCACAGCAGGTTGATTTTTTGGTTCAAACACGAAGTGATGATCATTTCTTCTAAGCTCTGATGAAGACAAGGTGAAGCAACCCCTTTTTGAAAGCAACCTGATCCCCCTTGAAAACCGGTAACTAAGCAGCTACTTTCCACCTGTATGCAACAAGCTGTGCTCCCGAATGGCCTTATCAACTGAGATCATTGATAATCACGCGTGAGGAAGAAGTGACAGAAGGAAAAGGGAGGGGGCTGTTTAAGTAATCCTTTGGAGGTTTGCTCGATTTTGGTTGTTACAGCCGCGGTATTTGCGCAGTGGATATCGTTTCTAGGACAACTCCAATGACATCCACCCTTAAATCATCGCTCCTCACCTCTGGATCGGTGTCCCCATCCAACCCCCACCTTCAGATAACTCCTAATGTCATCTAATATATCCATGACCCAATGGATACCAGGTCAAGTTGTGCAAAGCGAGAAATATAGGTAGGAGCGAACAAGAAAAAGACCGGCGCAATGCACAATCCACACTCATTCAAAATATTTCTTGTCCACCAAACTACTTTTTACTCTTTGCAACGTGACTTATTGTGCAATATCCGGCTCAGATGACCTCAGGAGGTATTTTGGTTTCCCAGCAGTCAGATCGAAAGTTGGGTTAAGCCAGAATGTTTCCTACAGTGAGTGACAATGTTATGTTGACCCAGGAAGTTGGGTTGGCTGTAGCGCAATCTGTACGAGTACCGTATCATAGGCATGTCCCTAGTTGTGAGCGGGTGATCGTCGCTCAATTCTTGATGCGAGCATGGCCATTGGCTGGTATTGGTTACAAGGGGCAGAGCGGTTACAAAGGGCAAAGCGAGAGACGTAGGGTTAGGGTTATATTTGATGGATTTTGGCACTTCCCGCGGTGGGATGTGGGATGTATCAAGGTGGGGACTAGCGGTAGTGTCGTAGTATGGCGGTCTGTAGGGGGGGTTGACGGTGATCACTTGGTGGTATTGAAAGCAATTGGTGGCTTAGGGTTTATTCCTACCCATTGCCTGCGCTGGACCTTACGTTACACCGCCACCGGGGAGAAGGTGAGACAATATTAATGAATAATGTGAATGAGGAGGGACAAGAAGGAAGCCATGGACAAATTCGAACCGGAACTCCAACAAAGGTAAAGAAGAAAAGAAGGAAAAAGAGGAACACAAGTACTCTAGGTGGATAGGAAATCGAGAGGTAAAATAGGAAAAAAACAGCTTCCATCAAAGTCTAATAACATGACTCAGGAATCATCTACTGTATGTGGCTCGAATAATTCAGGTGACGGGGAAGCAAGAGGATAAACAAGAAAAGCCAAGAGACAAACGAAACAGGCGACGGTAAAATACCAATCTTTGGGATCTGGTGATAGGAGTGCATGTTAGCCAGTAATTTGAGGTCTATGATATCAGTGGTAGGATTATCACCTCTGAATGGGATATCTACCGCACTACCCTCGACAGCCAGCGGGGGCGGGAGGGGATGACTATCCACCTGATCTGTTGTGTCAGAATTAACACTGTCCAGTTCACGTAGGATATTTACCACTCGATCATGTCCTTCAGAGAGAGCACACGAATGCGGTGTTTGGTTCGCGGTATCTGGGATCGAGGTGCAGACATCCTTCTGTTCTAAAAGCGCCTTTAATACACATTCGTGCACGCGCCCGGAGGCCCACGAGAGTGGCGTTCGGCCATATTCACTGTCTGCATGGTTGGGATTGACATCCCTACGCTCCAAAAGCATCTTTACTACCCCCTCATGCCCGTTTTCAGCGGCCCACGAGAGTGGCGGCCGGCCATATCTGGTGTCTGGCCGGTCTGGATCGACATCTCCTCGTTCCAAAAGCATCTTTACTACCCCCTCATGTCCGTACTTAGCGGCCCACCAGAGTGGCATTTGGCCATATCGGTTGACTGTCTGGTTGGGATTGACATCCCCAGTTTCCAAAAACATCTTTACTACCCCCTGCTGCCAGCTCTCAGCTGCCCACGATAGTGGCGTAGGGCCATATTCGGTGTCTGGCTGGTCGGGATTGATATCCGCTCGCTCAAAAAGCATCTTTACTACCCCCTCATATCCGTTCGCAGCGGCCCACGAGAGTGGCGTCCGGTTATAGGTGTCTGCTTGGTCGGGGTTGATACCCGCCCGTTCCAACAACACCTTTACCACCTCCTCATGCCCTCTTACAGCTGCCCATGTGAGAGCTGTACTCCCCAAGATATCAGTTGCATTGATATCCCATTCCTTCATCTTTAATATAGCAGTAACCATCCCCACCACCCCGACAAATGCTGTTCCGTGGAGTCCTGTGAATCCCATGGGCCCTCGCACAGTGTTAAAGTAGGGACCTGGGCTTCCATCCCTCTTATAATGCAATAACATTAGTTGAGCTGACACATGCTTGTCAAATCCATCCAGAAGTCTTAGCGCAAGCCCTTTCGCATTTTCCGTCATCCCCTTTCCAATGTGCCCCCCCCCAGTAACAAGAAGCATATTCTGGAAGTGGCATTGTTGCGGGGCTGTGGTCAGCGTTACTTGGAGATCCCGGACACATTCAAAATTGAGGTATGTCAAGCAAACCTCCGAAATTGAAGAGTGGGGGCTATGGAATAGTGTTGGATCACTGGAGAGATGCTCTTGCAGAGTATAGTCCACTAGCCGGACGGTGGACGAAGACTCCTCGACCGTGACAAGGCCTAGACAAGATGCAAGGAGTGTGCGTAATGCAGGAATGTTTTCAATATCCAGACTCCTAGACCCCACCTCCACCCCCAAAGCATGACAGAGCTCCTCAGCCCGTAATGGACGTTCCGAATGCAGAACCCACATCAGGACCTTCAGTCCTAGTATTGATTTGTGCCCCTTTTGGGCTCCAGTTTCCTTGCTCTCAAGCGTTGCAATGGGCTAGCCCGGGTCGAAAAAAGGGCCGACCCGGCCCAGCCCAAGCCCAAGGAAGTATAGCCCGGGCTAACCCAACGAGACCATCGGGCCCCCGCACAGGTGAACAGCCATAAAAGAGATGAATGTAGATCTATTAATACTAGATTAAAATACAGAATTGCCAATGAAAACAGATGGTGCTTGAAATAGGAGATGAACACAACACAGTGAGAAATAGTAGTGATTATTTTCAATAGAAAGAGTGAATTTTATATGGACTGCCAACTTCGGAGGCACTCGGTTGACTCAATTGTTTCAGCATTGAGAGAGTGACGGGCGTCAGAAATAGTCCTCTTGGCTCCTGAGAATACACGTTCAGGTTCGGAAGACATGGCAGGAATTGATAGGAGGGTAATTGCCCATGCCGCAAGTCTTGGGTATTCGCTTTGTTGACGATTCTCCTGCCACCAACTGGAAGGAAATTGGCAATTGAAAAAGGAAAATCAGGAAGACAATTAAGTTGAGATTCAGGAGGAGATACACACAGAAGAGGATTTTGAACGCTAGGTTCAGGCTCCGCATGTGAACAATACCGCTCATAGTTATCTCTTATAGCGGCTTCCCCTGTACTCCGCAGATCCATCTATGCCCAAAACGGATTGTCCCCCTCCTCGTCTAGCTCAACTGATGGGCTAGACAGATGATGATGACTCCGCTCACCCTCCTCCGACATACTAGAAGCCGGGTGATCGCAGAATAGGTGGAGGATTTGAGAGAAAACTACCGCTGTTAGAAGAGAAGCTCATCGGGTTTGTATTGGTATTAGGAACAAATGGGAAGCGAGGTCAGAGGTCAACATAGGTGTGGGAAATAGGAAGCAGGAGGGAGATACCGAAAAGATCTGATATTTCATTGGGTGGCAAGACGAGATCTGAACTTTCAAACCTCTAAACTGCGCGACAATCTGAGAGCACATGAATCCAACATGGATTAGTTCTGCACTAAACATTCTAGATATAGAGATGGTTGGGTTGGATCTTACCGCTTGTAGTAACGCGCTTCCGGAAAGCCATGTGCTCGGACAATCGTTTCCCCGGTGATACGGATTGCAAGACACCATACAAACCTTAAAAATAAGGCTAATCCTTGGCCGGGCACGCCGGGCCGCCCGGGCTTGTCCCCCCCTCAGCCCGGCCCAGCCCAAGGAAGCCCATGAGTGAGCCCAGCCCCAATGAGACCGACCCAGCCCAACGAATAGCCCGGGCTAGCCCAACGAAGGCCCGACCCATTGCAAGGCTTGCTTGCTCTATACAACTGGATTGTAGGCGGGTCGTTGGTGTCTAAATGGAGCTTGTTTTTGGGTTGAATCCGGGGCTACTGTGTAAGGTAAAGTACGTGCTTTGTTTGTATTATATTACAAATAGTTTTTTTTCCGTACAATGCCTGCAGTAACTGGATCCAATGGAGGAGATATATAGTCTTTTAGTGTGCAAGAATTAGGATGCTTTTGTTATGTTTTATATATGCTCTTGTCTTTACTGTTGGTTTGGGGAATGCAGGATAGGGAAGGAGGTTTTTTAGATACGTCTTTGGTATGGCTACTATATAATGATCAATTCGCACTCTTTTTAGCTCACGTTACTGCTGCACTACCGGTATTTGTCGGGGGCCTCGAAGCGAGAGCGGGGTGTGCGGCAAGACGAGCATTATAAAATGATGAGCTCTCTCCCACCCGGGAGTTTTCCACTATTTTCCAACACTGTGCCAAAATTCGAGACACCGGCGAAATGTTCTGCAAGTATGATAGAAGGAAAAATAAATTATGAAACTCTCCTCAGTGGTAGTCATTCCTCTTCTACATATTTCTGGAGTTCATTTTCCGCTACATACATTTCTAGGTCCATTACTAAGAGGAATAGTGTGGGTAAAATGTGGATTCATTCACTTGGACACTGGTGCTATTGCTTGAGGGTATCAAGGAAATGTCACGATTAACTTTGCGAGTTGTGGATTTTCACGCCGTAGCTCATGGATGTGGTGCATACCTCATGAATACTTCCGCTGAGGGCTGAACTCTAGATTTGCTCTCGACCGAAGTCATGGACCATCACTCGGAAGAATGAAAAGAAGGAATGTTGTAAAATATGCTCATTCGAAGAAACTCGCTCACGCTACCTCCCGCAGCAACACAACTTAATATACTACATGAGTCTGGCAGTCACAACGGACGGGTGATCTGTTTAATACCAAGCAGACTAATTCCGTAATATGACATACTAGTAAAGTCCTCATCTCGGTGTTGGCAGCCCGGACAGATACCTTGGTATCGATATTATCCCGTGAAGCCACGATTTCCGACAAGAAAGGAAAAGAGCGAGAATAGGTTAGGAGATCGTTTTCGACTTTCGCGCGGTATAGACCCTTACCGCTGGGTTGTTCATACACCGCCTGGATTCCTGTGTGGGGTGTAGGCGCTATGTTGCGGTGTCGCGGTTGTATTTGATTGGTGGGTGTTATGTGTATCGCGGGTTAGGTGGAGTCCGTGGCGGGGGGGAGTTGTTCAAGAAAATTGTACTCTCGATTTATAATCTCGCTTTATTCTTTCTTACTATCATACCATGTAGCCCCGTGGCTCCAATATTGGCGTTCTATGCAATGGGTGGGCATTACAAGTGAGAGTAGCGTTTGGACGATTGGGTACTATTAGGGTAACTAAGTGAGGTCTGGATTCGCAGGAGGACAGGACCACTATCGATATTGGAGACTGGAGGAGGTGGGGGAGTGCGTGCAATTCAGAGTCTCTAAGCCATAACCGTTCGCCCTCCTCCGGGGCGGGAAAAAAGGAAGACAGAAGAAACGAGTACCTTACGAAGCCAATCAACCACATCTAGAGAACCCTTCGCCTCCATGCTCCGGACTAGAGAGAGTAGCAAGGTACAGCACTTCGCACCGCACACTCCGCACCGGGAGCATTCAGGGACATTCCTAGGTCGCTGGTATCAACTCCATTTGGGTCCAGAACTGCAATAGGCTTTCTTTCGGTCCAGATTCATCTTGATTTAATGGCGCAATTTTCCGGCGCTGTCTCTCCTTTGTTTTCATAGGGGTGGGTAAGGAAATGGAAAAATGGGCGGAGGAAAAGAGATACTAGTGGGATCCATGGAAGGATCAGGGTGATGTTATATACATGCTCCTGTACCCACTGTTGGCTAAGGAGTGCCGAACAGGGGAGCGGGGTTTGTGCTCATGCCTTTCCTATAGCTCTTCCACACTGCATGATTCTCATTCGATTCTTCTCCCTGTATGACTCCGCTACGGTACCACCACGACCGCAGAACCAAAACCTTTATTCTTCCTTCTGCCTTTTTTACACTTCTCTTAGTGATCATCTTGCGGAACAAATATTTTTATTTATTATCTTTCCTACCAAGACATTCTACTACTTCTCGTAGCAACCCAAGTCAAAGCCACCAGATACCCCAGCAATCCAAATATATCCCTGAATAGCCTGCAGTCCTTTTGCTTTTAATCACTCCGAATACGATAATCAAATGATATTCTTCCAGTGCTATACACTCCGCTTAAGACACATCAACGTCCGAGCAATCTATGGGTCAACTTCCATGATAGCCACATCTACTTAAGCCCCATACTGTCCTCCATCAAGACACTCTATACAATTCTTCATACAACTCTCTAACCACCTGTGGTAAATGCATATTAACCGAAATATTTTGTTACCATATAAACAATTGTTCCTGTTGAACAGCAAGCTCTTGGTAACTAAACACCAGCTGTTACTTGAAACCTCGGCCTGCATGTAACCAAGCCCGGGCGCAGCGCTGGTTTTGAAAACCCGCTTTCCTATAGTTCGGCCCGTCCGTCCCTGACGAAGCCTGGGTCAGTCAGGCCGTACCCAAAGGCGGAATGGCTGGCCGCTCGGGTTCGCCGGGGGCGTATTGGACCACGGGGGACAGTGGGTGTTGGACCATAGTGGGGCGTAGTCATGGGCTCGGCCGTGATCGAGCGATCGAGCAAAGCTCAATCATGATCTGACCTTGCTGATCACTAGGGGGGCGGTAATGGACTGCAGGGGTGGTGGTATTGGACTGTAGGGGGCTGCACGGATTGGACCGTAGGGGGATAGACATCTTGGACTGTAGTGGGGTAGACATATTGAACCGTGATGGGGTAGACATATTGGACAGTAGTAGTGTAGAAGTATTGGACAGTAGTAGTGTAGAAGTATTGGACCGTAGTGGGGTAGACATATTGGACCGTAGTAGTGTAGGCGTATTGGGCCGTATGAGGGTGGACGTATTGGAACGCAGGGCGGTAGACATATTAGACCGTAGGAGAGTAGACATATTGGACCACGGGCGGGGGGGTGCATTGGACCCGGGCGGGAGGGGGCGTGCTAGCTTTAGAGTCGCTGCATAGGACCCTGACCAGAACCGCAGTCAGCATTGCAATCCGTGGCCCATGGGTGGCCATAAATGCTAAAGGATATCGGATGACCAAATTAGTAATCAGGCTTATTTAGAGCCTCTAGTCTCTTGAAAAAACCTGTGATTCCCGGCATTTTTGGTAGGGAAGTTTTAGGAGGAGGGGTTGATGGTAAATTCTGTGAGCCAAGGGGGCACCAGTGACAACATCATCAGTGATGTCAAGTTGGTACGTTTTCGTCGGTAGTGGTCGGAGGGAGCCAGGATTTGCACGCGTGAACTGCAGGTTTGGCGTGGCCACCATTTCCCACATTTCTAAATGGATTCGCCTAGTGGTCTCGGATACTGAAATGAGTATAACCACCTTGACATCCCCGCGAGAGTTCGCTAACCACCAGTGAGAACTAACAATGAGTTGCCCCAGGAATTGGGATACCCCGCGCTCAACGACGAGGGTTGGCCAAGATTGTGTGGAATGGCGGAACTCGATCGGGTAGAAGGTGAAATCTCATTCTTTGCTCCCGGCCAGTGCGGTTATGGTTCTGCCACCTATAGCGATAAACTAGAACTACAATCTAATCTCGATCGACTTAGCCCTAATCATGTTGCCCAAGAAGGCATTGGCCATTTCGTGTATACAGCCAGGCATGGCTTCAATGACGAATGCCTACTTGTGCTTAAGGCAAATAAACCGGAATCCTTATGATTGCTAGTCAAGAATCCGATCCATACCAGTCAGCCGTTTTTGCATGGAAGGGCAAAACATTAGGTGCGGTCCAGCGTTACACACCTGCACTCCCCTGATTCACGCACCGACTGCACTTAGAAACGATTCGGGCCTTTTGTATCGTTAGTGCTTTATGGCTTCTAGACCCTCCCTGCGATAATACTCGTTATCGGCTTTTGAATTCGGGCGCTGGGTTTCCGATACCGATGCGGCACTATCGACAACTACATGAAGACCATAGGGGGATGCCATTTTATACTACCAGCATGTGAAACACCATGCGTCAAATATGAGATGATGTTTTTTTGAGATATCAGGTTGAAGAGTATCATTGAGGGTATAGGATACGGAGTTGCTCATTCACTGTATCATACTTAGGTTCAGGCGTAGTGGCAGCGGCTGGTAGAGTATGCTATTAATACTACCGATAGGCCTGGTGGAGGTTGTGCGGAATTTGTAACACTAAACTTGTTCGAGGATGGCAATAACCCTAACCCTTCATCCTAGGTTTGTCACTCAGTATTTCACCGATTCAGCCCGGCCTCCGCTTTGGTATGTATAATACCGAAAAGTCTCTTTCCCACAGCCCGGCCCGACCATCCTGGAAAAGGTCTGGATCAGTCAGGCTGCGCCCAAAGCTACACGGACTGGCCGCCTGGGATTACTGGAACTTCAATGAGCAATTTGATACTGCGCGTGTGGGTAATGTATTGATTTACCGGTCGTGATAGCGCCCTGTGTTCATTTTTAACCAATAGAGAGCTCCCTCGATATTTGGAAAGTTTTCACAAATAAGCCTACCTCTATCTTGAGAGATAACGCAAGGACAATACAAACATTACAGCATTGAAAGAATAAATCTTTCTTTCCTATCTCTTTTGGGTTTGGTTTTCATCTCATTTTCTTTGTTCACGATCATTTATTTTCTGGGAAACTTTCTACGACATATCGTACTCAAGTAAAATATATCTGGAGTACAGTCTACAAATTAACCATAAGTCCACAAGTAGACCCTGGTCAAACACACCATCCATGAAAGGTTTGCTAAACAATTTTCATGCGGGTGTGGGAAGTTTGATGGATTCTACTCTCTCTTAGTAGGAGTTTGTGCTGACTGGGCTGGCCCCTTAGAGAGGAAAATTGACTCTGACTGAGATGGCGTAAATTAACTGACAGGGGCCAAGTAAAAAGTGATAAAGCTAAACCCAATTGAGAGGCAGGAAAGACGTGATTGAACTCGTATTTACTTGCACAATCCACTATCCCCGTCAGGTCTCTAATCTCCGCAACCAGACACAAGAATAACCCCTAAGAACAATTAGTGTTTACCTAACGTGGTATAGCTTGTGGGAGCTGGGCTGGTGCATGAAATCACGCACACTAGTCGGTGCGATCTAGTAGTTTCATCCTGCTCAAACCATACTGCATTAGGTAAATACTAGCACTTCTTGGGATCATGATCATGGAGATTAGAGACCTAACGAGATAGTGGATTGTCCGAGTAAATACGGTTGGCTAACCAGGAAAAAATGCAAGAGCCTTAGTCTGTATGGAGATAGCCCCTGCGCAGGACATTCCCGAGGGTAAAAACCTAGACACTCTGAGAAAATACCCTATCAACACTGCCTCCACTCCATATCGGTAATCAAGGGAACAATGCCGCAGCTGAATGCCAGTTCGCAAACCGTCTCGCGCCACAAGCTACTCGAGAAAAGGGAAAGAACCGCTCTCGATCTCTCTACCAAGTTTACTCTCTCACCGTGGAGTACAGTTTGTCAGCCTTTGGCCGCAATTTACGCAAACACTTATCACTACTCTATTCAGAATATCATGTGGGGTGTGAAAACGCCTGGCGCACGAAGTAGACTCGGCAGTGCTGCCACCATTGTATTTGCTGATAGATATTATAGGTTATTTAAATAAAATACATTTGTGTCAAGAGAAGTTTTGCTAGGAATTGAAAAAGAAAGAACATTCAATATGGGAAAGAAAAGTAAGCGAATGTTAGCCTCCCAGATATTTCGCTTGTATTCACCAAAGGACCAAAGGACGGTCATGCCAAGGGTGAATTCGCCCTACTTTATATCACGTACTACAGCCCGATCCAACCTCGGATCCTAATCTAGGATCTAATTAGTAGTTGACCTAAATACAAGAACATGTGTTCGAGTTTGACTTACCCTTCTCCGCAGGGAATGGACTATTGTGGAAACGCCAGATCGTCGCAGCAAAACGCTTGAGCAGTTCTGTATCGAATATCATATCACCTTCTCCGGCGCACGGCTGGCGGAGCATGATTTTCTCAAATTCCAGGCGAAGAGGAGTACCGGTAACAGCATCACCGGTGATGTCAAGTTCGTGTGTTTTGGTTGGTATCGCTCTGGATGGATTAGGATTTGCACGCGTGACCCGTGCATCAGGCGTAGTCACCATTTCCCACTTTTCGAAATGGATATGCCTAGTAGTCTCAGACACCGAAATGAGTATAACAATTTTGACATCTCCGCCAGAGTTCTCCAACCACCAGTGAGAATCAACCACAAGGCGGCCGAGAGATTGAGAAGCCCCACTCTCAACGACGAGTGTTGGCCAAGATTGTGGGGGCTGACGAAGCTCAAACGGGCAGAACGTGGAATCTCCTTCTTTTCGCCCAGCCGGTGCGGTTATGGTTCTGCTACCTGTACCGACAAACTCGAACTGCAATCCCATCCCAACTGACTTACCCCCAATCATGCTACTGAACATGGTACTGGCCGTTTCGTGTGTCCAGCCGGGCATGATTTTAACGATTAATGCTTGCTCGCGGTTGAGGTAGAGGAACCGAAGTCCTTTGCGTTCCCTGTCACGGATCCGATCAATGCTGGCCAACTGTTGTTGCGTAATAGGACAAAACACCAGGTATTGGCCAGCGTTACCCTCCTGCGCTTCCCTAATCTGGTCGTCGATTGCGTTGAAAAAGGATCTGGGTCCCCGGTATTTTTGGTGCCTTACTCCTTCGAGACCCTCCCTAAGATAGTACTCTGTATCGATTGTTGAATCCGGGAGTGGGGTCCCTGAGGCAGAAGCAGCAATATCGATACCCGCACCATGTCTAGTATAGGATGCCATGTTGTAATGCCAACTTGTGAATGACCAGGTGCAAAAAGGAGATCTCGTTTTCTTGCTGGCAGTTTGTTGGAGCGTGAAGTGTGGCCGGTGCAGGATACGAAGTCGCTTTTTCTTTGTGCTCGCACCTCTGTGTGAGAGCAAGGGCAGCTCCAACGCATTATAAATGCTACTGCTAAGCTTGGCTGGGTTTTAGAATTTTTGTGGTCCCCGCCACCACGCCCTGAAGTTAAGAACTATATTCATCACTTCTTTGTATTCCATTCAGAGCGCCTTAACGGTTTCGCATTCGCTGTGGAGGATTGGGGCTAAATTTGGAGTTCAAGTACATTGGAATGCCGTGTGCACAACCGTGGGCGAGTGACACTACAAGGGTAAGAAGGTTTACTTGGTGTACCAACCTTTGTCCTCCAACTATGCCCGGCTTTGTTTTCCGCTCTAGCGCATGTTCCCGCGCTGTGTTTTGTTTCGTAAAAGGCGGATTGGAACCAAAGACCACCGTGCCAGGAAGACGGCAATTAAACCCCCGAAACATCATACCCCAAGCAAATATAAATCTGCGAGGTGGGTGAACACGCCCTCACCGGACCTAATTCATCTCTCACGAAATGATATATATACCACAATATATAATGACAAGTGCCTTCTAAATGACCATGTGAAAAAAAAAAAGCTTTAAAAATAATTAGCATCACAAAAGATACAACAATAATCTACAACCCACCAGAACTTAAATTAACCCAAGTCAGCGCTTTAGCTATTGTATTATTCATATGTATTCTTGGTTTTCAGGATCGAGAAATAAATACAATTCTATAACGGTCGACTCAACTGCAATACAAATGCAAAGAAGTTAGAAAACTGCAACCCAGGACAAAGGGCAACATAATGAAAGATGTATGGGATGCAATGAAATTGGAAATTAAACAGAATCTTATAGATACAAGGTAGAATATACCTATGAATTGCTAGAAGTGCCAATAGCGGCTGGCCTTAGGCAGAATGCGGCTCCCGAGCAATCACTGGAGGAACAAGACACGAAACACCTGGCAGAGATGATACAGCACAGCATTTAAGGTAGCAGCCCCCCCACGGAAGAACATGTATGTAGCCAGGGTGCAACCGGAGAGAAGCAGCAGTTGAAGTTCACCCAGGAAAGACTATCCTGAAAATGTTATCAAATCAGTAAATCTAGAAATGGAACAAGTTGAAGACAGCAATGAATCTTAGGGAGGGGGAGAGCCTCAGATATGTAGATAATTACAGGCAGAATAATCCAGAGGTTGTTTTTCATTGAATTATGTATTTCTATCATATATGCGGAGAAAGAATTCAAGGGTCAAATCTTTTTGCGGGTGTGGGGCACAGGAGACAATCTACTGAGAGCCATGCTGGATAAAACTAAGGAGAGAGGGTAGAATAGACACATTTATGTAATATAAAAATAATACAAATATGGAATGCAGTATGTGGAACTATATTTTTCGTCCGCATTCCCAGTTTCTTAGCCAAACCCCAATTGGTTCAGAAAAATTCTTGTTCCATCGAAGGACCCAGCTTTAGGCGCTTTGTGCAATATGACTTCTCCCCTGTAGATTGATTGATTAGAGGTGGGCAGGGAGATTCCAATTGTAACAGACTAGCCACTCTCTCTATCTCTAGTTATGGTAGGACAGACCTGATCCTTTTCAAAGGCAGCCAGTCAGGACTCTGGGAAGCTCACTTTTCAAAACTCAAAGCTGGGCCCTGCCTGGATCACCTATGTGGAGATATTCTAAGTAACAGCTTGTGTTTTATTATCAACGATTTACTATTCAACAAGACTAATTATTCATAATAAAAGTGCTTCAGGTAGTTCAAGAGTTGTGTGAAGAATTGAATAGAGTGAAGAATATATTCGGTTGAGTATAAAGTGCCTGGGGGTAGGGTAGCATTATGGTTGGGAAAGTGCGTGTACATTGAGATTGGTTTGTCAGATGATCGGTGAAATATATAGCACTGGGAGTAGCCCTTCTTTTGTTCCAGAATTTCACATCTTTTTAGTGTACCAATACTGTTATGATCAACAAAGGCCATCCTAGATATGGCTATGGTATGATATCAAGACTAATGAACAACGGGTTACTGTTGGTCATGATTTGATAGCTCAAGATTTTGCCGAGATACGAAAAACTTGGTACTTGAGAAGTGGTGTAGTTCTAAGCATAAAGAAAGCTCCATACTACTCAGCAGGACCATGAAGGAAAAAATATTGTCCATGTTGATTTGCTTCTGATCATCCTGGTATATAGGGAATATTAGACTATTTCTTTATCTAGAATGGGCCACAGTTTAATACTACATTAACCTAGGTTGGAGACTTTCTGTTCAAACAACGAAATCAAATCAAGGGATGCCCGCTTTCCATTCACAAAGGGTAAATCAAGCCAAGTTATGATATGTGGTAATCAGATCACACTTTCTATCTATCTCACAGGTGAGGAAAAAAATCTGATAATAATATTATTTCATTTTTTGCCCTTGGGCTCCAGGGCAGCAGTAGGGTGTACGCAATATTTCTACCTTGTTGCGCGCCGACACTAGTGGGGCTTTAATGTGGCTTCACCACCACAGTCGTGCATGCAAGGAGTCTTAGCACAGTGATGGTATCGTGCTGAATAGACTCCACTCATATAGCCTTCACAAGACATTCGCGGGAGGGGAATGACGGGGAACAAATAGGAGCCGTTATGTGTAGACTTCTCATATATTTTCTGCACCTTTACTCGGATAAACTCGTGTCCCTCACCCATGGTAGTCATGCTCCAGCTTATGGGGTTCTCTTACCAGAATCGTTGAGATTCTCGGTGGGGTAATAGCTAATAGGATCGCTCGGGGTTGTAGAGTAATTTGTGTCTTTCTCCAGTGGTCTTGTGGTACAGTATTGGTATTTTGGAACGGGACAGAGGTGGGGTGGCTATTGTACGGTACAATAATAGGAGCCCAAACCACCCCTGACTCACCCCTGCCCCCTCGCTGATATAGTGCAAAGTGACTCAATCCGGGACCTCAAAAGAGGCAAACCCGAGATTGAACTAGTCAACCACAATAAGGAATAAAAATTAAAAGAAAAGAAACATCAGAGAGGAAGATATTCAAAAGGAGAAGAGGCCTTAGGTGTTTTTTTTTTTTCAATAAAGTGTCATTTGAAAAAGTATGGTGCTGGCCTTCTATACTGTCCACCAAATATTTTGCAACAGGGGACGGCTTGGCACCAAATATTATGTATATTGATTCAACTCCTGTCAAGGTTATAGTTTTTAGAGTTATTGTCAAGCCACAGTGATGTTTAAAAATGTTCAGGCATTATATCATAATATTATTATTATAGTATTCATCAATGGTGTATTATTATAATAGTACAATGTCATAATAGAAATACTGGGGCTTGAACATATCAAAAATAACTATGAACACTCTAGGAATTGAACCATATTCCACTATCTTAGTTTGTGGCTCAATGCCAAGCCATCCCCTATTGCAAAATATTTGGTAAACACTATAGACGACCAGGACCGTGACCATAGTTCAAGTTTAAAAAATGCAAATATTGGTGAGAGTCAAACATGTGATAGAATGTACATCGGGGCAGACTGAAAAACACTGAAGGGCTAAGATGACTAAGTTGTAAAAATAATTAATAAAAATCAAGTTATGAGCACAGTATACAGCAAGATTGGCTAACAATTTTGAATTCAACACCACAATACCATCAGTGTGCCTCATTTAAGAGGTAAAAGCAAACATCAATGCATATTTGGAGCCCAAGGTGGACACCCTAAAAAACTATGTGGTATACCAGAATCACCAATTGGAACCTCCCAGGACTGCAACACAAGTGAAGGATCAGAAATCAAGCTTCCCAGTCTGCTACTTCTCAAATACTGGTGGAAGAGTACTAGAATACTAGAAGCATACTATGCTTGATTACAGTATGCAACAGCTCCATTTACAGATACTTTATATGGGGGTCATTGCCGTGTATCTTTAGCTCAAGCATCTTATTAAAAACTCTTTCTTCATTAAATAAATTATCTTTATTCTCTTGATGTCTGCTTTATTCACCTCTCTAAGGCTTCCTGCGGATGTACCATTGCATGGTTGTCTTGGCAATTCCGGGCTCAACTCCGATCGGTTGCCACGGACTTCCTATTTCACCGAAGGACCCACCTTTAGGCACTTTGCACCGTACCGTACCCACTTACAGACATGAGCGTCCGTGGGTGCGCACGCCAAGGCTGTGGTGTGGCGCCACAACCCCGGAATGGTCGGTCGTTAGCCATGAGAACACTGCTCCGGAGTGCCTGGCAGCTCCCCGTAACTTTGTGGCTGATCAGTTATAAATTTGTGGCCGTGGTAGGAAGCCATGGTCGCACAAACACGCCCTGCAGTTCCGTGTTAAGCAACCAAGATCTACCCGCGCAAATCGCTACACATGTGGAAAGGCCATCAACAACGCTACGATACAACAGTAACTAGAAATTACTTGGAAAAAACCTTCTGCACGAGATACTGATGGCAAATAAAGGTGGTTTTTGTATGGAGCAGGATGAGCTATCGGGTGAAAAATATGCCCAAAGATGCCGAAGAATCTATTGCGATTGATACACCATGATCCCAATAATCCCAAGTAAAGTCGGAAAAATGTGGATATATCATGAAGAGAAAAAGGAGATAAAAATCGAGCAAGATGCAATCAACGCTCATTCTGGGTATTCCTCGTCCGCCAAACTAAGCGTCTGCACAATGGCCTATCACTAAGTCTCCCACTCACATCGGCGCAGAGTGGATTTTGGTCGTCCAGCACGCTAGTGCTAGGTTAGGTTAAGCCGGAATGTTCCAGACGTGGAGCCACAGAGTTAGGTATAGCCACAAAATTGCGTTGAGCTATGATATCAGGTACTCCGTAGGAGTGCCCCTGGTCGCTAGGTCACGAGGGTTCCGGGGTCATGGTGCCTAGACAAGCTTGGCACGCGTAAGGTTGCTAGAGAGGGTGTCGCGGTGGATGCGAAGGCTAGGGGAATAGTGTGGTTGGGCCCTCCCGCTACCGCCGAGAGGTTGATAGTGGCTGTTGGGGATTGGATTGTCCGCTGGGCGAATGCGGAGGCGAAGGAGTGGGGGGGGGTTTTTTCTTTGTGTGCATTTGCGTTTTGAGTCCCGGGTTTTGCTTCTTCGTGTGGGATTACGGTTAGAATACCACTAAGGTTCCATATCTACCACCCCTCCTACGACACTAGTTACGACAAGGGATGTTTGGATCAAGGTAGTTATATTTTGGAAAGTGTTGTGACATATGGGAGTTGAAGCGATGATTGTTTGCACAGAAGCTTAGCTGCAGCAGAGATGTTTGGAAGGGTTTACGAATGGCACTAGGAGCACGCAGATTGCCCAGGACTAACGTGAGCTAACAGAGGGAACTAACGAGTGTTGCACTATGGTGGTAGCGAAACAGGCACATGTAGCAGGAATGTTCCGGAAGTGAAAAATCTGCGGGTAGTTGGAATGTAGTTCAGGAATTAAGAGACAAAGTGTGTCGGAAGATTGTGTGTATGGTTTGGAAAGATAGAGGTTGTGAACAAGGCAAGGACTTGAATAAAGGAGAAGAGCTTTTTCGGTGGAAAGGTTTTATGTATATATAGGACGCTGCTGGCATCACAGAAAGAATAAGGACTGCAGAACTCTCTACCCTCCACTGATCGTAGCCTATTCACTTTAATCACTTAGATATCATATATGTGACTATGCAGTAATTTACAGTACAGTAAACCACCGCGTCATTCATCTAGCCGGCTTTCACTCCCACTGTCATAGTTTCTGTCATGCGGATTCGTAACATTGATCACGAAAGTATCAAGGATTCCCTCACCACCACCCGATCCCCCCTTCCGAGAGACGTGAAGCCTAGGACAGTATTTAGTTCTCTCCCACCAGAGCGACGAACAAGACAAAAAAACACATCTCGCAGTTATAACGTTTTTCGAGCAGCTAAGTTTATCGGCGCTATTATTTCCGACGTTAGAAATGGCCATTACCGAAGTGAGGGGTACGGGGGCGGGCGGAGGTGAAAGGGGGTAGTAAGTAACGAAGACATAGTCATTCACCCTCTGGCGAATCCTTTCGAAAGCAAAGGAAGAAAAAGAGCATAAAAGCGAGTTACACATCCGGAGAACTTGTCCCTCCCCTTTTATTTGTGCGCCAGGAGGGGTTATGCAGTACACTCCGCACGAAAACTCTTAACAGACCTTCTTGGGTAGTTGGTGTCAACTTCATTCTGGTGGGAGGAAAAAATGGGGAATAGTTATGTGAGGGTTGCTCCTACCTTTTCTACTGTATTCGCTTACTAGGACAAACTCCAATCTCCTGCTCACAGGGATCATAATCTGGCCTTATGGAGTTCACCTATGGGGATTACTGGAGTCCGGATAGGCTGATGACTCGCAGGACCGTCCAGGGTTGTAGAATAATCTGTGTCTTGTTCTGGTAGACTTGTGGCATTTTGGAACCGGCCAGAATTGGGGTGGCTGCTGTACTTACTACACTACAGGCTAGGCAGCGCTGGGCCAGTCCTTTATCCCCTGCCCCTACAAGCATGACCCCATTCATTGGTATTATATTAGTTAAAACAAGTATATTGAGAAAGCTAGGGTTAGGCATTTATATCAGGGATTTGGGCACCTTGGGGATAGGATGTAGCTGAACTCGTAGTGGTGCTGTAAAGGAAATTGATGTTGATGACTTGGCGGTATTGGAGGAAATTGGTAGGAGATGAAAGGATGGCTTGTGGATATAAGAGATGAGCGTGCCGAAATTTAGTGTCTATTGCTACCCGTCACATGTATACAGCCGTACAAAACACCGCAGCCTAGAAAAGGTTGTGACAAATATTAACAAATGAGAAGAATTAATAATAAGAAAGGAGATTATATGGATTAAGCCTAACCGTAACTCCAGGGAAGGAGAGGGTAAAGAAGAAGAAAAAGGAACAAAAGTACTCCAAATAGATATAAAATGGGAAGTTTAAATAGGAAAAAGCCCCCGTTATCAAAGTATATCAACATCACCCAGAAGCCGTTTATGTTGCTGGAGAATTTCATGTATCATAACGAAGGAACAAGGTAAACGAGAAAAGCCGAACGATAAACGAAAGCCGGCCATGGTGAAATACCGGTCTACCGGTCGTGCGTAAGTGAGAATTGACCAGGGGTCTTTAGGACAGGTTGTAGCTTTCCTTGAGTGCTGGATGGGAGGAGGTTGATGTAGCTTAGGATTTTCCGTTAGGGTCAGGTCACGGTCAGCGGGCCTGGAGGGAGGGCTTTGAGGTCGGATACCGGTTCCAGCTCATTGGCATCTGCGGATAGGGGTGCAGGTTTGCCATTAACTTAATGTCCATGATGTGGGCGCAAGGATCACCACCTCTGAATCGCATATGATATCTACCGAATTAGGCTCAGTTGCCGGCGGTGGTAGGGCGGGGTGACTATCCACGTGATCTGTTGTGTCAAAATTGGCGCTGTGTGCCGTTCGCGAAGCATGTTAGCCACTCGATCATGTCCGTTAAAGAGAACACGCGGCAGTGATGTTTGGTTCCCGCTATCAAGCGTGGCGGTGCAGATATCTTTCCGTTCTAAAAGCATGTTTACTACATATTCGTGCCCACGCTCAGCGGCCCATGAGAGTGGCGACCGGCAAGATTTGATGTGTGACTGGTCGGAATTGACATCCCGTTGTTCCAAAGGTATCCTTATTACCCCTTCATGCCCGTTCTCAGCGACTCACAAGAGTGGCGTCCGGCCATATTTCGCGTCTGGCTGGTCGGGATCGAGATCCCCGCGTTTCAAAAGTATCTTTATTACCCCTTCATGCCCCTTCTTAGCGGGCCACGAGAGTGGCCTCTGGCCATCTTCGGTGCCTCGGTGCCCTGGGAATTGATATCACCTTGTTCTAAGAGAACCTTAATAGCCTCCGCATTCCCTCTTATCGCTGCCCACGTGAGGGCTGTATCTCTCGTTCTATGGCTTGCATTGATATCCCATTATTTCGTCCTCAATATAACGGATCCTACCTCCGCGATCCCGATGAATGCTGTGGTATGGTGTCCTGTGAAACCCACAGGTTTTCTCATCGTCTAAAAGTACCGGCAGGGGGCTCTGGCTCTGTTCTGATGCGATAAAATTATCTGAGCGGATATATGCTTGTCAAATCTCTCAGGATGTCAGAGTGCAAGTGCCTTGGCATTTCCCGGCATCCCGCCTCTTGAGTGCTCCCCCCAATAAGAAGAAGCTTAGTCTAAAAGTGGTGTTATGGCTGGAGCCTCATAAAGTGTCGGCGTGAGATTCCGGACACTTTGAAAAGTAAGGTATGTCAAGTAAACCTCCGAAATCGCCACCCGGGGGCCAGGAACAGTGTTGGATCACTGGGGAGATGCTCTTGTAGAGTATAGTGGACCACCCGGACCGCGGAAGAAGGCGCCTCGACTGTGAAGGGACCCAAACACAATGCTAGGAGTGTTTTTAATGCCGGAACCTTTTCGATATCCAGATCCGGAGGTCCTGCCCCCACCCCCAAAGCATGGCAGAGCTCTACGGCCCGTAATGGCCGTTCCGAATACAGAACCCACATCAGGACCTAGTGTCCTAGTATTGGTTTGTTTGCCTTTTAGGGCCTCCCTCGCCTTAGAGTTAGCGAATGTGCATCGCTGACCCCATTGCCTTTTGTCGTTGCTTCAAGCTTCTTCCTTCTCTGACTAATGGTCACCGCTCACAGAATAGCGTGAATGTTTAGCGAAATAAGGAGGAATCTGCGCAAATTTAGTAGTGAGTATTGGTCAATGTTGAGAGGAAAGTTGGATTCTCTTACATATCTGATATCCTTTCCAGGATAACTCAAATAATATCCGCCCTGACATCATCGCTCATAGCCTCTGGATCGCAGTCCCCAGCAAACCTCATCGTCAGATAACTCCAAACGCCATCCGTGGTGGGACTGATAAATACCACAAACACCTTGCTAAAAGTGCATTGGTTATCACCTGTGAAATATGTTCTAATATCCTCCCTGATACGGGGCCTAAGTGTGCAGAATATTCATGTCGTATGGAACTCCAGCAGATATCTCCTAGTAACATAAGAAGTGTCGGCAAATTCTCCGCCAAGAACTTGTTAAGTGTACCAACGCAGTTGAATACTTGAGGTAGCAGTAGCCTTCTTCCACCTAGCTTCGTCTTATGTTCTGGAAATGCGTCGCAGAGATGTTTTGGGATGCCTCCTCTGCCTACCAGCTGTGTCAAGATTACTCCAGCCGCTTCAGCGATTGTCTGTTCTTCCTGAGACAGGAATTCATGTTACAAGCCTGCAATAGCAATACCCTCTTCTTTACCTAATTGCATAAACTCGTCAACACAGAGAACTAGTATTTCTGACCGTCAGCGATTTTTGCTATCCTTAGAACAATGCCAACACCTACCTGCAATTGGTTTCGCCTACTGCTGGTTTTCTACTGTCAAACAAGGCAGCCCTGACGGCTCCACTCTCGCCACCTCTCCGCTCTCGAAACTCGCTCATTTCTTCAAGCTAATGGCCATCACTGGCAGATCTGCCCGTGTGCGCGCTTTCATGTCTCTTATTTCTCTCCCGTGCAGAGAGCTAGCACATAATCTGCTCATCCTGTCAGACTCCTGGGTGTTGGGATTTTCTGTTGTGCTGCCACGATCTGTATTTCTATCGGTGATTTTGACATTTGTAGACTGGGCCATGATCTGTCAAAAGCATCATTAGAATGTATGAATAGCAAAATAATTTGTTTCGTATTGGGGAGTTATAATAAAACTTTCTGAAAACGGCTAAAGAAAGCTGGAAGAAGCGGCTTGTTTTGTGACAGTTAATATCTAATTATTTGTGGAGGGTGCGTAGCAAATATTAGGCATGTCTTGAGAGCTCTCCTGCTGAACCACGGCAGGTTAGCATTGTAATGTTTTTCAATATCAGGAACTTCCGGAGCCTTCTATTGTGAATCCCGTATGAAGGGTTAGATAGGAGATTCTTGATGTTTTCTGTTAAATTGTCTCTTAGCTTGGGTGGGGTTGTACTGTTTCAGAATATTAGTTGCCTAGGATTTCCGGCTGTCGCGATATTTTCCTGTGACAGTGGCGTGGAACACTTACTAGTATCCCATATGTGAAGCTGTCAAATGCATCAGCTTGACCAGTCCAATAGGGCACACTGAGTTGTCGTCCATTGAGATAATAACCTTCACCTGCCTTTCCGACTCTCAACTGCTCCAGCTTCTGTCTACTGGGCAGTAGTTCTCGACCTTCTCTTTATCTGTAAGGGTGGGGGCTCATAGGCTAGCGGTGATTGAATGTTATTATCCAACTGGTTAGTAACGAGTTCTATTGACACAGTAGGCTTGGTGGAGAGTAGAGATTCCTACTGGAAAGCCAATCAGGCTTGCGGTAAGTGGAAGTTTGTCGTCTAGTGATCTGGTTGATCTGGTGGTAAACATGGTACAGGTCTCGGACTTTTTTTTTTTCTTGGCATGATACACGTCTGCTAGTGGGGTTAAAGCGGAAATGATCACATTTTCCCTTTCTGACGGAACAACCAGTTTACCTCCCACACCCACCATCCCCTTTCTGCTTCTCTTTCATCCATATCCTCTTCCTCTTTCACTTTATTCAGCACCGCCTTTCTCCTTCTCTTTCCTCAGCATCCTCTATCTCTTTCGCGTTCCTCGGCACTCCATTCCTCCTTCTCTTTCCTCGGCACCCCCTTTCCTCTTCGCTTTCCCTAGCACACCCATTCTCCACCTCTTTCCTCAGCACTACCTTCCTCCTTCTCTTTCTTATTATCGTCTCAGTTCGAACAACCCACACTTTGCCACAACGAACAAGCAAGCCACTCTCCTCGTCCTCCTTACTCCTCCCTATTGTAAAATATTTAACATTTGACTCATAGGGTACCGATTTCTTCCGCCCATTCTTATCTTGACCATGGTAACTGACACTTTTATAGGAAACCACCAATCTATTAGTACCAACAACCCATGCGGTCCTCGTCTTTCTGCCTGCGACGAAACTCACTTTTTTGCCTTCTCCATCAACTGTACGCTTTCCACAATCTCTTTCTTCTTATTAGTCATGGATACGATCATGCTCGATCATCAAACTTGAGTGTGATCTAGCCCTATTTATGCCCAAGCCTTACTCAAATTTTATGATCGAGCATGATCATACCTATCAATACTTCTTATTTTATCTGCAGAGGCTAATTACACATTCTGAGGGCGTGGGTAGTTGTCTGTTACTCCTCCGGGATCTTGTTTCTTTCTCGCTGTCCGGCTTGCCTAAGCCCTGGATAGATATTTCACTTAGCCACAAATACTAGTGGTTGCATCTTATCATCACTCTTTATCTCGTACCTAATTGTAGGTACTCCTTAGAAACCCATCCCTACTCTCTTTAAGTTTGCTCAGTACATTTATCAGTGTTTTTTGTTTCGAATTTCTATCTGAAATACTAGGCGTGATACTTAGTTGGTGCATTTATCCCACATTGCACTAGAGCCCAAATACAGAAGCATTGTATCGGCTGCAGTGAAATCATTTTATTCTACATCATAGATCCCAATAGTACATTGGTCTACCGCCGACTTAGCAATTCAACTGTCGAATGCTTTATGTCAACGAAAGCAGTACCTGAAGGTGAGTCACTATGATTCCAAAATTGCGTTATATCCGGTTTGCTGATATGATTTCCTGAGATTGGTCAGGTGTAATGGCGACCCATGGTTCCTGGATAATTGGGATCGTGATGCTAGTTGTAGTTATGCTGGATTTATGGATTCGATGGTATTGTGACCGTAAGGTGATGGCTGCGAAAAAAGCCAAAGCCGATGAAGAGAAAGGAGAGGGTAGAAATACTCTTATTGGAGAGGCAGCTGGGGCCATCGGTGGAATGCCGGGTGTGGTTGGTGGACAGATGATCACAGGAGTTGGAGATGGAGAGGGGGGAGCTGGAGGTGAAGGCGCAGTAGCTATGGTGGTGGATAGTCCAGACATGGGGGCAGTACCAGGTAGTAGGGGTGCCCCAGCCAGCGGGGAGCGAGCGGATACCCCGCAGGATGAAGTGATGAGTCGAGCGGCAGGAGGGATAGGTTCCAGGAGCCAGGGACATATCGGTGCGGGAGACCGCAGCCATCAAGAGGCAGGACCACAGCTTCAATAGGACAGTGATGACAGTACCAGGCTTCAACGGAAGTTTGACGATCTGGAGCACAGGGTGCATCACATATCCCTAAATGCTGAAAGAATTCTCATACAAGATGCCAAGATGAAAGCTCTTGAAAACAGCGTCAATGACCTTCATCACAGACTCGATATCTTTTACACTTTAGATATCCATACAAGGACTCTTCAATCCTCCGTTGATGCTATAAATGCAAGTCTCCAGGCTATCCCCAGACAATCACTTCAAATCGATGGACTACGCGAGCAAGTTACAGCACTAGAGAGAAGACTCCCAGACATCCACTCTTTTGAGGAAAAAATTGACGTTCTCAAAAGCCACCTGGATGACCTCGCTGGATTGCCACCCGATGTCGAGTTACTACAAAAGTGTAACAAAGATCTCTCCATGCAAGTATCCGAGTTGAAGAACGGAGGGCAAGAAATGGCGAGTCTTCACAAAAGGATAGATGATTTGGTGGTACACGATAGTATGGAAGGGAAGAGGATTGATGCAATCTGGCAGCATCTTGCGGAAATGGCCTTGGCGAAATGAGTTGAAACGACAACTACATGGCGTAGTGTTATACTATGTGGTAGTGCTAGCAGTATACTAGTAGCTGCAAGGTTAGTATGAGGGTTGTATTGTTAATCGGGGTTGTAGTCTGGGCAGGGGACTAGTTAGCAGATTGTGTATATTTTGTTGGTATGCTCTCGTATAGATTGGATTTGCTTCTTTTTTGCTTTGTTGCTATCTCTTACCAATACTTACTAGTATGCTTAATCTTAACTTGTCCTCGGGCTATGCACTGGGAACTCTGAAATTGTTGCTGGCTAATCTATTTTTTCCTGTTCTTTATCAGCCTTGATTTGACCTAATTACTCATCCCATAGTCACAAATAATATCCACTACCTTTTCCATTTATTTTCTCCAGTTACTAGCGGTTAAGAAAAATATAATAGAGAAAGAATTTCTCATCCTACAAAGAACTATGATCAAATAAGTCTCTTGCTTTTTTAAAAGTTCTTTTATCTTTAGTTGGGTCAGTTGGTTTCTTTTTGTGAAGCTCAAGTAGACATGAAAAGAGCTCATCATTCATAGATTTCAATGACAGAACTATGAAGTTAAGGTGGTTGGAGACTAACAGCAACCTCATCGGCAATTTTATCTCTGTGTGCACTAGTGGTTAGCTTAGCTGCAAAATGCGATCCTATGCCATATTTACAAAACCTGCACTGAACACCCCTCAATGATTCTGGCATTCAGTAATGTTTTCTAGAGCTCACTGTGACGGAAACCGGAATGACCACTTAGCGTGAGAGCAGCGCCATGAACACACTAATCGTCCCCATGTACATAATGACAACATAACATAGCAGGTGATTTGGGTACTTAAACTGGTCTTCGTTCCCTGCTGTTTGGCAATTAACTAAACCACCAAAAGCCAATATCCTCCCCCTGCTCGAGCAGTCATCACGATACTGGGAGAAATGTGTGGTTTGTTTGAGAAATCATTGTCTTTGCATCTCTCTCTTACTTACCTTTATTGTGTCACTCAGGTATTCTATCTGCGGTACGTGGTTGGGATCGTTGTGCCCGTGATGCACGACTTGACCGGAATGGGTCCCCCTCTAGGTGGCCACATCACTCCCAGAATGCACCCACCATTCCGAATAAAAATCAACCTCCGGCGTTCAGCCCTCCCAGCCTGGATGAGGTTGTACAGAGCGAACACAGGACCACTCAGTTGGACCATGCCCGTACCACAAAGCCTGGGAAGAAGAGACACCGAGCTATTGGGCAAGACCGATACTGCCTCGAACAGCGCGAGACAAACCGTAGCCACCTCCCACAGCATGCGCTCGACCGCAGCCACTACAAACAGCCAGTCCTTGACCGCAGCTACCAGGAAAAACAGTCTACCCAGGACTTAGACACACGCACTGAGTTGGACCTTGCTCCCCAAGAGCCGCATCCTGCAACGATTCAAGACCTTCATGCTAGTATAGACCGTCTGGAGACTAACCGCGCCGAGATCAATCAAAGGCTTGATGCACTCCTCTGTTACGTCTCCCTGTGTGCGAAGACGAAGAAGATGGTTGACAAGGAGAAGATATAGTCCAAGTCGGCTTAAATAGTCAGTAGCATTTTTCTAGCTAAATGTAACGGTGGAAGTAGTTTTGAACTTGTTTCTTAATTTACTTTTGTTGTAATTTGTTATACTTTATATTTTCAGATTGGTGATTCTTCCATATTGAGACAGTTTATATTCTGCCTATCAAGTGCAACTCACCAGACAATCTTCCTCCCCTCCCCTTTTCCTCAAAGCTAACACGGTACCTGTTCAACTTGGATACCTTGAACCTCCCACAACATATGGGAGTTCTCTGCAACGTTCAATTTTTTCTTTCTTTCCGCAAGGCTATAACCTGGTTAGACCACAGGGGCTCAGAATGTGAGGAGAGGAAGAAGAGGAAAAACTAAGGAGGAAGTCAGAGAAGTAAAGTGCAACGGCAACTAGGTAGGTACCTTAAGAACTCGAATAAGCGGACCATGTGCTAGGATGTTGGAGTTGCCTCTCTTAGTCAAGTCTGGGGTTTTTTTGTTTTACTTTTTTTTTTGTCTCGGAGAGCAGGTCTTTTGGTGAGTTTTTCGCCCCCTTTCCACTGGAGAATTTTTGGACGACATAGCACATAGTCTGATTATTGGAGTTCTTACGGTACTAGCATCATATTTCCATCTCAGTTGTGTGCGTTTGTACTCCTGGCCACACATCGGCCACCTCCCAAATATGCCACTTTCGCTTCCCAGTCCTCTAATTATTCGCTCATCGGTAGTGGCAATCTTGAGGAGCTCCCAAGCATCCATCTATATGTTGATGGTGTTAACCATCCCGCGCAAAGGGTTATGATGCTCAGACAAAGTTGTTCAAGCCATCAGTATGACAGTAAGAAGACCATCAGGATAAAATGATTATCCCCTTAGCTTTTATTTTCCACAGCCTATTTCTTCAACCTTCTTGCTGAAGCCGAGCTCCTTGAATACAAAAAACCCGAACTACCTCGCCATCAATCTTTCCAATCCAGATCAAACCATTACTATCAAATTCCTGCACTATGATATTATGTTTTTTTACAAATTTGTTTATTACTTCAATTTTCCCACTTTTTCTTTACCGCTGTTTTTTCACCATCACCGCCACCTTTCCAGAACTCCTTTCTTCACTGCATTTCATTCCCCCTCTCGTGTCCCCCAATTTCCCGAGACTCGTACCCCCATTCTGATAACTGTCCTGACCCAGATCACAAATGCCCACTGCTAATCTCAGAGATACCTGTCTAGTGGTTGGGGAATATTGTGCTCGTAACTTATACCCTCATTTTAGTAATATTCACATTACAATGTGGCCTTGCGGCTCCAATGTTGGCCTTCTATGGAGCGGCTGGGCTTACAAGTACCGTAAGAACTCGAATAAACGATCCTTGTGCTAGGACGTTGGAATTGTCTCTCTAAGTAAGGTCTGGTGTTTTTTTCTTTCTGTTTGTCTCGGAGAGGGGGTCTTTTGGTGTGGTTTTCGCCCCTTTTCCAGAGCAGGTAACTTTGGACTGCCTAGCACAAGGATCGTTTATTCGAGTCCCCGCGATAGGTGCGGCGCTTGGACTACCATGTAGTACAATGGTAGCCAAAAGAGATCCGGGGTAGTAGGGGGACTTGACCGCTGGTGATAGTGAGGTCTGGCCGGGGGGGTAAGCTCAATCCAGAGTCTCCAACCGATAAAAGTTTACTCCCCCCGGAGCCAAGAGAAATGAAAAGAAGAAACGAGCACGAAAGCCAATTACCCATATCTAGAGAGCCTATCCGTTCCTTCGCCTCTGTGCTCCAAACGAGAGCGTGGTAATATATAGCGCTTCGTAAGGTACGGTACATCCTTCCTGTGTCGCTGAAACCAACCTCATTCTCGGGAGTGGAAAAATGGGGGCAGTTATGTGTGGGTTTCTCAAGCTTTTTGTATTCGTTTAATCTGAAAAACTATCTCCTCTCACAGGTGCCATAATCTGGCCTTATGGGGTTTATTCACCAGGATTGCGGGAATCTTGCTGTGGCGGCGACTTGCTGGCTCGTCCGGGGTTGATAGTCTGTCTTGCTCAGGAGGTCCTGTGATATTTTGGAACGGGCCGGGTTTGGAGTAGCTACTGGACTTATTGCACAATAGGCGGGGCAGCGCTGGACCCATCCTCGCTCCTTTGCTGATGCTGCCATGACCGTTCGCTAGTATTGGCTCGAAGTGGGCGTGTTAAGGAAGCTACCGTTAGGCTTTTATTTCACCCATGGGGAGGGATGTTACGAGACTCGTAGTCGCGTTATAGGACCTTATGACGAATGCTGAAGGAAATTGATAGTGACCACTTGGTGGCAACGAGAGAAATTAGTAAGACAAGATGAACAGTTGGCTTCTTGAAGCTTAAGGTCGATTCCTACCCATTGAATGTGTTGGGGCACACTAAACACAACCACCAGGAGTAAGATAGGTATTAGCGGACAGTAGTAATGGGGGGCAGTCAGAAAGAAAACATGGCCTAAGTCTAACCAGGACTCGAAGAAAGGAAGGGATGAAGAAATGAAGGAAGGAAACAAGGTACTCTAGATGGATAACAGAGGGCCAGCTGAAATAGCAAAAGCAACCCTCTATCAATGTATATAAACATCACGCGGCGATCATTGATGTCACGGGAATAATTTAGGCAATGAAGAAGGAAAACTGTAAGCGAGAGAAGCCATAAGGCAAACGAAAGAGGCGACGGTAAAATACTGGTCTTTATAGCCTCGGCTAGAAGGGATCTGGAAGCGGGAATGGGGCTTCTGCGGGTTTGATTGGAACATGCAATGTGCTCAAGCCAATTGAGCAACCGTGTTTCTGACTGTTGATTTCTACATTTCCAGATCATTTCCACTGGGGCTGTGTTGTGGGCGTGTCACGTCAGAGTTTTCTTTGAGGGGTTGCATCCCTTTCCTATTACCGCTTTTCCTACCTATTGTTGACACAGTCGCTTCTCGCTTTTTCCTCCAGTTACTTTTTAATGGCTTGCTCGCTTTCTTTTTTCCGCTTACTTTCAAATAACTCGTGTGCCTTTTGTTTGTTCACTCCCTTTTTTGTTTCGTTGTTCAGGTATGGTGGCTTTTTATTTCTAGTCTTTGATGCTAACTTGTGATTAGTCGTTCAAAGTAATACAACACCGACGCCCCCGGGTAACGGTTGATGATGGGTAGGTATCCCGCGATAGACGAGACACTGCGACGTGTTCTCACGCAGCCAGTTAGGCCACTCTTGGGAATATCTCGGGTGGCCGCCCAAACGCAACTCTTGAATAAAACGCGCTCGTGTTTCGCCATTGCCAGAACTTTTTCTTCTTTTCTAGTTGGAACGCATATGACATCCCCTCCCTTCCTACAACCCCGCCAAAATTCCTGTTCTGGGGTTTGTAGAGCAAATATCCGGGGTCGATATCACCTAACATGTCTGTCAAAGACGCTTCAACATTTGAGCATGGCCCCTGCGCTAATTGAAAAGAAGGAGCTTCTCGGCTGGAGACACGGAAAGATCTCCCGGAGTCTTACACTCTGTCGAAAACCTTGGTTTTCAAGCCAAGTGCGCACTGATCTTCTTCGCGGGTTCCAACAAAATCTGACGATTCTTATATTTGGACCACTGCTCATAGAGGTATAGAAACCCCGAAGACACAAACCGCAATTCTAGCTGTAGTAGTAGCACTAGAAGATACTACAACCTCTTCCTCCGAAATCCAGAAGACTGTAGATACCAAAGACATCCGTATAGCCAATGATGATGCAGTGAATGCAACACTTGGAGTTAAGCCTAGCGATGTGTCTCCCTTGACAATCACCGGGGATAATTCTTCAACCGTGCGAGTTCTACTTGACCAGTGTCTCGTTCATGTTCCTAAAGTTGCTATCCATCCTTCGGGATCGAACACTACTTCCTCTGTCTTCGGTGCTGGTCTTAGGTGCTGTCTTAGAGGAACCGGCGTGAAACTTAGTATACACTCCTTTAACAGAGCCACCCTCGAGTAAGTTTCAACTAGATCGGACTTAATCACTTGATCTTTGACTAACCTACGAGATAGACGGCGTAACGGGGAAAAGCCGAAAGTAGACCTCCGAAAGCCCCCACCGAGTCGACCAAGGCTGCTGACGGCAGAACCCCAGATGCGGAACTTATTGGGATCACAACTCAGAAGGAAATCGACTTCTCTAATTGGTATGAGCAGGTTCTTACTAATGGTGATATGTCAGAATATTACGACATTTCTGGATGCTATATTTTGAAGGCTCGTAGAACTCTTCTCTGTTAATCTTCTGAGAGCTAACTCTATTATCAGCCTTGGTCATACGGTATCTGGGAGAAAGTCCAACATTGGTTCAACACTAACACCAAATCTATTGGGGTAGATGACTGCTATTTTCCCATGTTCGTCTCTGAAAAGCTCCTCGAGCGTGAGAAGGACCATATTGAAGGTTTAGCCCAGGAGGCCGCTTGGGTCACTAGAGCGTATATCGCCCCTCTGCTGGCAATCAATATAAATTTACTAATCATTTCCCGGCGGCCAGAATGAGCTTGAAGAACACATCGCCATCCGCCCAACCTCTGAGACTGTCATGTACCCCTACTACGCAAAATGGATCTGCAGTCACCGCGATCTCCCCCTAAGCTAGATCAGTGGAATTCCGTTGTCCACCGGGAGTTGAAACACCCTGAACTTTTCCTCCGTACCCGCGAGTTCTTGTGGCAAGAGGGCCACACAGCACATATCTCCCTGAAAAACACTGAAGAGGTCATACAAATTCTCGAGTGGTACGCAGGCATCTACTCCTCGCTCCTCGCTGTCCCAATAATCAGAGGCCGTAAGACTGAGAAGGAGAAGTTCGCAGGAGGCCTCTTCACCACCACCTGCGAGGCATACACCCCTAGCACAGGTCGTGGAATTCAAGGTGCAACACCGCACTGCCCCGGGCAGAACCCCTTCAAGACGTTCAACACTTCCGCCGAGGACCCATCTTGGAAAGGAGGTGACCGAGCAGCCAAGAAACCCTCCGTTTGGCAAAGCTCTTGGGGCCTTTCAACCGGTGCTATTGGTGTTATGGCTAGGATCCTCGGAGACAACATTGGCCTCGTTCTCCCTCCTAGGGTAGCCCAATTCCAAGTCGTCATTGTCCCCTGCGGTCTCACTGCAAATACCACCGAAGAAGAGCGTAAGAGGCTTCTCGAAGGTATCGGGGACATCGCCACAACTCTTTCTCAGGCTGGCATCCGCGTCAAGGCAGACACCCGCTAAACCTATTCCCCAGGATACAAATTCAGCGACTAGGAATTGAAGGGGGTTCCTGTGAGATTGGAGTTCGGACCCAGGGATATGGCGAAGAAGCAAGTCCTTTCTGCCCGTCGCGATACTGGCGTCAAGTCCTTTATCACCATTGGCGGCCTCGCAGAAAACGTCCAGACACTCTTGGACACTATCCAGAAAGATCTCTATGATAATGCTAAGAAGGCATATGACGCGCATACCATCATTGTCAAGAGGTGGGCGGACTTTACCGCAAGTCCCTGTTCTAAACTTACAACCTGTTAATAGTCAATATGCTAATAAATTACAATGATAGGCGACCAAGAGGAATGTGAAGACGAAGTCAAAGAACGCAGTAGGGGTCGCAGTGACGACGGTGCCCCAGAAGACGCAAAAGCTCCATCAATGGGTGCGAAATCTCTCTGCATTCCATTCGGCCAGCCCAAAGGTGACGACGTTGCGCGAGTTGCCTCTACGAGGCTTGAGTCAAAAATGGTGAGCAGGATGGCCTGTAACAGCCAAAACCATGCTACTTCACGCTTTCAATTCGTTATATCCTCAAGCTGTAGAAAGTTTAAAAAATTTATAGAATCATCCAAACTTATTTCAAATATCTTCACACGTGCTCACAGGCTATTAAAGAATTCCTGGCTACTTTGGCATGCAATATTGTAAGGTTGAAGTTGAAAACAGGGCCAAGCTTTGCCATTTCCCATCCAAAATCATCAGAAATTGCGCCAAGGCCAATGTACCAACGATAACTCAATAATTTCCCAGCTAGCTCAGATACAGGGTTCTAAAGGGTTGAAAAGAAAATCCAGGGAATTATTTCATATATATGATAGATTGAGATTTGGTTTGGGTTTCTTGGCTGGGTCATTGGTTGGGGGGTCGTGGAATATAGCTGTTTTCAGTGGAAAACCCTTACACTGCTCATCTTTTTTGACGCCAGCCTCGTATCGTACTCATGCCCCCCCGGGATTTGTCCTAAGTCGCATAGTCCAACCTCCCGCACACTCACACTCACCAGAAATAGTTCACCTGACCTATACCTAATTCCTGGTCGACATGAGCACACAAACTGGTATTCAACTTGATCCCTTCGTTTGTACCGGAGGAACCATGGTCGAGCCCGCCATCTATGATACCTAAAAGGATAATAACACCACCTGTTCAAGTAAATACATCTACTGACCCGGTCACCATCAGAAGTCCTCCATCATACCTCACAGGCCAAGTACCGCAAAAACTGATGAAATTGGCTAGGTCAGTCGCAGAATTTTTTTAAATTCGAGCCAGTGAGAGTAGTATTCAGCCTTAGCGGTCATTTCACACAGGCCGGTTCAAACTAAACAGCACTGTCCAACCACAATCCATTATTTACGCCAGAATGTGGACCAACGCGACTTCTTACTGGACCGGAATCAAGACATACTGGGACGGACTTAGCCAATTTCCTCAATTTTTGCGGTATTCCGAGTATACGATGAAAAATAGGAGTCAATGATTAAAACACCGCGAGCTACCATCATAGAGGTAAAGTTTTTCCTCCACACCCCAATGTGGCCGTTACAGAAATATTCGTAATTCGGGATTTCAAATACCTTCACAATGTACCAGAAAAGGAAGAAAAAAAATGAGAATCATTGGAAAATCATTGAAGAAAAAGCCACGTAAGGTGGATAGGTGTCTGCATGAAAACATAGGAAGGCGTCATAAGCTATGACGACAAAGTGATTCGTCGTGGAATTTCGCCAACTGTCGTAGATTCTTGTAATGTGTCATAGATAATAGGGGTATATTTGGCGTGTTTTTCGACTATGAATGAGGGGGGCCCCGCCTCCTATGCTCACAGAATATACCATCAACCCCTCCTCTCAAAACTTGCCAACCAAAAAATGCTCGGAATCACAGGTTTGTTCAAGATAGTAGGGGCTTTAAATAATCCTGATTACTAATTTGGTCATCCCATATACTTTAGCGTTTATTTCCACCCATGGGTCACGGATTGCGATGCTGGCTGCCGTTCTGGTCGGGATCCTATGCAACCACTCAAAAGCGAGCAGGCCGCCTCCCGCCCAGGTCCAATGCAACCACTCCCCCGTGGTCCAATATGCCCGCCCCCCTACGGTCCAATACATCTACCCCATACGGTCCAATACGTCTACACTACTACGGTCCAACATGCCTACTTCACCACGGTTCAATGTGTCTACCGCCCTGAGTTCCAATACGTCTACCCCCCTACGCCCCAATACGTCTACACCACTACGGGCCAATATGTCTACCCTGACACGGTTCAATACGTCTTCGCACTTTCAATATCTCTACCCCACTACGGTCCAATATGTCTACCCCAATACGGTCCAATATGTCTACCCCGGCAGGGTTCGATATCTCTGCCCCACTGCGGTCCGATGTGTCTACCCCAANCCAATATGTCTACCCCGGCAGGGTTCGATATCTCTGCCCCACTGCGGTCCGATGTGTCTACCCCAATACGGTCCAATATGTCTACCCCAATACGGCCCACTACGTGTAGCCCCCTACAGTCCAATACCACCTCCCCTGCTGTCCATCACCGCCCCCTTAGCGATCGACATGATCAGATCATGATTGAGTTTTGATCGATCGCCTGATCACAGCCAAGCCCATGACTATGCCTCCCTGCGGGTCCAACACCCACCGCCCCCTGTGGTCAAATACGCTCCCGGTGAACCCGAGAGGCCAGTCTGTCCGGCTTTGGGTACAGCCCAGCTGACCTAAACCTTTTTCAGGGACGGCCGGCCGAACGGTGGGAAAGCGGCTTCTCAAAACCAGAGTGGCGCCTGGGCTTGGTTACCTGCAGGCCGAAGTTTCAAGTGACAGCTGGTATTTCGTTACCAAGAAAGAGCTTGCTGTTCAACCGGACCAATTGTTTATATGGTAACAAAATCTTTCGGTTAATATGATTTCAACGGCGGTGCTTCCAGAGTTGTATGAAGAATTGTATACAGTGTCTTGACGTAAGATAGTATAAGGCTTAAGTAGATTTGGGTATCATTGAAGTTGACTAATAGATGGCTCGGAGATTGATTTGTCTCAAGCGGAGTCTACAGCACGGGAAGAATATTATTTCGTTATCTTGTTACAAGTGATTAAAAGTGAAAGGCCCCTGGGCTATCCACGGATATATATTTGGTTTGCTGGTGGATCTGGTGGCTTTGGCTTGGGCTGCTGCGAGAAGTAGCAGAACGTCTTGCATATATAAAACATAATAAATTCTGACCCTTCCGAGGATCCCACGAGTATCTCTTTTCCCCCACGCATTTTCCAATTTCCTTACCCACCCCCATGACCACAAACGAGACTCTCGTCCGGAGAATCATAACAACAAATCCAGATGAGTCTGGAGCAAAAGGAAACCTAGAGCACTTCCGGAACCAAATGGAGTTGATACCAGCGACCGAGGAATGTCTCCAGGGGCATTTGTTGCTGAGTATACTTCACGATGTACTGTACCTTACTACATTCTCTTGTCCAGAGCATGGAGGCGAAAGAACAGACCTGTTATCTAGGCATGGGTGATCGGCCTTTGTACTCGTTTCTTTTCTCCACTTTTTTTTTCTGCCCTGGAGGGGGGTGGATGGTTATGGCTTGGAGACTCTGGATTGCAAGTACCCCCCCACTCCAGACCTCACTATCGCCGGCGGTCCAGTCCTCCCACCACCCCAAATCCCCCTTGGCTACCCTTGTAGTACCCAGCAGTCCAAACGCCGCCGCCACGTGTAATGCCCACCCACTACATAGAACGCCAATATTGGAGCCACGGGGCCACATGGTGGTGGGGGAGACTAAAGCGAGAGTATAAATTGAGACCACAACTTTCTTGAACAACTCCTCCCCGCCACGGACTCACTCCACTACGGCTCCCCTACCATGCGATTCTACCTAACCGGCGATACACATGGCACCCACCAATCAAGTGCAACCGCGACACCACAACACAGCGTTGACACCCCACACAGGAGCTCGGGCACCGTATGGACAACCCAGCGATAGCAGTCTATACAGGGCTGAGTTGGAAACGATTTCCCAATCTATTCCCGCTCTTCTCCTTCCTCATCGGCAATGTTATCTCTGTGTGCACTAGTGCTTAGCTTAGCTTCAAAATGCAATCCTATGTCATATTTACGAAACCTGCATAGCAGTATCCGACCTCGGAGACTCTCCCCCCACGCCTGCGGACTGCGACCCCACCCAACCGAGCAACCCTGGCCACACCAGCCCCCTACAATCAAGCCCTCAAGGGGAGTGGACACCAGTCCTGATGGCTCTCGGTCAATTCTCAATTACCCTCGACCGGTAGACAATGGCGAAAGTGTGTCATGATCGGAGACGTGGAGGGCACATTCTTGGGGAATCGGGGTCATGAGGCGATGTTGATGATCTGGTTAAGTCGGCCTCGAATTATTTTCCGTTTCCGGTATGTATTAGATTTTCCTTCCTGTCAGCTGACGTGCAGAGGCCACGTGCGATTCAATAACAGTGGGGATGAGATTGGATAGTTGCACTACCTGAAGCATTGTTAGCTGTTAGACTGAGGGCCTGTTTGGTTGCGATGGTTCCGTTCCGTTGTCCCATACAAAGTGACCATTTCAAAACGGAAGGACGACCATTTTATATGGGAAACGGTGGCAAAATGGAACGGAACCATCTCAACCAAATAGGCCCTGAGTTTTCCCGGTTGGCTGCTCACCACCTAATTATACAATAGTACACTCTCGCCTGAACTCACAACGACGCTAACCCAAATACGCAGAACGGCTCTTCTGCGTATTCTTACTAAGCATTCCTCACCCTCTCGATAGACATACAACCTCTTGAGCACACCACTACATGTTTTACCAACAACTAATCCTACATATCAAATACCACTTGCGACAACACTTGCGACAACACCTTTTAAAGGTGTTGCCGGTAGCATGTGGAGATACCGTGGACAGGTATATCCTCGGCCATACTCATACCCTCGGTTGGAACTTAGACCAGGTCAGATCCTTTCATGCGCAGTAGGGACATGCAATGGGAGCTGGTGAAGTTGAATGTGATAGAGAGCTCGGCATAAGCTGGACGTATGCGGGAAAGGACCTGGATAATCCAGAGGATAAAAGGCAGCCTCCTTTCCCTTTGCTAGTCGTTTGAGTTCATCATGCAATTTGTCTTTCTCTCCTCCGTCACCTGTGGTCGGTCGGTTAGTCAACCATTCTTTTTCGCCTTTCATGTTCTGTTTTTTTTTTAAACTATAAAGGGCTACCACCTCTTGCAACAAGCCAGGATTAAGCCAATTTGTCATGCTTGCTCCGAAATCCCTCCCGTGCCCCAGAACCGCCCTACTAATGTAGATCATCATTGACAATCACTCGTGAGGTCTAGCGTTCATGTTGGAAAGCACGGGGCGAGTGTGATGAGATTTCTGAACCGAAGGAAGTAGCGGTTGGAATTTGGTGTTTTCGGGGAGGTAAGTCTAGATAGGAATAGGATAGCCGAGATAGCACATGTAGTGAGAAGAAAAACGCATAGAGGGGCCTTAGCAAAGATGTGAACAGACCAGAAGGAAAGGGGGGAAATAAGAATCACAGTGGGACAAAATTGCTTGTTTCGCCCAGAGGCAAAGAGATGATCATATCTCTTGAGGTGTTCACAGGGAAGAAATCTTCAAACATAAGAAACCTGTTCCACCACGCCAACTGGTGCAGGAGAGCGATTAAGCAATAAACTTCTATCTACACACAGCACAATATACCCAATACTTTTTGGTACAATACAGTAAGGTGCAGTAGAAACCGCAGTGCTCCACGCCTCCAATACGCACAACACGCGGTTTTGTCGTAATCTATACCGTGGCCACCCACAAGTCCGACAATACCACGCCGTAAACATACCAAGTGTAAATTAAGCTGATCTTGCTGTAGTGGTCATGTGACATTTTGGAGCAAGACAGATATAGAATGGCTACCGGACTTACCGTATAGGTTAGGCCGCACCAGACCTGCCCTCGCTCCCTTGCTGATGCAGGTATGGCCGGCCATTCGTTGGTATTGGTTAAAACGGGTGTATGAAAGGGCTAGGGTTAGGGTTTTATTTCATAAATTTGGACTCCTCTGGGGGTTGGATGTTGCGGGACTGGCGGTAGTATCGTAGTGTGACGAATGGCCCGTAAAGGGAGCTGATGGCGATTACTTGGTGGTGTTGAGAGAAATTACCAGGAGGATATGAACTGGTGGCTCGCAGGTATATAAGACGAGAGTGCAGAAACCTAGGGTCTATTCCTATCCATTGCCTTTATTGGGCACTTACTATACACCGCTAGGTAGGAAAAAATTAGGGAAAAATTAACGAATAATAGGAGCGAAGAGAAACAAGAAAGGAGATGATAGGAAGCAAATCTAGTGGAAGCCCCAAAAAATGACATGGTGAAGAAAATAAAAGAACAAAAGTAGATGGATAGCAAATGGCAATCCGAAACAGGAAAAAATGCCCTCAATCATGTCTATCAACAGCACACGGCAATCATTGAAGGAGTGGGAATAATTCAGGTAACGAAGGAAGAATGTCAACTGGAAAGGCCAAATGGAGGCTCGGGAGGCGATGGTAGAATGCAGGTCGGCGGGCCGGTCAATCGTGAGCAAGAGAGTTGGTCAAGTGTGGTTAGGATGAGTATCAGTGTTTCTGAGAAAGAACTAGAAGCTGAGAGGAGGGGGTTGAGGGAGCCTGTACTAGATAGTTGAGGGGAGGTCACTATTTGGGGAGTTGTAAGGGAGGTCTTTGAGGTCGCACCGGTTCCCGTTCATTAGGATCTACCAATAGGAGTGCATGTTAGCCCTTAATCTCGGATATCGGTGTTAAGATCACCACCACCTTGGAATGGAATACCAGCCACATTCACCTCCATTCCTGGCTGAGGTTAGGAGGAATTATTAGCCAACACGATCTACTGTGTCAGAATTGACACTCTCCCGTTCAAGTAGCATCTTTACGACTCGGTCATGTCCTTTAGCGATAGCCATGGACAGTGGGGTTTGATTCGCGCGATCAAGCGTTGTGGTGTGGACATCTTTCCGTTCTAAAAGTATCTTTACTACCCCCTCATGCCCATTCTCAGCAGCCCACGAGAGTGGCGTCTGGCCATACTCAGTGTCTATGTGGTTGGGATTGACATCCACTCGTTCCAAAAGCATCCTTACTATCCCCTCACTCCCGCGCTCAGCGGCCCAAGAGAGTGGGGTTAGGCCAAATGAGGTGTCTGGCTGATCGGGATTGACATCCCCTCGTTCCAAAAGCATCTTTACTACCTCCTCGTGCCCCTTCATAGCGGCCAACAAGAGCGGTGTCGAGCCATCTTCGGTGTCTGCATGGTCGGGATTAACGTCCCCTCGTCCCAAAAGCATCTTTACCACCCCCTCATGCCCACTCACAGCGGCCCACGAGAGTGGCGTACGCCCGAATTTGGTATCTGGCCAGTCGGGACAGACATCCTCTCGGTTTAGCAAAACGTTTACGGCCTCCTCATGCCCTCTTAGAGCTGCCCATGTGAGAGCCGTACCCCCTATTCTATCGGCTGTATTAGCATCCCATTCTTTCATTTTCAATATAGCAACCAGTATCCCTACGATCCCGAGAAAGGCTGCTCCGTGGAGTCCTGTAAATCCGATAGGTCCTCCCACCGTGTCAAAGTAAGGGCCAGATCTTCTATCTCTATTATAACGCAATAACATTAGTTGAGCAGACACATGCCCGTCAAACCTATCCAGAAGTCTCAGCGCGAGCCCTTTCGCATTTTCCGTCATCCCCCTTCTTGTGTGCTCCCCCCAGTAATCGGAAGCATATTCAAGGAGTGGCGTTGTTGCGGGAGCAACGCAAAGTGTCGGCGAGAGATCTCGAACACATTCGAAATTGAGGTATGTCAAGCAAATCTCCGCAATCGCTGAGTGGGGGTTATGGAATAGAGTTGGATCATTAGAGAGATGCTCTTGCAGGGTATAGTGCACCAACCGGACAGTGGACGAAGACGCCTCGATTGTGACAAGACCCAGACACGATGCTAGAAGAGTCCGTAGTGCAGGAACGTTTTCGACATCCAGATCCGTGGATCCTACCTCCACTCCCAAGGCATGACAGAGCTCCACAGCCCGTAATGGCCGTTCCGAATACAATACCCACATCAGGACCTTCAGTCCGAGTGCTGATTTGTTTCCTCTCTGCGCCTTCAGTCGGGTTAGAGTCGCCGTATAGGCATCGCTAAGCCCATTTCCCTTTGTCATCGCTTCAAGCTTTTTCCTCCTTTGGCGAATTGTCACCTCTCCCAGAATAGCTTCGATGTTTAGCGAGACAAGGAGAAATCTGCACAGAATCTTGGGTGAGTATTAATCAATGATAGAGTGGGAATGATGAATTCTCTTACATATCAGATATCTTTTCTAGGATAACTCGAATAATGTCCGCCCTTAGATTATCGTTCATCGCCTCTGGATCGGCGTCCTCGCGCAGCCTCATCTCTAGATAACCCCTAATGTCATCTGTGGTAGGACTGACGGGCACCACAACCATCTTCCCAAAAGGCCTTTGAATGTCTTCCCTGACATGAGGCCTGCCCGTGAGGAATATTCGCGTCGTAGGGGACTCCCGAACAATATCTCTCAGTGACTCTAGCAGCCTTGCCAGCTCCTTCGGCAAGAATTCGTCAAGCGCATCAATACAGATGAAAACTTGTGGTAGCGAAGCGATCATGGTCCTCAGCATTCCCATGAGATCCGGAAGCAGTAGCCTTCTGCCACCAAGCTCCGCCCTTCCTTCTTCAAACGCCTCGCGTAGATACTTCGGGATGTCCCCTCTGCCAATAAGCTGCTTCAAAATGGCTCCAATCATATTCGTGATTGTCTGTTCTTGCTGAGCTAGGAAGTCGCAGTACAAGCCTGCAACGGTGATATCCCCCTTCCTCGCCTGGTCACACAGACTGTCGATTACCAAGGAACTAGTATTTCCGACCGTTAGTAATTATCGCTTTTGTTTAAAGAATCCCGTCACTTGCCTCAAGTACGTCTTACCCACTCCCGGATTCCCGCTGCAAAACAAGACAGCCTTATCGACTCCACCCTCACCACCTCTCCACTCCCGAAACTCGGCCGTTTCCAGAAGCCAATCCCCTACACCGGCAAATCGGTCGGCGCGCACCCCTTCATGCCTATTATTTGGCTCTAGTGGAGACAGCCAACGCATAATCTGTACATCCTCGTCGGACTTATAGATGATTTTATTGAAGACGGTTTGGTTGAAACTACCCGTTATGTTGCCGCTGTTAGCATTGCCGTCGCCGACCTTGACGTTCGTAGTTTGGGCCATGATATTCTGTCAAGAGGGTTGGCTCAATGTAGAAATGGTAAAATAATTTTTATGGGTATCGGGGGAGTTTGTAAAATTCTGTGAGTACGGCTGAAGTTGGAGAGATGAGGCTCGTTGTGTGACACTTAACATCCAATGGTTTTGGGAGGGTGCATGACTAATCCGAAACATGACTCTAGAACCCTACCGAGGTGCCGAGTGAGTGTCAGTTTGTGCTGCAATGTGTTTCAATATCAGCAATCTCCCGAGTTTTCTATCGTAAATCTCATATAGAGGGTTAGATGGGAGGTTATTGAGGGTTTTGTGATGAGCAGGGGAACAATAGCCTAGGACTTACTCCCTTCACTATATTTTCCGTGAGTTTACCATTGTCACCTGCCTATAAGCTTGTGTCGCACCTGAAATCCTGGGGATCTCACCTCTCCAATTCCCCGGCCATCCGCATGGTTTTTAACCTATTGCATACTATGCAATTTGTGTTTGTTCAGCTTGTTGGCTGATTTCGTTTTGCTCTCAGGAAGCTTGTTCTGCGGTTGTTGATTCTTCAAAAATTTGCTTAGAGACCTTGTTTCCTATTATTTGACATGATGGTTTTGCTCCTCCTGTGTTTTGCAATCTTAGTCTTACAGTACTCCACAACGGCCCTAATAAACCTAAGTCGTCAACAATTACTCGTCAGACAGAGTGGAAAGGGGGGGGTGAAGGGAATTGTTTAGGTAATCGTTTATGGCATACTCCGGTATCGATTGTTATCGACGGATTGTTCGTACTGTAGCTGAATTCCTGCGCGGGTGCAGGTGCTCAGTCGCGGTGTTGGGGTTGCATTAAGCTGGTGGGTGCTATGTGTATCGCCCGTTGTGCTAGATTGCGTTGTGTGGGGTGAGTGGATGTGTGGGGGGGGTTGGAGAACATGGTGCTTTCAATTTATACCCTTTGTTTGGCCATATTCTCATTACCACATGGAGCTGCTGGGTATTACACGTGATAGTGGAGCTCGGAATACCGGGTACTGAAAGGGTATGATACCAGTAAGTTAGCTGAGGGGGATGGTTTTTCAACGGCGACGACTTTTGAAACCGCGATCCGGTGAAACAAAAAACGACGATTAGTAAGGCAGATTAAAGATTTTGATCGCCAGTGCACAACCCGGGAAGAAATGGGGGAGTTTGCTTCTTCTCATTCAACGCTTTCGCTGTCTTTGCACTATCGCTCAACACAACTAACTAACGAGGGGGTAAAGACAGGAGTACTCGTGCCAAGGTTGCGCTGCAACCCCCGAAACTTCGCTGGCTCAGCTTTCGGGGGCACTCATCCTGAGTGCCCGACAGCTCAATGAAAGATTGCAGCTCAACGATAGATTGTGGCTCAATACAATTTTGTGGCTTAACAACACATTGTGGCTCAACATAAGTTTGCAGCTTCATACAATTTTGTAGCTTAAAGTCACTTTTCATTCTAAGTGCAACATCAGAGTAAAGCTATACCTTTCTTGAAGGTAAGTTAATATTTTATATTACATTGGTTTTCTCTAGTTCCACATGGTATTTAATACCCATATTATTTTCAATATTTTCAGAAAAGTTGGCACTTTTTCAATTGAAGTTACTAGTGCATTACTTGTGAATAAAGTAATTTGAAAGATGTTTAAGAAATCTTTGTGCTCAATGTTCACTCCTGGTAAGTGGATGAAGTAGTCATGTATGTGCATTTTGCAGAATTATATTTACATATCAAGGGACTATTGAAAACCATGTACTAGTACTAATATTATCCAATTGATCTAGATATTGACAAACAGCCAGTTCTGAGTCTTCTCAGACTTTTCGATTAGTTGTAGGTTATTCTTATCTGGGTTTTTGGCCTTGTCAATATTTGCGTAATCAATGCTCTAGAACTTCATACTTGTGGGCTAGTACAACAATATTGGGTATATTTTCTCCTGTCTCAAGGAGGAAGGTGATTGCAGCTTGGATCTGAACATCAATATCATGATATGGCTCTACATGTTGACTTGGAGGATGGAGTCCAGATGAAAGACATAATTGATTGAGATATAAAAAGAGTTTGAGGTCAGGATAATGGAGTTTGGTTTTCAAAGGAATACTACATGGAACTATTTAAATACCCTATACTCAGAACATTTATGAAGTGTTAAAGTAATAGCATTGAATCACAAAATTATATTGAATTATAGACTGTCATTGAGCCATAGACTATCATTGAATTATAATCTGTCATTGAAACTTGAACTTTGAGTCACAAAATTGTATGTCGCTGCAAACTCATTATGAGCCACAATGTGTTGTTGAGCCATGAAATTGTATTGAGCCACAATCTATCGTTGAGCTGCAATCTTTCATTGAGCTGTCGGGCACTCAGGATGAGTGCCCCCGAAAGCTGAGCCAGCGAAGTTTCGGGGGTTGCAGCGCAACCTTGGCACGAGTATATACAAACTGCGGCAAAGGCAACCCCCTATCCTTCCATCGGCCACCACACGTATCCACCCTCGCTTACATCTGTCTCCCTTTCTTTGAGTGCTCCCTCTTTAACAAAACAAAGAAAGAAACAGGATTCATAAAGACTCCAACCATTCGCAACCTCTCCACACAGTTCCTTCGACTCTCCCGTACTGCTTCCGACGGGAACATGCTTCACTTCAGGCGGATACATGTTTTCCTTCCACGGATGCGTTGACCCAAAGCGCACCCCCATAACCCCGACGCGAACAAGCGAAATGATAACCTAAGCATTTCCAGCAGCATCCACGATTCCCAACACACGAGGCGCGGTGGGGGGGACAGAGCGGCGGAAGAGACCATTAGTGGACTGAGGTCTACCTGTTTGTTATACTCTCTTTATCCTCCCTTCGCTATTTATTCATCTATGCTAGAACTGTAACTCGGCAGCCCCGATCTCTCGTACGCTCTCCATCATGAATGACACGAGCCCGACTGCCCTGGTCCATCCCACCATAGCTTATGCTTGATAGTAACGCAGGTGGTATTGGTTGTAAGGAGTAGATATAGTTGACTGCTAAGGTTGGCCCCGCAGCCAGATTGACCCGAGTGCAAAGGTTTCGCTGCTGTACTTCAAGACCGAAAAGTGGCAAAAACAGAAGCTGCTGGTAGGACTTTGTATACCCTGAGAAGCAAAATAAAATATCAAATAGAATGAAAGACTTGACCGTTCTCCTGTAACCTCTGCCTTCCGGAGTAATCAAAATCTTTGGTTGGTTGGTTGTTGAGAGTCCGGGCTAGCTAGAAGGGGTATACCCCGCTGGCGACTGAATAAAATAAGATATCGGCCGCAGATGGGACGGATAATACGAGGTTTCACCTCCGCTGTATCCAAGAGGTATTATAGAACTCGAGCCCGTCACCGTAGTATCCGAGTGCGAAGGAGAAATTGGGTGAACGAGGATTCGATATTGTGATGTGGATGATAGTATAATAGCCTGGAAAGAGTTGAGTTTGACTTTGGGTGGTGGATAGACTTGATTGTAAACTGAAGTGCCCAAGTACCTTAATTAGTTAGTTGAGTTGAGCGATAGCCCGGAGAGAGTGTGAATGAGAGCGAGCGAACTTCCCCACCTACCCAAAGTTGTGTGCTGGCGGTTGGAGTAGTATTTCTATTGCCCCACCAATCGCAGCCGTTTCGCAATTCCACCGTCTCACTGTTTCGTCGTCGCTGTTTAATATTTTGTTTTTGTCCTCTCTCCCACACTCCCGACTTGTGTGTGTAACCGAGCGTATTTTACCCTAGACGCTGTAAGCACACCGTAACCAGAGCACGCCGCCACCCGCGCGACCCAGTACCTCGGATGCAGCCGCAAGCCAACCCCCCTTTTTCCCTTAGTGCAAAATCTAATAGGATAATAATTATGATACTTGTACGAGGGGATATATTTCCGTAGGATTCAATGTAGACTCCTTGATAGGGTGGCGAGAATGATATAGTGGCGAGAATCACTGCCTCTCTCGAATGAGTCAGCCTTTTTCATCCAAGTTATATACCTTGTCTCCCCCGAAAGAAGTGTTGATTCTCGCTACCTTATCATTCTCGACACCCCATCAAGTAACCTCATTTATTATCCTGGCACTGCCGAACCGGCATACGGCTAGTAGGAGGGATCACTGTTTTTCCCTCTAACCAATGACGCCAGACAACGAAAATCCACCCGCGCAGATTGATAAAATATGGTGCAACACGATCAATAACACAACGTTAACTCTAGATATAGGAAATCTGTAGGGCAGTTATGTTAAATGGTATCCGGTAAAGAGATTTACCAGAAGAAACCAGGAGAAAAGAATTTTTAGATGAGATATTGATGGTAAACAATAGTGCATTTCGTACGGATCCCGCTGAGTTGGCCACAGGAAAAAATGCGCCCGGATGCCAAGGAATTCAGAGCAAGTGATATGCCATGATGCCAGCTATACCGGGGTGGGAGGGTCGGGCAAAGCGAAGAATATGCTTGGAAAAAGTAAAAAATCGTCAAGACTCAATCCACACCCATTCAAAGCATTACTTTTCCGGTCTCTGACTAACTTGGCCGCTAGGGCGGATTTTGGTTACCCGGCACCGTAGATTAACTGTTAATTCACCTTATTGCGGGTACGGGCACTCTACCAGGGGGGAGGGTTTCCAACAAGAGATCGGAGGATTTTCTGTAGGGATCTAGGAAAATCTGGAGCTTGGAACAAAAAAAATCCGGATCGGCTGCTTTTCCGGTATTGTGGGGGGACCGATTTTCCAGGTTTCTGGTTTGTGGTGATTGCAGTGGGGTGCGGTTGCGCGTGCAGGTGTGGGACCTGTTGGGTAGAGATGCTGTGGGAGGCCTCTCATGCAGGGTGGTGGGGAGGGCGTTGTTCTTCTCAGGATACGGTACTGTAGAGGCCGCCGGGCTTAAATGCATGATGGAGATCCGCTCCATGCCTCTCATATTGAGACCACGTCCTTTTGTCACAATCGATAGCGTGGCCATCCACGAGTTTGACTGTACGATAGAAAAATTCTTTTCCGCGAAATTAGGTCCCCTAGTACCGGTAGCTCGTCTGTTCATTATTTTCCGCATGGAGAAATACGCCCTAGCGTGTAGAGAATCATTGCCTCCGGGATGGTTGAGCAACCGTATACAAGTTCCTATGATAGATTTCTGGGTCTTTCGCATGTGAACAGAGAGGGGTGAGGGCGTAGTTTAGCTTCTACAAGATTTAGGGAGTGTTTGGATTCTAAAAAAACTAACCGTTCAAGCTGAGTCCGAATAAACTAAACAGAGGGGAAAATTAGTCACGCAAATCTTCTGCGGAACCGAATTGGAGGGCGATTGACATGATTCGATTTCTAATCAACTCAATTAAATTTTTAATGCGAAAATATGCCTAGATCATTTCTGCATCCCGTCCAGGTTTCTGTGAGAAGTGCTCCAGTGATTGATTCATGGGTTAACCTAGATTAACTGTTCATTAACGTTATTGTTGGTGCAAGGGTAGGGGCTCATTAACCGCAATCAGCAGTGATATATTCTCCATGTTAACCTCAAAGAACTGTTCCAACACTTCTTGTCTAACGTTGTGCCTGTTACTGTGCTTGTTCATCTTTCTTCTTTTCTCGGAAGCTTGCGACAGAGACCAGTTTGCCTTAGAGCTTGGCACCTGGCACACACCTGGACCACCGGAGTCTTCACACCTCGAGCACACCCAACCCCAAACAAACCTTTGACCGACGAAAAACCCTTCTAATTTTAACTCTCACTACTCGACAATACCCGACTTCCCGACCGAACTCGCTTCAATGGCAGATATTCCTCAGCAAACCGACCATCAAATTTCGCCACAACCCGGAATGGAAAGTGTTTTGCAAGGTCTCCACGCCATAACCTCTAAAGCCCTTGCGTCACTAACCTTTCTGCATTTAATCAAGGGGCTGAAATATTGGCGCTTCTGCAACAACTTCAACAAGGACAAGCTGCACTCCAAGAGGGACAAGCTGCCCTCCAACGGGGGCAGGTTGCTCTCCTGGAAGGACAGGCTGCCCTCCAACAAGGACAAACTGACTTCCGGGGAGAACAGGCTGCCCTCCAGGAAGGGCAGGAGGAGATCCTGCAGCAAGTGGAGGGGCTCAGAGAAGAAGGTTCCCGCCAGTAAGTTTGTGTTATATTTATTCTTTATTTGAAAATTGACTTATGGTGCAACTGGTCCTAGGGATAAAAATTCCATCGCCCGTGTCATCAACAATACCGCCAATCTCGATGATGCACTCCTAGAACCATTCTGTGGTGTCAATGGACAATTGGTCCCTCACTTTCCGGCAACTCTAGGGCATGCCAAGAGACTCCGTAGTAAGTACCTAAACTTGTAGGTGGAGAGAATTGATCTAAACTAACTGATATAGGTGACAGAGTTGACGCCCTCCTTCTGGCGTTGGGTTTGGGGGTGGCCGGGTCGTTGGCAGTTCGTAGGACTCGCTTTAAGAGGTACATTGGGATACATGATGATGAATAAAGTACCGGGGCAGCTCGATACCAATTAGCACTATACTGGTGACAAGGCGTTTGCACACTTTACGAATTAGCTGCTGGTTTAGCTTGTGGGTCTGGTTTTTTGCATGTTTTCTCCTGAGTACATTTATCCAGGGTGTTACGGGCCTGGTGATTTTGTGAAGTCTATGGATACTCCCAATAAATGTTTTTTTTTTCGAGATCCATAACCACTTTCTTCACGTCACTTGGGTCTACCCCTTGGTGATGGGAACTTCTTGGGAATAATTCCCCACACGTGTCGATCTGATACCTGAGGAATAGCCATTTTTCCCCAACAGCTCTTTGGTGCTGCCCAACGATCGACTGACGATGAATTACTTCCGAGAACTATATCGAAAAAGCATTACACCTCGCCCGGGGGGTGAGTACGCACCGCAGTAAGTGTAGTCTTTAACTCCACCTCCTCAAATTCTTATAGAATTTCACCCACTGAGCAAGAGCGGGGGTTTTTGGATTCGTATGAGATTTCTAGAGATCTTGCCCCCTGTTCCCGCAGAAAGGCTCGCCCGCTGAACAGGATGCAGTGCGTGCGGTCAGAAAAGCTATATAAAACGGCATGAAAGGATGGGGTGAAATGTCTAGACAGCAGGAAGGGGAAAAAGACTGAGGAGAAGGGTAAAGGAAAATGGAAATGGCAAAGGGTATTGCAGGCTTAGAGTTGAGCGGGAAGTGGAGGCAGAGTATATCGCCACTACTTGTATCATAGCAGCGATGCGGAAGATCATGCTATTATCACACATACGCAACTACCAGATGGATGGCTAAGGCGCTTACTAGATTGCAAGATACGAATTAAGGAAAGGCTTCCTGTGAGAATGGAAATGAACCTTCTGTTATGTTCCCAAATAAACACAAACTCCCTTCCTCTCCGTTGTTCCGGATACCCCCCGTTGTCCAGCATAAAATCCTGGAAATCTTTGCCATCAGGGATAGCGGGGTACGACTATACTTAGGACATGCTGAAACCCTTTTCTTTTTTCAAGGTCGAGTTTCAAGATATCTCTGGAGATGTAATAGCTCGAAAATCCGCAATTTTTGCGTGTCTTGGCTTCTGTCTGGTTACCAGGCGACTTCTACCTGCACCTGGGAGCGAGTGAGTCATAGCAGCTGACTTCATTCCCCTATGCGGGTACTGTAGGGGATTTTCAATTCTAACTATGGCAGACAGCCGAATCGGGATTGGGCCAGGACACTAATATGACAAGCAAAACAATACAGTTCTACATATGAGTACTCTACCGTACCGTCATCCTCCTCCGGAACATATTGTCCCATTAAGAAACATCCACCCGAACCTAATGTTTTCAAAAGAAACTACCACTCTAAGGTACTTAGGAGTATCACACTCTCATCAGTAAAGTGATACTTTGTGGTTGGGGGGGGGGGGGAAAGTCGTGGTTGCCCCAGGGGCTTTAAGCGCACCGAATTAGGGATATAGTTTGCTGTCCATGACTGACGACTTCGGATTCGGATATGATACAACTACAAACTGACCCATTTTGACTACGGGTATGAAGCGAGATGTTTCCGTGAGGTAGGAGCCTTTTTTTTGTTTGAGCTTACCATAAATTAACAGTCCATTCAGTTTATTGTTGGCATAATTTAAGTGACAACGGGGAATGTCTTCCCATGGATAAGAGAGCTTCCTGTTAAGGATCTGAATGAAGGAAACTGGATAACCTAGAGTCCCTATCAACCAGAAGAAACATATTTTTCCAAATTTCTAGATTGGGATAGGTTGCTCTAAAATGGGGTTAAACATACAAGTGTGAAACCTTTCAAATGCATTAAGTTCTGTTGTGATAATATTATTATACTCTTTTTTTTTTCCCATTTATTACCAACAATGTTTTCCAAATTGCCCTACAATTTACCCTTCCCGAAATCATCATCATTTGAATAAAGGCATATGTACTCCTTCACTGATTAGACAATACTAACATTAAATTTTCGGCATCTTTTCGTTGGTCTCTTTTACTACTGTCGAATAAAATATATTATACAGCATTCAGATACTTGCCCTATATACTTCACTTAGTTTATATTTTAGAGAATTGAGAATTGACAAGCCGCTTCCTGCTAAATATTGGTGTGAGATTATGCTGAGAGGATTTGCGAATCTGGTCACGGATTCCACTGGAAATAGGCTAGTGATTGCTTTGTTTTGTGGGCATAACTGGATTGGCTCTTCACTGATATTGTGTTTACACAGGTGTATGGACATTAATTGGAACAGATAAAGGTGTGATATCATGATATTATAGTGGTCGCATTAACCCCAAATAACTATTCCATAGCTTCTAGCCTAACGTTGTGCCCCCCCTGTGCCATTGAGTGTTTTTTAGTTCCTCTAAATCTTCTACCATCAGATAAGGAGCCTATGGTAGTGGTATTTTATTTTCCCCGAGCTCGGCACCCTCGGGGCAAAAGAAAGGGTCGGCTGGAGGCTACGTTCCGTATCTACACACAACCCCAAACAAACCTCTAGCCAATAAAAAAAAATTCCCTCCGAAATTGAACTTCCACAACCGAATCATACCCGCCTTCCCAAACCAACTCGCTTCGATGGCAGATATTCCGGAACGCCCCGACCATCAAACCGCACCACAATCCGACATGGAAAATGTTCTGCGAGGCATCCAAAACATCACGACTGGAACTACCCGTGTCGCCAACACTCCTGCGTTCAATCAGGGTGCTGAAATACTAGCACTTCTGCAGCGACTCCAACAAGGGCAGATTGTCCTCCAAAAAGGTCAAGCCGCCCTCCAACAGGGACAGGCTGCTCTCAGGGAAGGACAGGCTAACCTCCAACAAGGACAAGCCGGGCTACAGGAAGAACAGGCTGCCCTCCAGGAAGGGCAGGCGGAGATCTTGCAGCAAGTAGAAGGGCTCAGAGACGAAGGTTTCCGCCAGTAAGTCATTGTTATATTTTGATTTTATTCTTATTTGAAAAAGTGGCTAATGGTGAAACTGGTCTCAGGGATAAAAACTCCATCGCCAGAGCCATCAACAATAGCGCTAGCCTTGATGGGACACCCTTGGAACCATTCTACGGTGTCAACGGACAATTGGTTCCTAACTTCCCTGCAACGTTAGGACATGCTAAGAGACTCCGTAGTAAGTATCTTAGCTGGTGGAAAAAGATATTCGATCTAAGCTGAGTAATATAGGTGACAGGGTTGATGCCCTCCTTGTGGCTCTGGGTTTAGAGGCAGGCGGTACACTGGCCGTTCGTAGGACCCGCTTCACACGCTATATTGGACTACGTGACGATGAATAAAGTATCGGGCCAGTTCGCTGTTAGAATACTTTCAGGATTGGCAGGTGGTTTAGGTTTAGAGTAGGGGTTTTTTTTTTAGCTCTTTCTCTGAAGTGAATACATTTATGCGGGTCACAAGAGGTCCAGTGCTCCCATGAAGTCCATAGAGACATCCCACAATTGTTTCGGGGATCCCAAGTTTTGGTTTTTCTCGATTTGTTCAAAGTTTCGGCTTTGGTAACCGTAGGCGGGAATGCAGAAGTCAGGCTACGGGGTGCTTTATAGTAATTTCCTAGCATTTTCGAACACATCTGCTATCGCATGTTGTCAACCCGCCCCCACCCAGCCGGACCGCCAAGGTTCTGGTGGCACCCTACGCGGGGTTCGTGTTCGCAAACGCCGGAAGATCTGACACGAGGATCCGCTAAAGTTCATTTATTCGATTGGATCGATATGTAATAGGGACTCGACGGAAGTGTTCATGAAAACATATCTCACATTACTAAACTGCCTGGCGAAACTTCCCACTTTGTGGAGTTCATCGTAATTTTCTTTTCTTTTTTACTCACGGAAACAATCCTACCAGTCTTCGAGTCGATTAATCTGCTTTCATCGTCATCCTCCCCCCGATAATGGTTAGCCGATTAGGAAATGCAAGGCGGCTTGTGCGCCATGGGGGAGCAGAAAAAAGTATTCAGAAGAGAAATTACTGACACTGAGAACGACCTTCTTTCTGTTATAATGTTTTTATGATAGAACATCGCCCCACATGCTAAGGTTGTTGGGTGGCCTTTCACAGTATCATGGTTGCGTGTTTCCTTGTCCGGGGGTGTGTGACCCCCTCTCAGTTAGCAATCTTCCTTATCCCGCCACATCCCACCAGCAACACCACACAATTACAACCACACCCCGTTGTCCCCGGTTTCAGTCCCCCGGATTCTTCCCCGTCTCGGACAATTTTTTCGCGATTTATTAAAGATACATAACGATATCCCTCTGTCCTGTATTATGGATATTTCCCCGATCGGATAAAAATTTGGAACCCTCTAGCCCCGGCTCGAGTGAAAAAATATCCAGTATTCCGTGTCCCAGAGTTTGAACCTACACAGCCCAAAACGCTTACCACAGCTGTCCCGTGACCGGGAGAGCTACAGGAACTTTTCTCCTGCTGTGCGAAATTTGAAAATGTCAATTTCAGAAAATCTTTGCTATGGACGGCACAGCCATATCTTTTCAAAGATGTCATACCGGGCTTCTGTGGTGTTTTGGCTTTTTGTTGGTATATATCAGGGGGATGCACCCCCGGCGGCGCAGTGAGGCGGACTCACTGACCGGAAAAGGAAATTGTCTATCAAGTACCATTGGGTTGTCAGATCATTGCATTTGTCTCTTATTTACTACTTCGTCCCTCATTTATACCTTATATGAAGTAGTTGCTGCTCAGTTGTGACTTGATCTTTGACTTTGTTTTAAAGACGGTCTCCCGACCATTTCACTCCCCCACATGCTTCGTTGTCCCAGATAGAGTGCTCAGAATTTTGACCATCCATCCGGGGCCACGGGATACTGTTATAGCTAGTATTATTTCCTTTGGTTCCCATGGCTATTGCTTATTGACAATCTCTTTTTCCTTTACCGTCCCCACAAGCCTACCACCGGCCGTGGTTCCCGAGAATGGATATTTGAAAACGCCGAATGCAACCCATTATCGCACTATCCTCCCCACCGCCCTGGTTCCCATTGCGCAATCGCAATTAAACAGGTCTCAGATCACCATCACTGGTGCCGAGTGGCTGTGCCTGCCACAAACATATCTCAAGCGCACCGGAGAACAACACAGCGAGTGCGCTCTCCGAGTGAGCTCCCGTGATCACACCGGGAACGTCTCGTTTTATGCAGGGAATTCCGGAGGTGGGGGTGGAAGGAAGCTATCTTACCATATCTCTGATATATCTGTCCAAGGAATTTATATTCAGATCTTGTACGTCCTTTGGGGGCGCGATGGGGGTATCAGAGTTTGAATTGCGCAATTAAATTTTTCTTCTTTTCTTTCTTCCTCTGTTTCTCAGCAGGGACTGAAGTTGGGATCGCAGGGTCATAGAAGACGGTAAATTGCGTCGGAAATCCCGGATATGACCTGGCGGTTGCCCGGGTGACCCCCGGCTTTGTCGGCCACCAACAACCCAAACCAGACTGACCCAGGCTCCTTGGAACCATGGCCGAACCGGCCGGACTGCCGACCCACGGTCAGGACTGCCCACTCAGAATCACTGCTCACACATTTCACATGCGAGTATTGAACATTTCGGTGAGCAGACTTTTAAGTATATCATACAAAAAAAAGAAACGGAACCAAACGCCAGCCTTCTCGAACTCGGTTTAGTCCATTTGTCCCCCCAAAGAGCCCAACCACCTACATCTCATTCATTTATCCATTATCCCCGTGTGGTGTCCGCCCAATACTCCCTTGGTGGCTAATACAATCAGCCTTGAATTTAATTTTACGTAATAGTTGGGTAAGCCTAACTTACGGTTCTCACATTGAAAGCTGGCATTATTGCATACAATTCTACACAAGAGTAGCATAGCTGTGGAGATCCTGTTGAGTGGAGACAAAACTCTCTTCACCTTGTTCCGGCAGACGAAAGAAGATTTCATCGAAGTCAAGCGTGAAGGAAGCCCCAGCAACATCAGCTACGAAAATTGTCCACTTAGCCGGTCATTGTGGGTCTTGTTCTGGTGGGTTGAGGGTAGGGCTGCGGAACCTCTGTGTTCGGTCTGGTGACCATTTTCCACTACTCAAGATGTATTTCTCTGTCGGCTTCGGAGACTACCAAGAGCGTAACAACTTCTACGATACCTCTCCCTGCAAGTTCTCAAGCCACCAGCAAGAATCAGCCACCAAGCTTCCATGAAATTCCCAAAGTCCACACTCGATGACCAAGGTTGGCCAATCGGATCACGAGGCAGAGGCAACCAAGGCTTGAGTGCGCAATCAGCTTGTTTTTGGCTCCAGCTTTCTTGATAGGTGACAGCACCCATCAGACCAAGAGCAGACCCCAGCTCCATCTCTGCTGCCTTCTTCTTGATGAGGTATGCAAACTCCTGGCTACCTACCTCGTGAACTGGCCCGGGGGTGATTTTAACGATTAATGTCTCTTCATTTTGGAGGTAGAGAAAGCGGAGTCCTTTCAGGCGGTGTTGCGAATACAATCGATAGTCGCAAGCTCGGTTCGCGTAACCGAGGAAAACACGGCCTACTGTCCAGCATTCAAGTTACCAGGAAATAATTCATCAGCTTGGGACTCAATTGCGCTTGTGAATGAGCGCGTATTGCGATATTTCGGGTGTCCTACCCCTTCTAACCCATGGTTAAGAAAATAGTGCATGTCGCGTGGTCCACTAGGCAGTGGGGTTTCGGGTGCGCAGGGGGTTGGGGAGACATCCGTCTGCTCGGGGGGTAGGCCAGCCATTCTTTCCGGTAGTTGGTGGTAGATATTCCATATAAACCGAGGAGGATAGCCTGTCACTTTTGAATCGAAATAAAAAGCGGCTGAGGTGAGACTTACAATAGCGTCGAAATCAGAGCCCTGAAGGGCTTAGTCCTCGGTGTAAAGAGTTAGCCTACGGTGTTGTATCGCGATCCCGTGACAAAACCAAGATGAAAATCTCATTCGAACGGACCAGCGCCGGGCGGTTCTCCTCACTTAATACGGTAGAGGAAAGTAATGCCACTTAGGTGGTACAAGTACCAGCACCATCTATCGCTGAACCGCGGTTAATTTTGTCCACAGGTAATACGTACTGGTGCTGGCGTTTCGAATAGGGACAGCAGTGACGAGATGAGTGATATTTCATGATTCCACCTTCGCCTTTTGAGAAGTATCTCTTGTGAATATCATGAGCCAGGAGCTATAGAGCACGTCAGTAAGGGGATCTATCCACTGATATATATTCTAGCCATATTTTAATATTTGTGGGTTCCTACTGCTGACACTATTTCCTCAACTATCAAATGCCGGGGCATGCAGACAGAGTCGTTTACAAACGTCAGAGGGTTACGAGTAGACTTCAAACCTTCCACCACTATAGTGAAATGTATACGAGACCGATGACGGACACGCGTCCACCAGCCCCACGCAGGTGCCACCCCACTCCCCGACCGACCCAAAGCAGGCGCGAAAGAAACACCAAGCAAAGAACCACTCCTCCGATTCCCACTATCTTTCACCACTCACAACATAAATCAAATCTTCTTCTCATGTCAACCTACCGTGGAAGAGCGGCCCCCCAACATTCGTCGTATCTGGACCCCTGATACCGGCCCAATTGGCGTCGATGAAAGTCGCAGGGAGGTCTGGGCCATGATGGGAGTGGGGCACCGAGACAACTTCGTCCTGGTGGGGGGTGCTGCGCTCCTCCTTCACGGCTATCCGATTCTGACCAACGACACCGATCTCGCCATCACCGCCGATTCGTTACACAATTTTGAAACCCTAGCGAAGTCAGATCCCCGCTTTTCCCGAGGGAGATTCGGGAGATGGAGCTTCGAATCCCGCGGTGGATTTCGTGTCAGCATCGATTTTTTGGAAAAGACTGGAGAGGGCGGATGCCTACAAAAGTGTAGCGACTATTGCCTCATCGATGGGATGCCGGTGGCTACCTTGGTAGACCTAGAGATTGCAAAAGGAGGGGCGTGGATCGACCGTCAAAGTGAAAAGGATCTTTATGGCTTCAAGTGCGCCGTGAAGACAATGACAGAAAAAATGTTGAATTTTAAGGGGTTGAGTGAACCGAAGCGCGAGACCTTAGACAATATAATGGTCGAATTTGAGGGGATGAGAGAGGAGAGGGGGTTGTTTCGGGCAATTAGGACGCCGCTGTAGTGGGTGCAAAATGTCCACCATAGAAGGAGTGCTATTGTGAACGGGGGAGGGAATTATTGCCCATCAGACCTTTTATTATTATCAGAATGCGAAAGAAAATAATATTATAATAGTGGGTGGCACCGGCACAACGAATGTAACCCAGCCCTACCCTGGGCCAAACGCACGTATCCAGATCTCCCATGATTCCATCAAAGCAAAAAAGCCCCGTACGAAAATGAGCCTTCGTCAATCACAAAGTTTAACAGGAGGTACAAGTCACCAATTACCGAAGAGGGTTGCTTCAGAAACATACATAGGTGTTAATCATCGTCATCAATAAACTACAACTCCCTATATTGTCTAACAACCACCAAATAGTCTCACGGTGCTTGCATGATGAATGGAACTTTGGGCCCCAGAGTTCTTCCATAAAAAGTATAATATTTCTCCTACCGCTCCACAATCCTCTTCATCCTTCTTTCTTGCCGCCGCTGCCGCTGGGTAAAATATTCTGCTAATTGCTCGGTGTTTTTAACTTTTGACAGAAGTTTCTCTTGCTGGAGGGGCGAGTCCAGGACTAGATATCTTGCCAAATTGTCCATGTCCATCTGAGGTATAGAACAGGTGCGGCCCCATTCCCTTAGGCGATTCAGGCACGAGTCAAGATATTCCGGGATGGTTGGTATGAAGACCGGGAAGGTGATCGGCTCGCCCCACAAGAATTTAACGTCCTCATCCGTGATCAGATATGGCAAGGAGCTTCGATCATGGGGGATCCGATCTTTGGGGTTCGGATGAAATTCTGATTCTACCAATGCGGGGTTGAAGTTGACGGGATGTGGGACCTGGATCTTCTCGGTGTCCACCGTGAGGCGGTAGGTGTCCTCGCTGCAGAGGCAAATATACCACTGATCATCGTACCTCTTGAACCATCCGACGGAGTGATGTTCCCCACTTTCAGGCAAAATAGCCAATTCCAGAATCCTAGATTTGTCGACCTCCAGCCATTCACCGCTTTGGGCTAGTGTCTGGTATATAGGCCCCGCTTGTGAGGTTCTCGCTAGGATATCCATAATCTGTGCAGGAATGTTAGCTGTGAAAAGCAGTTCGGAAGGTGAGGTAAGCTATACATACTTACATATCCTGTATGCACCGGGACTCCCATCCAATTTAGTGCATATTTTCCAACCAGGACATGGATGATCGTGCTCGCTAAGGATGGGAAAGATGCTCTCCAGAGAGGCAGCACTCTGTCACCACGGCTCTGTCATGTAAGCTGTGAACTATTCGCGTTGTGGATGATAAGAAGCTTCCGAATTTTGATGCCTTCAGTTGATCTGGTTTGTTTGCGGGGAGTAATGGTTGAAAGGAACAGAAAAGGCCACTCGGAGCGTAGCCGATAGATAAAACTGTCACATGGATCTGATGAGGCACACCAAATTTTTCTTTATTAGACCCACGTGACTCTCTTATCTATCAGTGCCACTCGTCACGTTTTACTAGTATGGCTTCATGGGCCAAACACCCCCTAAGTGCTCGGGGATTCTAATTTCTGCTCAACGAAATCATGTTAGAGACTTCAATAATAATCTATCATATTGGTGACGATACTATTGAGGCAGTAGAATCTATGGGGAAAAGTAGCGCTGTGATATACAGGGGAATAAGGTTGTGTAGAGGCAAGGTTTGAAGGACTACGGAAATATTGTATTATGAACTCTTTCTCAGTCATGAAATACAAGCTATCAATTGATGCCTCGGCCTGTAGGTGACCTAGGCTGGGCCTGGTTTGGGTTTTGAAACGCCGCTTTTCCGCAATCTGAACCTCTCACCGGATCCCGAGGAGAAAGAAATAAATACAATGAAAAACGAATGAATGAATAAACGAAAAAAAAAAAAAACCAAATGTTCAGTGTTCGGAAACTTCTCCCAAATCCGACACTATGGTTTCTATCACAACAGTTTTTCAGCGCTATGGTTCCGGGCTATAAGTGCCTACCAGGCCTGATAGGCCCCCCTAGGCTTATGGAATTCCGCTTATATCGACCTAGGCTATTTTTCGGAGTGGCCTGCCTTGGCCCGGCATACAGCCTGCCAGCAGCCTGGCCCGTTGGGAACAATGGGGATGTATGGGAGTTTAAATATCAATGGCGCCTGGCCGCGCGAAAAACATACAGTATTTGGTGTCCCAGATTCTGAACCTACCCTTGCCTAAAACCTAACATCACACCTGCCCAAAGCAATGGCTGATGTCATGAGTGTCCGGTCACTGAGAGAGCTATGGGACATTACTCTTGTTGGGCAAAGTCAGAAAATGTCCATTTCAAAGGTTTTGTCATGGACAGCGGGCAGGCTTCTATAGTCTGTTGTTCTTTTTGATCGTAATTGAGAGATCCGCTTGTGGCACAGTGAGGTGGGCTCACTGACGAGAATAAGCAGTCGTCCATCAAGTACCATTTGTCCGTCAGGAAATTCCAGGTGCTTCTTATTCATTTCTCTACCCCTCATCTAGGCCTCATATGGAATAGTTGCTGCTCAATTGTGACTTGATTTTTGACTTATTTTTAAAGACAGTTTCTCGACCACTTCACTCTCCCACATGTATCATTGTCCCGGATAGCATGCCCAGAATTTTGACCATCTGTAGCTAGTATTACCCCCTTGATTCCTGTGTCTATTATTTAATTAACAATATTTTTTCTTCACTTCCAACACAAGTCTACCATTGATGGTTGTTCCCAAGAGTTGATCGTTGGAAACACCGAATGCGACCCACAATTCCACAATCCTCCCCACTCCCCAGGCCCCCACAGCGCAATTGCAATTAAACACGTCTCGGCTCATAAACACTGCTGCCAAGTGGCTGTACCAGCCACACACGTATCTTTAGCACAAGGGAGAACAACACAGCCAGTGAGCTCTCCGAGTGAGCACCAGTGATCACACCCATAACGTCCCTTCGTGTTGACGCCGCATAAAATTATTCCGGGAGCGTGCAACGCGAGATAGTGCAGGAAGCAAGACTTGCAAGAGCGAGTGATGGATAGCATGAGGACGATAGAGTAGTGCGCGGAAGATACCGGAGGCAATCGTGACACTGGTGGAAAATCTGGAGAGTGGGAGTATTCGTGGTGCCCTTCACTTGTTGTGAAGGGTCATGGAGAAGGTTCCTTCCTTTGTATTTGTTCGAAGGTTATGGAGGAGAAAAGGGTCCTGTAGCGAGGAGATGCTTTTGGAGTTTCCTATTCTTCAGTATATTTAGCTTTGTTTTCTTCTCATCCATTTGAGAGAAAACGAATCTCTCATCTGACGAGCCTGAGCATGATATCATGTTATTTCCCTTTCTCCCGTCCTCGCCACCCGTCTGTTGTGCACACTCGCCTACCGACACTTTTGTGAAGGGGAATTGGAGAGGTGGGATGTTTTGAGGAGGGAAGTTATATTACCGTATCTCGGATATATCTGCCCAAGCAAGGAATGTATACACAGAACGAGTACGCCCCCGGCGATGCCATGTGCCCACAAGCTCGGATAGAGCAAGTAGACCTTTTGCTTCCCTCTCTTTCCGTTTCTCAGCAGACAATATCAGGATAGGATCGCAAGTTCGTAGAAGTGGGCGGACTGCGTTGGCAACCCCGGAGCACGGTGCGCCACAGTTTTTTGCGGAATGCAACGTCTATACCTCTCCCCCACGGGGTATCTTGTGTTGTGTCTCGGCTTCACAGCACGTGTATCCTCCCGCGCCGGAATTCATGCTGTGGCCTACGGAAGTGTTTGGGAACTGTGCGCCTTAGTCGGCGATCATGGAGAGCGCTGAGCGGAATTTGATGCTTTAAGCGCGGTATCTGCACTTGCCCTTGGCACCCTAGTACAGTACACTTTCCTGGAAGGCCCACTCCCTTTCGTGGGGAGATGTAGCATATACCTGAGCCCACATGAGGAACATTGGATGCCGCAGAATGGTTGCTTATATGGTTGGCACCGACTCATGACCGGGGGGGCATAACACTCCACCCATGTACTACACAGTACATCATAACCTCTATCTTGCGGGATCGATGCCGTGAAAAGAATCTGTGGTAACTATTGGCCCCAGCTAGTCCGTTGGGCTGGGAGCGGGCTGGTCATAATGAACAAGGGTCTTGATCCAATGAAGAATGAACCACTGGATCCTTGGACTATGAAGCGAATTTAATTGCAATCGAAGAAGCTAGACCACCCAACGCCTCCACTAAGTAAGAAAGGACCCCGACCTTACACCAGCTACAGTATATATTTAGAAAAAAAAGTTAAAAAAAAAGTTGAGATGTATAAAGAAAATATGATACCCAACAAAATAACTTCATCCCTGAGTAAGCCGAAACCCTTCATCCCGCCATGATGCTTCGTCCAAGGCACTCGTCGCCCGGACATAGAGAAACACCGAAAGGTGACTAAGGGATTTCAGAGTCACAGGGTGGCCCGGACCTAGGGCTCTCTCAGCCTCCTTAAATGCACGTCGATACATAATCTCCGCTTCACCGTATTTCTTCCTTTCGTAAAGTACTGCGCCTAGCTTAATGAGGCTACGAAGGGTGTATCGATGTCCTAGTCCCAGAGTCTTCTCCCGTCCTGCCAGCGCACGCCGATACATCATCTCCGCCTCGTCATACTTTTTCTGCTTATGCAACGCCCCAGCCAGATTGTAGATGCACATTAGGGTGTCTCGGTGGTCAAGACCAAGGGTCTTCTCCATACCCATCATTGCGCGCCGATAACAAATCTCCGCTTCGTGATGTTTATTCCGCTTACGCAGTGCCACACCAAGATTATTGACACTCAGTAGGGTATCTCGGTGATCTAGCCCAAGTGTCTTCTCTCTACCTACCAGCGCACGTCGACACATAACTTCCGCTTCGCTATACTTTTTCAGATCAAGTAGTGTCTCCCCTAACGTATTCATGCTATCGAGGACCTCCGGATGATCGGGCCCCAAAGCATTCTCCATAGCCGGTAGGGCATGTCGATACATGGTCTCAGCTTCTTCGTACTTTTTCCGATCAAGGAGCGTGACACCGAGGCGAAGGACACTCAATAGGGTATCTGGATGATATAGTCCAAGAACCTTTTTTCTACCCGCCTGCGTCATACGAAGCATCATCTCCGCTTCTTCGTACTTTCTCTGATGATAAAGTATCCGACCAAGGTTATCGGCGCTTGTAAGGGTGGCTTCATGATCTACTCCTAGAGCTCTCTTTCTGCCCGCCAATGCACGTCGACACATAGCCTCCGCTTCCTCAAACCTTTCCAGATCGAGCAGAGTTTCGCCAAGAATGTTCATACTGTCGAGGGCATGTGGATGATCTGGACCCAGAACCGTTTCCATAGACCTTAGGGCATGTCGATAGATGATCTCAGCTTCTTCGTACTTTCTCTCGCCAAGGAGCGTCAGAGCTAGTCCAATAGGACCTGGTAGGATTAGTGGGCGATGTGGTCCAAACAGGTTCTCCCTACCTCCTGCTGCACGTCGATACATAATTTCCACTTGATGGTTCTTTTTCCGATCACTCAGAACCGCACCTGGATTACTGGCACTATGTAAGCCATCTCGATCATCTAAGCCGCGTGTTTTGTCTAGGCCGGCAAAGGCGCGTCGATGCATAATCTCCGCTTCGTCGTACTTTTCCTGACGATAAAGCGCTACGCCTAGATCCCTAACACTCTGTAAGGTATCCCGGTGGCCCAGCCCCAGTGTTTTCTCTCTGCCCGCCAATGCACGTTGGTACATAATCTCAGCTTCGCTGTACTTTCCTTGACTACGCAGAATGGTGCCGAGACTATTGACACTCTGTAAGGTATCCCGATGACCTGACCCGAGCATTTTCTCCCTACCCGTCAATGCACGTCGATGCATAATCTCAGCTTCGTCAAACTTTCCTTGACTATGCAGAGTTGTACCGAGATTATTCTCACTCTGGAAGGTATCTCGATGATCTGGGCCGAGCGCTTTCTCTCTTCCCGCCAATGCACATCGATGCATAATCTCTGCTTCGTTGTACATTTCTTGACAATGCAGTGCCGAACCGAGATCATCCACACTCTTTAAGGTATATCGATGATCCAGCCCCAGCGTTTTCTCTCTGCCCGCCAACGCACGTCGATGCATAATCTCAGCCTCGTCGTACTTTTCTTGACAACGCAATGTCACACCGAGATTATTCACAATATTTAAGGCATCTTGATGATCCAGCCCGAGAATTCTCTCCATGCCCGCCAACGCACGTCGATGCATAATCTCAGCTTCGTCATACTTTTCTTGACAACGCAATGCCGAACCGAGATTATTCACACTCGTTAAGGTATCTCGATGATCCATCCCGTGAATTTTCTCCATGCCCGCCAACACGCGTCTATACATAATCTCTGCTTCTTCGTACTTTTCTTGACAATGCAATGCCAGACCGAGATTATTCACACTCGTTAAGGTATATCGATCATCCAGCCCCAGCGTTTTCTCTCTACCCGCCAACACACGTCGATGCATAATCTCAGCTTCGTCGTACTTTTCTTGAAAACGCAATGTCGCACCGAGATTATTCAGATTATTTAAGGTATCTTGATGATCCAGCCCGAGAATTCTCTCCATGCCCACCAGCGCACGTCGATGCATAATCTCCGCTTCGTCGTACTTTTCTTGACAACGCAATGCCGAACCGAGATTATTCACACTCCTTAAGGTATCCTGATGATCCATCCCGAGCGTTTTCTCCATGCCAGCCAACGCACGTCGATACATAATCTAGGCTTCATCGTACTTTTCTTGACAATGCAATGCCAGACCGAGATTATTCACACTCGTCAAGGTATATCGATGATCCATCCCGAGCGTTTTCTCCATGCCCGCCAAGGCACGTCGATACATAATCTCGGCTTCGTCGTACTTTCCCTGACTGTGCAGTGCCACAGCTTGGCCATTGATTTTCCTCAAGCTATTCGGATGATCTGGGCCCAGCATCCCCCGCACGTCCGCCCGCATAAACCGACGCATAATTTCTAATCTGTAGTACGCCCTCCAAGCTATTCTTTGGATATGCGGACTTAGCGGCTCAAATCTCCCCTCTGCTGCGACGAGTGAACCGAAACCCCCGCTCGAGCCGAGCTTGTCGTCACGGCCGTCCCAAAGGCGAATCTCCTTGTCTGTTAGGGGAGTCACGGTTGGCTTGTTTCTCTAAAGTACTTGGGTAGGCCGCGGACGATCGGGAAATATCCTTACTTGAGCTCTGATGTTTGATACTACGGTATAACGCGTTAGCTTTGGGGATTGTTCCCAAGAACACTAGCTAGAACCCAAGATTACTCTCAGTGCAAGGGCTACACTTACTCAGTCCATGCACTTGTTCTTTGGATTGTACCGTTCCGTATTATTTTCCAGCTTCTTTCCCAGCCCCGTGATAGTTTTTCTGTTGAACCGGGAGTCTAATTGGCTTGCGACACGCCAACAGCGTCAGATATGGGTGGGATCTGCATCAATAGCGGGGTTCAAACCTGCGGTAGGATTTAAAAATGAATCCAAGATATGATATTTTGCGCACAATAATAGAAGGGGGAGCGTTGTGGTAAGGGACGGTAAGGAACTCAGTGGATATGAAAACCGTTGATTAGGGTCGAGATGGGCTGTGCTTGATAAGTGAGGCTGAGGCTGAGAGGTCAATACAAATCACGTGTTCTTCCACCACTCCTTCTAATAGGCTTAGTCTACCGCTCGCCAAAACAACCTCCCTTAGAAGGTATGACAATACCCAGACTCAACACCGATGCTATGATATATAGGTCATATCTGACCTCCGAATATAGAGTAATAAGAGGCAGTGTGTATTGAATTGTAGAACCTATGTTCTCTAGTTTTTCAGAGTGAACTGAATAAAATCGTCAAAGACCATGCACAACCTTTCAATAGACGACCCCGATCCACAAATATTGATGGTCAAGGGTAGCACCCTAATTTAAGTGTCATCGGTTGGAAACTTTGAATACACACTTAGTTACCCTTACCTTTCCCATCAAATGGATAGACTCCAATTCAATTAATTATCTTGATAAGTGCCAAAAAAAGGCCTGCATATTCCTTACAGATCCCTTACTTTCCCTTATCTTCCCGAAATTGAGCGGTCCATGGTTGAGTAATGATGAGGCACGATTTTTTTGCAATTTATTTTCTTTATGCACAAAATTCAGGCATTTTTGACCAGTGTATGGTATTGTACTCAAGCGGCCGGATTGAAGTCAGAAGGCGCTACAGAACCGTTCGCTTAGCCACCTTCTGATTTCAATTTGGCCGCTTGAGTACAGTACTCCAATACTTGTGGTGCCCGTTCAAGCTTCGCCAAGCTCTGGCAGATGGACTTAATGCCTAGGGCGATAGGACTCCCTCTTGGAGAGAGTGTGATATTTTACCAATGAACATCGGCGGCTATGGTTACTAGTATCCCACAATCGGGTAGTAGGTTATGAAGTTTCCAATGCGTCGGCGACCGATTCCCAATTCCAGTACAGTACTCGAGTATACCCAACCCAATATAAAAATACATCAATAAACGACAATCTGGAGAAAACACAAGCCATGCAAAAAATAGCCAGAGGCTGCAGGGTAGCTCAGCCATATCAATTACACTCTATAAACTAATTATCTCACTCGCCCCTCCTTACCCCCAACTGGGTCCCTTGCTTTCAAAAACGGGCAACTAAGATCCAGCAGTTAGATAGATAGTAGTAGTGCTCGAGTGGGTGTTCTGTACTGTACATCTTTATAAGACAATCGTCGCTCTGCACCGACAGCCCGTGTTTAATGGGAACAAAGAAACATTACAAAGTTATGCTAGATTTACCCCCAGCCTCCGAGCCGAGCTCGGAGGTTTGATTTTCGCCAAGATTTCTGCAGTGAGGTTCCGAGCAATATTCGCATAACAGTTTATTCACTTCTACATCTACCCCACTCTCGATCCAATGCATTAATTTTTACGGTTGATCGTCTCCGATACCGCAGGTTTTTATGTTTTTAACCCCCCCCCCCACACACCATGCCATCCCCTCAACACTACAAGATTACCCAATAGCCAAATAAATAGAACCAATGCCTTTTTCTTCCTGCATCAATAAAATATCCCACGACACCCCCCCAGAACATGATATTTTCTTGTACCGGTACTGTACTTGGTGCCGAGGTTGTGGCTAGGCGCCACAACCCCCATACTCGCTGGCTAGCAAACAGGACAGCTCAACCTAACTTTGCGGCTCAACAAATGGTTGACAAAAAACCACCACTAAAAAAATATCTTGAAAAAATAAAAAATAAATATATAACCATAATTAGGGATTAATTTGCGTGTATGGCTTCTAAGAGGCCGCAGTAGTGAGAATTATTTCCTGCGACTCCGGTACGGTGAGGTTCCAGAAGTGAGAGGGGGTGTTGCTATGTTGTGCAGTACGAGTATGCTAACACACTCGCATACATATAGCCGAGTCGAACGAAGTTGGACACATTCTATATGAATCCCCCCCCTTGAGTATCCAATACCGGTATCAGCGCGGCTATGAGAGCATGAGCATGAATATGAGTACCGTACAGTACGACGCCACGTTAGATTAAGCCGCAAAGTGATGTTGAGCCGCAAAAGTTAATACCAGTGCGGCTGATAGATATATTCGTCACGTGAGTCTGATAAGAGACTTTTGGCGAGGCTTGCTATCATAACAAAAGTCTCTTATCAGGCTCACGTGACGAATATATCTATCGGCCGCACTCGTACCATACTTTGAGCATGGGCGGTAAATTATGGTGAGGGGAGGAACGCGGACATTCATCCATGTCTAGTAACAAAATGTTAATTAATGCTGCCAAGCAAGGTCTTAATACAGTACTAGTACTAGTACAGGTTTGTCCTCTGGTAATTTGCCCATTAACTGTCAGTGCCAAATCAACTCAACAGTAATTAACATATCCGAACGTCCACTCGCTTCGACAAAACCTTTTTTAAACCCCCCCCCCCCCAATACCTCGATGAAATCTTGAGATATCATGTTTTTATTTATTTTTTCACTCTATTAAAGTGTATGTAATCATCCCACTTTATCATCTAACAGAACCATGATTCTCACAGAAGTGGTTGTTGAAGAGAAGAAGAAAAATCCTTCGGGGGGACTGAAGTCGAGACATATATCATATTTTCTTCACAAAGGTTGTGGCCACCCACAGGAGGCGTGGAATTTGCATGAGGACTGAACCAAGTTAGGAAATTCGAGTGATACCGGGTGAGTATTTTTGGCGTTGGCAAAAACGTCGTGGCACTTCCGCGAAGACAAGTGGCGAGTGCTCGAGCAAACACGCTGGATACCGGTAAGGGTGTGTGTAACCGGACAGCAAATACCCTTACACTCGAGTACTCTGGCTGCAAATTTACATGCTGTATCGTACACGCAATCTCCTCACCCCCCCGAACTCGCTTTCCCATCAACTTCGTGTAATCGGACTGTCAGACAGACCCCAAATTAAATTTCAGGACACACAGCGCAAGATTCCAAAAAAGAAGTACAAATATTTAATAGCATTACTAACTTGACTACTGCGTACAGTACATCATACCCCCCCTTATACAAAATGTAGTAAAGTAAAGTAATGCATTATCCAGTACTCGTCCACTCGCTTCCTCATCCAACACATCCACTAACGAATTAAATGCCGTGTTAACCTGAAATCTAAAGGAAAGAAAAGGAAAAGCAAACGCCAGCAAACCGATGTATGAACCCGGGGTCAAGGTGCCGTAAAGGAAGAAAGACTAAATAAACGAAAGAAAGAGCGCGTTCACCCTTTTTTTTTGGTTAGAGCAAAATGAACAGAGAATAAACGAAAGAAGAAAGTAAAAGATAACATCAGCGGCGAGCAAAATTAAGGTATCTCGACTAAAAAAAAAAAAGAATAAATCAATCAGCAAGGCTATCGAAAAGAAAAAAAGAGGGAGGAGATCAGGAAGAAACTCACCGCCAGGAACAAAATCACCAAATTGCTCCCAATAAATGCTACCAGGATGCCCAGATCCCTCCACCGATCGTCAAACGCTAGCCCCAGTGGGCGGAAAAACTCATCCCCGACCGAGAAAGCACAATAATCGCATGATCCCGTAGCGTTCAAGTCCCGGATATACCCGGGTGCCATCTCCATAAACTTTCCGGCATACCCACCGCACGTCTCCCCGTCCGGTATGGGGAAGGTGTTGTACTCGTTGGAGGCACAGACCACCGGAGCGCCGTGGAGCTCCGTCACCACCATTCCGCCGATTAGGCGCGTGAAAGGGTCGAGTTGGTACAGCCATACGCGCCAGAACTTGGGAATGTTGGGCTTGGGTATGGTGACGCCGGAGAAGAGCGCGAAGGTGATGATGATGAATGGATTCAGTAGTGAAGAAATGAATGAATTGGGGGTGAGCGCGGCGATCATCTGTCCGAGTGTCACAGAGAACAGCTCGCAGACTAGGATCATCAGGAACTGGTACCCCGCACGGGACGGACTCGGGTTGAGGCCGGGGGGGAAGTATAGACAGACAAAGAAACCGACGGTGCATAGGATGCTGTACGGCAGTTCTGCTATCACCATTGACAGGGCGAATGCGAATTGGCCATACATCTTCGAGGACTGCTCACGGTAAAATATTAGGCGCGACATGTCGTACTTTGGCTCTACCTGCGCGATGATGAGTGAAGGAAGGACGATGGCCTGGAAGATGATGAACACGCGGTATTGCAAGGACGAGCGGGACTCATCCAGATCCAAGAAGACAAGTCCGGTCAGGAGCGCGATAGCAACATGATTGAACAGTCTGGTAAAACCGTAATTCGGGGTACGCCAGAAGGATAAATTTGTTCTCTTCATGACTTCGTTGATCTGGAAGATGACCGGCGTTGCATATTCCTTTTCACTGACCGGGGGTGCTGATCCGACTTCTACCATGCGCTCGTCCTTCATCTGGGAGATCATGGCCTTGATGCTTGCAAGTTCTTCTGAGGATCGCCAGACATCTGCCCAATCTCTATCCCCAATGCGAGGCGCGAGTCCAGCGCCTATAGCGTCAAGCATCCATTCCGCAGGGTTGGCGTCAGGAGGGCAGTACGCCCCGTGCTTAGCAAAGTAGTTCAAGAGAGCTTGGGCGTCCTTTCCGATATCACCAAAGTAAACACACTCACCACCATGCTGAAGGAGCAGCAGCCTATCAAAGTTCTCAAAAAGCGAAGAGTTTGGTTGATGGATTGTGCAGAGAATAGCCTGCCCTGCCTTGGAAAGCTTCTTGAGGAAACGAACGATGTTAAAGGCGGATTGGGAATCAAGACCGGAGGTGGGCTCGTCCAGGAAAAGTAGGAGTTGGGGCTTGGCAGCGAGTTCGACACCAATCGTCACTCGCTTGCGTTCCTCGACAGCCAATCCGTTGGTTGGGTCCCCGATGATGGCATCTGCGATGTTTTCCATTTCAAGCAACGCGATGACTTCCTCAACGTATGAGTCCTTCTCAGCGCGGGAAACTTCATAAGGCTGACGAAGATACGCGGAGAAGCGGAGTGCTTCGCGGACAGTTTGTGTGGGCTCGTGTGTGTCAAGTTGTTCTGCGTATGAGGTCCCGCGTTGGAAGGCGGTTCCTTTAGGCTTGCCATCTACTAACACATCTCCGGTTATCACGCCAATGTTCTTTCTGCTTGCTAATACATCGAGGAGCGTTGTCTTTCCGGCTCCTGAGGCACCCATCAAGGCGGTGAGTTCTCCCGGGCGGACGTAGCCATAGACCTCGTTCAATAGGCGGAGTTGTCCGCCCGGGGTAGGAACTTCGTAGACGAGTTTCTCCCAAGTAAGGATTGACCTAGATTCTATTTTCAGTGCTGACTCTTCTTCCTCTGCAGCTTGCTTCTGACGACGGCGCTCCCTCTTCTGAGTTAGCTTCTGGTTAAGTGCCTTGCGTTCGTCGTTCTCCTTAGCGTAGTAAGTGACTGTCTTTCCGCCGGCTCCATAGGAAAGGTATTCACCGAGAAGGGCGTTGGAGGCTAAGAATGCTGCGATAAGAACGATGGTGATACCGAAGTTGCGCCAGAGGTCCTTGGGATCGTACTGGAAACTCAGGTTGATGTAATCGCCTCCGTTGATATCACTCGAGCCGGGAGAACTTCCAAGAAGGGTGCACGTCTGGTACCGAAGGTTCTCGTAGCCAGCACCAGATGGAACCAAAGAATCGGAAGTACAAGTCAAAGTAAGGCGTTTAAACTCGTTCATCATGAGTGATGCGAATCCCAACCCCAATCCGTTGATGTAGAAAATCCAAGAAACCCATTTTCCTTGAGCAGGATAAGGAATCAAGTATCCAGAAGTCAACACGAAAAACGTGATAATGACAGCAGCAAACTTCATGGCGTAATCAAAATCGGGACAGATACACCCAATCGTTCGGAAGAAGACCGTCATAGCAAGGTACCCGGTGATGATCATAAGCCAGAAAGTGAAGAAGGCTCCAGTGTCACGAACGAGACCAGACATGAAGTAGACGATAATGCTAAACACCATTGTCTGCGCGGCGGCGAACACCACATCAACCACAACCTGTGAAAGCCAAAAAGCCGACGGTCGATGAAACGTATACGCCTTATGCTTATTCACGATAGGGCGTCCCAGCATGGTAGCACCCAACTCTCCAAAAGTCTGAAAAGCGTTGAACAGCATCGCCATAAACAACAACCCTCCACGGGTGAAAGCCCCAGCAGAAGTCTTCGGAAGATCCAAAAAAAGGGTACCAAGAACGATTGCAATCGTAATAGAGGTGATCCAAGAAACCACAAGCGAGAACTTGTCCTGCCATTTAAGCAAAAACTGACGTTGCATAAGTGTCCAGATCTGCTGGAAGAAGGGGATTGTGTAGACGGAGGTCTTTGGTGCTCCACGGCGCTTCTCCTCGCGAACGGCGGCTTCAAAGTTCTCGAATTTCTCCTCGCTAAGAGTCTCCCGATAGGCTTCCATTTCCTGGTTGAGGCGCACAAAGTGCGGGGACTTGTGGAATGCTTCTTCGAGAGCGGCTGGGGAGGAAGGGACGTTTGTTTCATCACGGCCGGAGGCGAATTCGCGCTCAAACTCGTCTGTGCAGCCGGTAAGGTAGTCGGGGGTGGTTTGTCTGGGCTTGGGCAAAAATCCGAGTCCTTCGAAATAGGCTCTTGCTTCGCTGGTTGGACCGAAGAAGACTTGGCGACCTTCGTCGATGACAAGAACTTTGTCGAACTGGGCATAGATGTTCTCACTGGCTTGGTACAGTGATACGAAAGTAGAAGTCCTATAGATGTTTGTCATGATACGGAGGGACTTTGCATAGTCGAGGGCAGTAGAAGCGTCGAGCCCACGGGTGGAATTGTCCCAGCAGCAGACAGTAGCCTTGGTGATCATCATTTCGGCAATCGAAACACGTTTGCGCTCTCCGCCGGAAACGCCGCGAACGAAGGGGTTTCCGACGATCGTGTTTATCGTGTGCTCAATGTTAAACATCTTTAGCAATAGCTTCACCACGCTGTCCTTGAATTCCTGTTTTGACATCCCGGCAGGGCGTTTCCCGGGGGTCTTGGTGTCAAGCGCGAACCCGAGGGTTTGGCCGACAGTGAGCGTTGGGTGGTGAACATCATCTGCGATCATTCATATTAATCACACAACACACCTCAGAAAAGATCAAATCGATTTTTTGTAACCCACCCTCTTCATTATACACCGCCTCCCCACGATACCTCTGGGCGAAAGTATCCGCCGGAAATTTCCCATAGAGTACCTCCCCGTCCACATTTGTATATCCGATGCGCTGATTGGCAATAACTTTTAGGAATGTGGTACAACCGCTACCCGGGCGACCAAGGACCAGGACCATCTCACCCGGCTTGACAACGCCACGGAAACCCTGAAGTATATTGAATTCACGACCCTTCTTGCCCAAACCTAAGATGCTGCTAGCCGTAGCAAAGATGTTGAAGAAACCAACGACCGCATCGGGGAATGTCGATATGAAATTCCTTACTCCACCGATTCCAGAGACTGTGAGGTCTTGCCAGATAACGCCTGGGTGACACAAAGAATTAGCATTTACCAATTCTCACACAGTCCGCACAAGTGTCCCCGAACGCCAAGGTAAAGTCGAAAGCTTGAAGAAAATGTAAACATACCAATATGCTTAGGTCTTATCCCGGCTGCTCTATCCGCGCTCTGGTTGCCCCTCAGATGGTCTTCCAAATTGAATTCCTCCTCCTCCTCAACCCCAGCCTTCTCTGGATCCCCTCCGCTCTTTACTCCTCCTCCTCCCAGGACTCTACTATGTGTACGGCTCATTCTCCGGCTCTGCTGCCTGCTGGCAGTCTTGGACAATCCTGTCAACTGGCGGCTCAATTCTTGAAAGTCCGCCTCAGCGGCCGCGACATCGACACCACTGTAGATGTTGCTGTTCCCCCTTGGGTTCGAGGCGCCCGGATCCTGACGCACCCCCTCCGTGTCGCTCATTATGGCGTCCGCGGAAGGAGCCGTAGAAACCAGTTTTTCGGACATTGTCACCTGCTTGTTGCTCCTCCCTGGCTGTGCAGAAGTAATGATTCGGGCCTCGAAAGTCGAAAAGTTATATTAAAGGTAGAACCCTCTCGGCGGACTTTAGTGAAGGGATTGACGTAAGAAGCTGTCTCTATACGAAAAAGGAAAAGGACAGGTAAATCGAAACAGAAAGACAGGGGAAACCCCACGGCCAGGAAACTGCAGATGTAAATGCAGATCAAGAATTGAAGGACGGAGGAACCTATCTATCAAAACAAAAACCCGCGGAAAGGGGGAATCGGTGGTCCTTTTTAATTCCCTCCATATGAGCCCTGGAAAACGAGCTACCACGAGCTAGTTTAGTTCGTCAAGCTAAGGGTGTTGAGAAAAAAAGACCCTTGACTCACGAACACTGGACCGAAGAACCAGCCCGCTCCGGAACGATACCTTCCGGAAATCCCAAAAGAGCTCGCAGTCGGAAGGATCCATGGAGAAAAAGCAGAATGCTACGATCAAAATCCTAATCTAGGCTAACGGGCTTTTACTCACAAGGAGATAAAAAGTTCAATTTTTTTCCTCCACCCATCCAGAGAGCACTTTTATTCTGTAGCAGGGGTTGTTTCTCCCATTGACTTGACGTTTTTTTGTTTTTTTTTTTCCCTTTCTCCGATTGTGCGGCTGGGTCAGCTCCGTTGGGGGCAGGGGCATTTTCTGGGGTGGGAGGTTTTTTTCTTCTTTGGCACAAACCGTTGATATCGTATTACTCAGTGGCGGGGATGAGTTACCGCCAAGCACAGTGCTCCCCACCCTCCATCTCCCGTTACCGCAATTCCACGCCAAAGCATCCAGTCGGGTCGTCTCCAGTTTAGTCAACGATTCGGCGCACCGATCCATGTGGCTCAATCCTTAACCTGACAGCCCTGTTTGCTCACTCTCTTGGCATGCAGCATGATGACTCTCGCTTGCTGGCCGATCAGCGTCATGGAAAAACCAAAATTCCAAACTCGGTCTTTTGTTCCCTCTCCCGTTGGACCTAGCTGAACTCTGTGCTTCTCCCTGCATGGCTCGGGCGTACCGATACTGTACTCGAGTAATGTCATAACCGCGCTTCGCCCAGAGAGATGCCTCAATCACTTGCCAGATCCAGATACTGGTGTTAAAACTATTGATCGTGTTGTAGCCGAGGCAGCAGCTGCACCGTGTCGGATACAGTGCAAGTACTAGTACCGGTACCGTAGTCCAAACCTAGCGCACGCAAATAAATCAATTGTGCAAATAGCCAACCAAATAGTTATTCTACAGTACTTGAGTACGCCGCACGCGGACCACCCCGCTTCGCCCCGTGTCCACCAACAGACCGACGAACATAATAACTGCATTCCGGTCTCCATCCTCCGCCGGCCCACTGCGTTCGTTATCATAAATTACCTCCGTTGTCAATGGACACCCGACCCGATCCACCAACCAACCAACCAGCTCAACAATCCCAAATTAAGTACCGTGGTCAAGGAACTCGAGTATCATACCGGTACCTTTGTCAGGAGCTCCGTCACGTATCATATTCAACGACCTACCGTAGAGGGTCATGCACCCAAACCTGTATTGTACTGGGACTCGAGTAGCACAAGTACCCATCATTGCAATTACGACCGCAGTTCAACCTATCGCATCGCTCAAACCTGCATACGGCTCGCGATGCCATAGAATACGTTAAGACCCGATATGAGAGACCGAAATGCCAGCATGTAGCCAGTGTAACGAAACGGAGTTCCGTAGACTGACGGCACTGTAGGGTACTTGTATGAGTATCTAATCGATTCAAACTCCATCCGTCCAATAAATCGATTAAGTAAGCCCAGCCTGTCCCAACCCGGGGAGAGGTTAGCGACAACCCGTATAGGTTGGTTCATCAGCAGGAGCGGAAGGATTTAATACCACCCTCGTGCACTGTACTACCGGTAGTACAAGTACCAGGCTATGTTTTCGCACACACCAAAGTGGCTTACCAGCGAAAAATCCTTAGAAATTGGTGAGGTCACAAAGTGGTGTGTGCGAAAACATAGCCTGTGCCTTGTACCGGTACCGGCACTCGTGCCCACCCCAGCCCGACACCGATAATCTTGACAGCCGTGCCAAGAACTGCATGTTCACACAATGCGCACGCTTCCATCAATCATCCTGAACGGGCGATAAGCCCTCATTTGACCTCAGTCGGTTGAACCAATCAAACTCAAGGCTGGGCCACTGAATTTCCTGCACAAACTTGCAGCCGCTCGGTCGGCCTTCTGCGATCCTCACTGAGTCGTCAAAAAAAATTTACTAGAGTACCGGTAGTGCGATACCGCAATCAAAAAGAAGAAAAGAACTGTCTCAAAACTGCACCGCGGCAAAAGTAAAAAAACAACAATACCGGTATCATTCACCTTAGATATCGTACCGGTACCAAAATCTTACCAACCCCACCGCCTCCCATCCAACATTTTGTATTAGTCTCCACTCCGGCCCGGAATCACCAACGCTCCGAAGCCAGCTATCCCTATCGGTGCCGGTGCCCCTTTCACCTCCGCCAGGACCACCCAAACAATTCACCCCGGGGTTATGAAACCGGTCCCCATCAGCTACCAAGATTGGCTCTTCGGATGCTCGTTCTTTGCATGATCCGAAGCCCGCAGGTGTGTTCCTTCCGTTTCCGGCTGTCAGCCAGGGCCTCGAAGGCGTGCTGGTGAGCAAGCTCTCGAATAGGACGGTGCACATCGGAAGGAACCAATGGAGGAATGACTGCAAAGAGAAGAAGCCAAGGTGAGATCATTGACGGGTTGTGCGTCATAATATTTGCTTTTTTTCACTATTGCTTTGAACTAATACTTGCGCTCAAATTGAGTTATAATACTTGTACTACGCATGCTAACGTCATCCCCGCACAAGACTCCGACTCGTAGATTGCAATGACTATTTCAACAATACCGTAAAAACCCTTTAGTCTAAATCCACCATCAGAGACCTCAAACAGAGATTACTGTCTAAACCACAATAGGCTTAGTAGAACGGGTTAACGGAGTGGCGAGTACCAGTTAATGAGATCCGGCAAACTCAGCCTCCCTAAGCTATACTCTGTCCGGATAACACTATTCCTTCTCGGGGTGGTTTGTCTATGACCGGGGGGGGGGCGATGCCGATAGGCGATGGTTGATTTAAAGGGCTTTTACGGGTACCGGTAGTAGATTCCAATGGTGAACACCACTGTTTAAGGAGAGGGGATCTGAGTGCAGGGGATGTGAAATAAAGTATATTACCGGTAGGGTTAATATGTTTGCCTAGGGAGAAACATCGCGGGCTTCGGTCATTGCTACAGTGCGTTAATCGTGTTGATATGCGCATTGTTCTGATAGTGTTTCCACGCACGATAACCCAATTTAAGCGCAAATAGATGAGGTTGACGAGGGTTTGCCTCCTTCTCCCCGTTCCCTCTACAAGTTTGCAGGTTACAGTACCCAGAAGCGGGAATTAAGCGTGACGCGGCATGAATCATCACCGGTTAACAACATGCTCGGGTACCGCCCTGCTCTACCGGTATCCCAAACATTTCGCCCCTGAACTGTGGGCCGGGAAGCCCAAAGACCACGAGGGATAATTGGAAGAACAGGTAGTTGCACTCCTGGAATACTTCTCGTCCCGGAGGACACCAGAAATCCGGAGTGAATGAGCAGGGATCATATCCTGGTACAGTACATTTCAGGCATGATACCAATGGGTAATTCAATTTATTACATTGAACCCCCCCTGGAATTCCGATTCCAAAAGCCCTAATTCTCCCTCCCTCCTTCAGTCTCAATTTTTCCTGATAATTAATTATGATCTTGATAAAATCCACAGATTCAGAATCATGAACAATCACTTGGTGCAGACACCTTATCCAGCAGCGCCCTGTAACAATCCTTTATTTATTTTTTCCACTCGCGCGAATTGATCTTAATCAATATACAGTTACTTGTAATATGTTTATATGTCTCGCCACCCAAATTTTCCCAGCCTTTTTTCAACACACCCGAGCACTCCGTACTACCAGTAGTTACTGCAAGAGATGAGTCATTCAACCCCTCGGACAACCACAAACAAAAAAAAAAAAAAGGCAAATCTTACCAGAGGAGGCAACTCCAACAACATAGAGTAGTGGTCCAATCAATCGAGAATTCGACAGGTACTCGTAAAGTGCGGAAATGCGTACTACGCGTATTATCTGGTACAAGTGCCACCGAAAAAGTGAGTGCACGCGTGGGATTTTACACCAAAAACAGCCAATTTCACACACTCATTCCAGCACCTGCACCACAATTAAAAATAAGATAACTTCATAGAATGATCAGAAAGCTGCAGACTACTCAACCTCTTTTGAAACCTTAAATGAATTTAAATTCCCTGAAGAGCAGTATGCAGTTGAACTTTCAAATTCTGCCAAGACACAGTTTTCTCACCAAAAAAGTTGGTCTTGGCGCAGTTTTGAGGAAAATATTATTTCCCTCCACTACTACTCTTCAGATAATTTAAATTCAGTTGAGGATTCAATAGAAGCCAAGCAGCCTACAGCTTTTCTGAACATGCTATGAAGTTATCTTATTTTTAATTGTGGTGCTGGTGTTGGAATAAGTGTGTGAAATTGACCGTTTTTGGTGTAAAATCCCACGCGTGCACTCACTTTTTCGGTGGCACTTGTATTATCCGGGTTTTCACCAAGACCGCGCGTTGTTTAAGGTTGGACGTTGCTGGGAGTCTGAAATACGCCCGTTCATGGCTCCTAGTTCACATGGTAACCGAGGGTGAGTTTTAGGTGTCTATCACTTCACCACTTAGTGTGTGGTGCTTGTTTGATCACCATGCCAACCCTTGCAGGTGAGCGGTTGTAAGACACTCAGCCGCATTGTTGCAGACACCTAAAATCCACACTTCGTTAATATGTTGGCCAGGAGCATTGAGGGGGCCGATTTCGGACTCCGGGCAACGTCCAACTTTCTGCAACGTCCGGTCTTGGCGAAAAACCGGATAATACCAGATAATACTGTACTCGAGTACCGGTAGTGCTGCACACCGCATTAGAGTACCGTATTTACTCGGTTTATTTGGACGGTCGCCAAGAAGTGGCGCCGCCAGCACGCAATATCAGACAGGGGTACCCTGTAATGTCTATGATGCCTATATTACAAGCCTTGAGAGTACTGGAAATGAGGAAAAAGATTGCTGGGCCGGTCCTAGATGGACAAAACGCTTCCACCAGGTTCAAATTGAAGATTGTCTATTGCGAGCCGCTCATGGTGATATTCCTCGCACCATCAGAAGAATTCAAGGAACTCAGGCTCCGAGTTCTCCTGCTCATCACAGTTGCTGTTATTGGTATGGCTATCCTGTTCTCCTTCAAGCAGCGGAAGAGCTCGGTAATCTTGACCCTCCTGATAGCAGGGAGGGACCACTAAATCCTGTTGCCAGTCCCCCACCTCAATCCTATCAAATCCCTTAATCTTAAGCTTATGATCCTGACTCCCATCAATAGGGAGAGTAAGGCCAATATCCTGAAATGACTTTTGTACTAGGAAGTGTTTTTACGAGCAAAATGCATGCCATGCCTGTGCTACCACATGAGTTACTATAACCCGTTTATCGCTGACAGACCAAGTTTCAATGTCTACCCACTCATCCATATACTGCTCAGTAAAGTCCCGCAGATACTGCTTAAAGGGCTTGTTAACGGCTGTATCGAGAGGCTGAAGAAGACCAGTACAGCCTCCGGGAATAAGGAAGGTGATAACCCCATTTTCTTTGAGTTTTGAGAGCATGGCCGGGGTCTTGTGGAAAGATGCAACGTCTATGACAAGTAGGCTGCGTTCGCCCAGGACTTGATGGTCCGAGGCTGCCGTAGACTTAACATTCAAGGCAGGGAATAGCTCCTGGTCGAGAAACTGTAAAAAAAAGGTCCTCATTGTTATACGCCATTGGGTTGAACTCCACAGTAATGTCAAGGTTCCAAAAATGTCCCTTCTGTTTCTGAATATTCTCACCAGTCTTGTCATGAAAGATAAGCTTTGTCTTGATGCGGGAAATCCCATCAGAAAAGATATATAGAACCAGTGTTGCGTGGCGTTTATCCCAGCCGCTACGGTCTATTTTACCAGCCACAGTTCTACTACGCACAAGGTCATACGTTCTTCCATCAAGATATTCAAAGAGGATGGGGGTTTCATCAAGGTTGAGAATTCGAGAGGCAGGAAAGCATCCATCATCTGTTATCAGATGTTCACGCTCGAGGAAGTTGCGGGGTAGAGAATTCAGCCGATTAAATCGTAGCCAATTGATAACAAGTCGGGGATATTCGTCAGGTAGGCGTGATGCAGTCTTCGTGATCGCACGAGAGAAAATCCGCCACCGTTTCTGAAACCTCAAAAACCAGCAATTTGAAAATACAAAGAGTACTTCATTGTCCCCCCCATAGTGCTTACGAAAAAGCTGATGGGCAGTCTGTTGGAAACACCCATGACCCACAACTCTGCCTGCTCGCCGGCGTGCAATGAACTCCTTAAAGAGCTCTTCCTCCATCTCAGGCCACTGACAAATCCAGTGTGCATTTTCTGCTCGATATGTTTTACCATGTTGCAAGACAATTTTCTCCTGCTCCTGCCACGTTAGGCGGATGCCAAACTCAAGTATATAACAGAGGGAGGTAGGCCAAAATCTTTGTTCGGAGAATCTGTTGAGGAAGGCTCGTCTTGATAAAGTAAAGGTAAAGTAAAGATTTATGAGGGAAACAATTTTATATTGATAAGATCTCTTCTCCGTTGCTTGATGATGTTTGTAAAGCTCGCGAGGCACTTCGATATTTATATCCCACGTCTGAGTGTTTGCAGACTACTTCTAACTACTATGCCTCCAAAGTACCACCCTGGTTTTAATACGCAAACATTCAGAATCTTATAAGTGCGAACACTGTTTGACCCTGAAACTTATCACACCGTTTTACGGACTCGGAATAGTATTCCTCCATTGAGATGACTGCGCTATTTGTTATACCAAACAGCCGCCTCCAACTTTGATGTCTGCATAGACTTTTATATGACTTTTAGTCTTGTTGACTATCGTCCCAATCGTCTCTTGGGTCATGAAGTGATCAGGTTCATGCCGGGCCACCTAGTGCCAATCGCAAGTCCGATCCCGACGTGTCAGCGTCTTAGGGGACTCCAACTTATCTAGGTCTTCCATTCTGAGCGTGCTTCCCCTTAGTCCGCCGGCCTCCGCAGAGGGGTCCTATTACTAGGACCAACCAACCTACAGCTGATCTCAGAAGGGTATGGGTGGATTCGGTATACCCCTAATAACTTCCACTATTGGGATGTCCTCTTAGAGTATTTCGCCGAAAATGTCCCGTCACTTTCGGCCTGTAGTTAGGATCCCTAACTTTGAAGCCTACTATCTCAATACGCCTCCCACGGATTTCCTCCGTTCCACTTCCCAGATGTCGCCCAAGGTCCCCTCTCATATATCCTGCAAACAGCATGCGGTCGGACGGACGGCGGCGACGTATATGGTGTTATGAAGTCGGCTTCATTGATGTGACTTTTTAGTTATGGGATGCAACTCTCGAAATCTCGCTAATGACGTCCGGGTCCCATAAGGGGGCCGGAGGGGGGTGTTGGCTCCGGTAAATTGAGAGTCTGTGCGCAGTTACCCTACAGTGGGTCTGTGCGCATGTCTCGGATTTCCATATGCCTAACATGCCACCAACTGTGTATAGTAGCTTTCGGAATTTTAAAATATCGTGCTGCCTCACCATGGCTTGGTCGATGGTACTCTGTTGTCTTAATACCAGGGTTGACGGGTATCCGATGATGTGTTAAAAACATCAGAATGTCAACTTCTTTTTTTCTCAGCTATAGGAGCGGCAAACCTGTTTATACAATTAGAATTCCAGGCCTTTTTTCCCTTAATGAGAGAAGTGGTAAACCTTCTTAATTGGGCCTCTTGGCTTATAGGTTCGCTCCAGCAGAGCCTTTGGTTTAGGGCCATGCCGAGTTGCATTTTGTTGGTCACTGTTACCCACGATTGGATGGTTCCCAAGCCTCTGAATATTCACTGTACTAAAGGTTGATTGGTGGAGGACTGGGTATGCAGTGATTATTTTAGGCGAGAAGATAACAAGGATAATGAGAAGAAGGCTGACTACTGGTATTCGCTGAAGAGTGACCAGCATGGTGAGTGAGGTTGGAGTTGCACAGAATGACTTGACGCGTGATTGTGGAAGAGGAGGTGAGGTTAGAACCCCCTCCCAATATAGCCTAGTCTCGCTGTTGAGTAATCACAAACACAGCCAAAATAGGTCAAGGGCTTGCGCCATCATTGTGTGATCCGTGAAAATCATCTTGGCGACCGTCCAAATAAACCGAGTAAATACGGTACCGGTTACCTGGCGAAGGATAGCGGACCTTTCCGCGTTGGAATCAGCAACGGCTGAAGCGAAACTAGAATCGCACCAAGGCGAGATCCTCTCAGGGTTCATTCCTAGCCATGCGGGGTCAGGATATCGGTATATTTTTTTACCGATAAAAATCTTATTTGAACGTATAGTATTACTATCAGCACCCACGGTACCGCTTCTCGGTATAACAAAGACCGAATGGTACGACATATATATTCACTTGAAAATTAAGGGCATAAGTTAAACCGGCCAATTGAAATTCCATAACAGCAATACCGGTACCCCTCCCGATCCCAACCTCCCCCACCGCTAGTCTACACCCTTCCTTCGTGCATGGCTCGCAATCCTCAGCTCCTGTGAGGCTGCAAACCTATTCCTCAATATATCAGCCCGGTGGTAGGCTCAAGTCAGCGGGTTTCTATTCTGTCTCCCTTATCACAATTTCGCCTTGCTGCACGAACATCCACACTCACGGGGCAATACAATCCCGCGATGTGATGAGAACTCGAAATTAAAACCTAGCTTGACTTAACCCCGCAATATGCACACTTTTTTTCTTTCTTTGCATTTCTTTGGCTGGCTGATAACCTTTGCATGAATTAGTGCGTGGAATCAGAGCTGGCGTTCACACATCGGTAACTTAACCTCGACGACCATTTTCTTTTTCTCAAATGCGCTCCATGCGAGCCCGTGTACTGTACTATACACCCCTGGACACAAGTCCGTTAAAACCCGAAATAATGGGAATGGTGCTAGGGCCGTCTAGAATTCCCCCCCCTCTGGATTATGGGTGAAAAACACAGTGAAGGGGTTATCTTTCAGCCCTCAGCTGAGACAATTAAAAGAAAGAAGAAGAAGAAGAAGAAAATTCAAACAAACCTTACAGGTACTGCGCAGTGCTAGTGGGGGCGGCCCCGGCGTCCTGGCGTGATTCGCAATTATTTCAGTTTTTAAAGGTCTTTGGTGTGTTGGTCAGCTGGCAAGCTATGATATGACGGGGTAGAGTTACACAGTACAAACCTTAAACGCACCATGTCGTCGTAGACCGTTACAGGTACGATACTCCCATTCAAAATTTCCCCCTCACTCATCCCATTATCATACTGCCAAGGTATTGTACCCTACGGAGTTGACCAATCCCGCGAACCTCACGCACAAGAGACCCTTTGCGAGCGAATCCTTTCCCCCCGCACTCTCCTATCTAGTCTACAGTACCCATGCGACCTCCTTATCCCACTCTGGCGCCTTAGCATACCGTTTTTTTAATTCCCTACCTAGCGCGCTGCCTCTCTGCTACCCACAAGCCCGCCGCTAGAGGAGGAATGTAACGATAATAGTATACACCCCGCTACCAGTGCTCGCCGCGATGTGACATGCGAACATGGACACCCAACCTGTTCCGTGGATGAGCACGCTTTCCTCCGGTTGCCGCGGGCGAACATCAGACAGTGCTGTCCAGGCCGTCAGTCGATCCAGCAATTAGAACAGCTGCTGTCTCAATATCACTGGGTGTCTCCATGGACTGGTATAACTAACTTTCGTCCAACTTAGCGCTCAGTATTATTAAAGCACGTCTTGAGCGGGGGTTGCCCGGGGTCCTGTGCTCCGGTGCATTTTCATCGTGATTTCGCTAGCTACATGTCGCCCTTCTCGAAACCTTTCACTGCTTTGCCGGTCCTGCGACTGTTGCGCACAAGTCGCTTCGGGGCGTGGGTATCCGCCGGGTATTCCCCTGCCTGGGGGGGCCACCGAAGGTTGAGGGATACGGCATGAACGCGTATCAGGATACCAGAAGGGAAGCGGAGTGCCGGAATTCCAACCGGTGTGAAATCTCTGAGAGCTTCATAATAAAACCCCGTGAAAGTTGACATTTCGTCCGGCGGGTTTATCATTATGAGGTGGCTGTTGGCGAAGGCACTATTCCGGCGAGCAGTGATATAATTATTATGATATTAGTCTGCCATATAGAAATATACTGTAATAATCGATATTATGTTTCATGCTCAAACGGCATCTACTTGGCTGGCCGTATGCCGGATCGGCGGTGCCAGGATAATAAGATATATTGAAATCCACTCGTGCACGCCAAAGTCCACCGGAATCGCAAATCCTTAAGTGTCAAGGTGTGTCAGGATATATCCATGAAATCCATTAGCCCTGCATAGCACAGTACTGTACAGTACGGTGCAATGTCCGGCAAGAAGTTAATACCGTACCCCCCCGACAATTCAACCTATTGAGTAATATTCAAACTTAATGTCATGAATTAATTGGGAATTGAGTTCAGTTAGGAAGTGTATAATAGTATAATAGGATGTAGGTAGTAAAGTTTTTTTATTGTGCGTGGACAAAATTAAGCGGAGGTGCCAGGGGGCATGACAACCGATCGCTCCCAGACAACCTCACACAACAGCCCCACCACAAAGATCATTACCACCCAACCTATATCCCATAATACCCCCTCTTTTTTTATTCTGAGAAATAATGGCTCCTGTTCTTCGCAGTCATCCCAAAAAACCTATTCCTTCTAAGCATCTCAGTCAATGGACAAGGGGGAGNCATGTCTCGGATTTCCATATGCCTAACATGAGCTCCCTCCTACCAGGCTTCGCCTTGAATGCCTTTATAACCATTTTATAATTTCTTCTAAATACATTTTAAGACTCAGTGTGGTCAGGGTAAAAAACCTTCCGCATTTACTTGGCCACGGGAGGAAAACCTTTTCCTCACTATCTTACTTCTGCCCTTCCCGGCATCTCCGGAATTTCATTATGAAAATTCTCCACAACTTCCTCCGCATTTTCCATACCAGTGGCAGCCTCCCATGTGTTCTCATCTTCTGAACACCCTTGCCATTTAATGAAGTACCACAGTTCCCGCTTCACTTGATAGCGGCCACGTACTCGTTTCCTGTAAGAACGAATCTCGCTTCTTCCGATTTTTTCAACCTCCCATTGCAGATCGCCATCAATAATTTCCGGTTCTCTAGGGGGTTGTTGGCGATTGTCATGAACTGACTCGCGGTAGGGTTCCAACGGTGCAACATGGAATACGGGATGAATGTTCCAATCGATCTGATATGTTGAGCTTGAATGCTCTTGATCCCCGTTTTTCCATGATTTGGAAAGGACCCTATAGCTTTGGACTTAGCTTCTTTGATTTCCGTCGGGTGCGAATGTTCTTACCATTTGACCTTACTTTGTCCCCGATATTGAAGTCTGGCTGTTGTCGGGCTTTCCGGTCATAATACTTTAACATTTCTTCCTGTGTCCTTTCTAGTGACCCTCTCGCTTGTTCATGTATCGTCTTAATCCAGTTCGCGTATAGGGTCGCTCCTGGATTTTGAGCTTCGCACTCCTTCATCCACTCTGACTGTGGATGGAATCCGGAATTTGCATAGAATGGCGACATCCCATTTGCATTGGTTGCGGAGTGGTTATAGGCATGTTCAGCTAGCGGTAGTAGCTGATACCAGTCGTCCTGATCAGAGTTGACAAAACTTCTAAGGTAACCTTCCAGCACTTGGTTGGTACGTTCTGTTTGTCTGTCTGTCTGAGGATGGTATGCCATTGACATTCTTCGCTTAATTTCCAGCGCTTTGCAAAGAGATTCCCAGAATTCCCCTGTGAACTTCGAGTCCATGTCCGAGATGATTTCGGTTGGCAGGCCGTGCAGCCTCCATACTTCTTTCAGGAATGCATTTGCGACATCCTTGGTCATAGCCGTGGTTTGTTGTCCGATGAAATGTGCCATCTTTGTAAACCGATCAACTACTACCATTATCTGAGTGCACCCTTGTGACTCTGGTAGTTGAGTGATAAAGTCCAGCAAGATAGATGCCCATGCTGCGTAGGGTATTTGCAACGGTTGCAGTAACCCGTACTTGGCATGTCTAGGTGACTTATTATGTTGGCATTCAAAGCAGGATCAAACGTAGTCGTTGACACATACCGCAAGTCCTTTCCAGTAGAAGTCACAAAAGATTATTTCCAAAGTTTTTTCTTGTCCGAAATGTCCTGCAACTTTTGCATCGTGATATCCTTCTGCGATCTTGGTATATAGCGCCTGACTGTCTGGTACAAATAGTCTTTGCTTATAATATAGTAGATCATCGGTCAAGGTCCAATCTTTGGGAAAATCTTTTCCCTCGTCTCGTAGCTTAATGAGCTCTTCCCTTCGTTGCCTCCACGCTGCGTCTGTTTTAATAGCTGCCTGTATTTAGTTTAAGAATTCAGGATTGAACTGCTTCATACCTTTCTGCAGGATAATAGCATTTGACCTTAGAACCTTTTCGGGTACTTCTGAAATGTCATACCAAGGTTTATTGTCTTTCGCCGATGCCTGTAGGTAGCTGATACTAGGTTCCTGTTCCTTGACGATGAAGAATCTTGTCGCTATATTGGTGCTTCCGAATCCTGTAGTTCATCGTTCCGTTTCTTCTAAGTCGTCGACTTCCATCATGTCAGAGGTGTTGACCTTTTATACCACTAGTTGAGCTATGCGATCGCCCATTCTTATTTGGCAGTCCACATCCTTATGGTTGAAAAGTACGACTTTGAGTTCGCCGGTGTAATCAGCATCGATTACTCCTGCACCGGTAGAGATTCCGCTTTGGACCGCTAACCCACTTCTTGGGGCAACTCTTCCGTAAGTTCCTTCGGGTAGCCCCACAGCTATACCCGTCCTTATTAATGCTGGTCCATATTTCGGGACAATGTCATCTTCTATGGCGTACAAGTTATGTCCCGCCGCCATTCTTGAGCCCTTTGTTGGCAAGTATCCCTTTTTGCTCAATCTCTTAACCCTAATTACGGGTTCCTTTCCACCTCTTCGTGGTTCTAAATCCAAATCATTATCTCCATCCCAGTCTTCTCCTTCATTGCCTACTCTCGCTACTAGCGACACCAAGAAATTTTCTTCTTTGAAAACTTTCTGTTCGCGATGCGTAGCTCCCTCCTCAGGATGGTACTCCGGCCGTCTGCTTAATGCATCAGGCTTTCCGCCCTTTATACCTGGTCGGTATACAATGCGAAAGCTGTATTCTACCAACTTCGGAGCCCATCGAATTTGACGGCCACTGTAGACTTTTGAGGTGAGGAAGTATTGTAGGTTCTGATGGTCGGTAAAGACTGTGATCGGTTTCTCCGTTCCGATTAAGTATTGTCTCCATTCTTTAAAAGCTTTCAGGATCGCAAGAAGTTCTTTATCATGAATCTGGAAGTTGCGCTCCGCGGAGTTTTATTTTCTGGAATGGAAAGCTACTGGATGTAATCTTTTCTCAAAGTATTGAGAAAAAACGCAGCTGAGTGCAAAATCTCTAGCGTCCGTTTCTACCACCGTTTCTCTTTCTGGGAAAAGGTCGTGGGGTATGAGGGCTGTGGTGAATCAGTACTTTAGCTCTTCGAAAGCCGTGTCCTGTTCAACCCCCCATTTAAAATTCTTAGGATTTCCTTGTAATGTCTCGGTTATTGGCTTGCAAATAGCCGAGAAGTATTTTATGAATCGTCGGTAGAAGTTAGCAAACCCCATAAAGACTTGTACTTCTCTAACCAACTTAGGCGCTTTCCAGACCATTATGGATTCCACCTTTCGGGTGCTCATAGACACCCCATCGACCGCCACCATATAACCGAGGAATTCTACCTCTACGGCATGGAAAGTCGATTTTTATAGCGATACCACTAATTGAAAGTCTGATAGACTTTGTAAAACTTTCTTAACAGCTTCGATGTGTTCCTTTTCATCCTGTGAGTGGAGGAGAATATCATCAAGGTAACACACGATCCCGACGTCCAAGTATTCTTGTAGGGCTTGGTTCATCATATCTTGGAAGGTTGCCGGAGTGTTGACCAATGCAAAAGGCATAACCTTATATTCGTAGTGTCCTTATCTCGTATGGAACGGTGTCTTCCATTTATCCCCTTCTTTGATCCTAATCAGGTGGTAATCGTCCCTAAGGTCTAACTTGGTGAAGATCTTTGCACCGGCTACTCTATCTCCGAGTTCGGACATTAGTGGAAGGGGATGTTTGTTGAGGATAGTAATCTTATTTAGATTTCGATGATCCACAACTAGACGTAGTCTACAATCTGGTTTAGGCACGAATAATATGGGTGCGCCTGCTGGTGATTGGCTCCTTGTGATTTTCCCTTGTTTGATCATCGTTTCCAAGTATTCTTGTAAAGCTTTAAGCTTTTTTTCGGATAGTGGATATATCGGCCCCCAGGGGGGGGTTGATCTTGCAATCAACTTAATTTCGTGATCGAATGTCCATCTTGGAGCTAACCTTTCTGCCGTCTGGGCTTCAAACAAATGTTTGTATTTCCAGTATTCTTTCGTTAATGATTCGAGTGCTACCGCGTTTTCGATGGCTCCTATTCTTCCGATGCGGCAGGCATTAAGATCCCAAGCGACCGATTCATCATATTCGAACATATCCGCTATTCCTTCCTCTTCTTCCACACAATTTTCGCAACATTTTGTAGAGAAGGTCCAATTTTCTGCATCATCTATGTGAGACACTGGGTGTTCACGATGCCACCAACTAAAAGGAATTCACATTCCGTAGTGACCTGCTTTAGCCACTTCACACGACACTTCAGAGATGTGTCGGTTTTTTCCTATTTCAAATTTTATTGGAAGAGTGTAACACTTTCCTCCAAAGGCAGCGGACGATTTGTCCAAGCCTAAGATATCAACTGCATTGTCGCGTTCTACAGAGGGAACGCGAAGGTCTTCAACTAGGTCCTTATTGATAAGGAATACGTTGGATCCCAAGTCTAATAGGACTGTAATTTTGTATCGCTTCTCGTGTATATGGAGGTAAGCGATCCCCTCCGGACAGTTGTATCGTTTCAGTTTTGGAGCGTCTAGTTCCACGCGCTTCGCGCGGATAAGACTATCTTGGTTCTTTCGTTTAGGCATTGTTGGTATTGTATGTAGGTAACAAGATGTTTGTTACTACGCCCGCGTAGTTTCGACCATTTAGGTCTCCTCAGACAAACTGGTAACTCTTTAGCTCTAACAATCTGGGTCTACATACTAAAGCGGCGTTTCACTGATACGCTATTACGCGTGACCAGTTTTCAGGCTGCATGCCTTCTCCCGACACGCCAGACCTAGGCTCATAGCAGATTTTCGAGCGGTTATTAGCCATTTTACTCCCCTACTGTGGGGTTCCCGCTTTCACCGAATCCTTTCCCTTAGGGTTTCGGTTATCCGTCCAGCTCCCTCAGAGGGGCCTTGCGCACCAAAGCGGTACATCCCTATCCCACACCCTGGCCAGAAGGCAAGATAGTACATACGTATAATACGACTCAGACTCGTGTGGAAGGTGGAACAGCCCGCGTCGGTTGTCCTCCTGTCGTGTATTTGTTATCAGGTAGATCTTGCATTGCTATGTCCCAACTTCTTCGGTATAGTAACTTGCTTGCACACGGGTAGCAGGCAACCACCAGGTGACTCGAGGAACTTCGCACTGTTGGCTCACGGGCCATGTGGGCATGTTAACTATCCTCTCTTTCATTCAAGACTCTCCATATATTGATTCTTGTGTTCGAGCTCGTATGTCCCTCGTGGGGTTCCTTCACTTAGAGCCTACTTGTGTTGATCCTGAAAGGATAGACTTGCTTCGCGCCGCTTTGATCATATTGAGTTTCGTTTCCCGTAGTTGCACACTGACTACCCGATCCCCATCATGGTCGGTACCCAATACACCCCAGCCCAAGGGGGTTCCCATTTCGATTCAAGCTCCCTTAGGACACTGAATACCCAAATGCCGACGCCATTGGTGCCAGCAAACTGACCTAGGTCAGTTCCTCATCGTCTGCCAGGTCCTAGATTTTATTCACTCGAGCTGGGTGCTGAACAGATGTGACTTTGCGAGCTAATTTGGGCTTTACAATAGCCGATCTTGCTCGTCGAATTCCCATTTTTATCGGTCTTGCGCTGACCGTTGCCGCCGATATATGGGTGTCACCCCAACACGTGTGATAGGTGTGGTTTTTCTTTCCACAACATGTGCAATCTCCTTCTTTCCTCCGTGTGTCTATTACACTCTGCGGGATACCGGTATGGGCCTGGACGAAGTTTGTGTGGGTGGTCTTTGTCGCACCTCCCAACCTTTTCCTGGGCCTTTCCGGTTCATCGTCCCTTTTCTGTTTTCGTGGTGGGGCTCCACCTCCTTTGACATAAGGTTTAGTATCCCTTTGTCGCTTTGGTTTAGAGTCCCTTCGGTCTTCTTTTTTGACCTCTTGGACTATTTTTGATTTGGATGGTTGGTCACATCCAATTTTCTTTCTGGCTAGCGGTTCTTCTTCTGACCCTCTGCATAGCCTTAATGAACTTCCCATTCCTGGTCCGTTGTATATTGCAGGGCCGACAACCTGCGGACAATTTGTTCAGCAAGTTTGTCTTCGACTGCCTCTCTCCAGGACTCCCCGGTCATGCGTGCACGAATGTTATGATTGTGCATGACTGTCAGGTAGCGTTCAATACTGCCGTCGTACATGACTAGTTTCATTGCTCGAAGGGCTAGTCTTTCGGCTTCTACCGGGGCGAATCGCTTGATCATATCATGTTCAAAGCGAGTCCATGTCGCTAGCTCTGGTTGCTGGGTTTCCCCTTGAAGTCCATCCATAGCCTTCCGGTACCATATTGTGTAAGGAAGGACTATATCTCCTCTTGTATGGCTGAGCACGTAGATGACTCGTTCCCGGGCGTCGTCCCAGATTCGCGGGTTCCGTTCGAAATAGTCAGTGCATTGCAGGATCCACACATATATGTCCTGTGCGGGTCTATCTTCAAAGAATGGGGGTGGCTCGCATGGTCACTTAATATTCAGCGCCATCACGTTGGCAAGCGTTTCTGCCATACCAGACGGTTCTGGTGTTTGTCCTTGCCTGCCTTGGCTAGGACTTCCTCTCCTCCTTCCTCTTTCATCATCATCATCATCATCGTCGTCACTAGGATCTCCTGGGTTACCTCCGTGGGCACCTGAGGGGAATGCATCAGCGGTTTCTCGGTCTTTGCCCTTGTCCCTGCGTGTAGGTGGAGCGGAGTACTCCTCGTCATCAGTTTCTGGGACCGCGGGTAAGGGTGCGGGTCCTGCAGCTTCGGGACTGCGTGCCGTGGCTAGTATTTTATTTATTGCCGTGGTTAACCCTTTGAGGGTTTGGTTTGTCTCGATATTCTGCAGTTGTTGCTGGTCTTGAGACCTGCGAATCTCCGCTTGGCGCATGTTTTGATCAGTGCGCATTTGTCCTAGAGTACGATTGACTTCTCTTTCGCGCGTGACACTTTAGGCGCGGAATTCAACGAATTCCGCTCTCAGACTGAGGACCATTTGTTCCAGAGTCTGGTCTCGAGCCAATGCCGCTTGGCTTTCTTCCTCCAGGGTTCTATGTAACCTCGTGGTTACTTCTTCATGTTCCTGTTGACGCCGTTCCTGAGCGTCAATCTTCTTTGCGACTTCTCGCAACATCTCTTCTTGTATCTCCTTGACTTCGCTTTCCACGCCTGCCAGCTGCATCAACAAAATGGCAATATCATTATCGTGGACATCTTGTCCATCGGCGATTTGCTGTTGAACCTTAATTAATTTTAAGGTATTATCTTGGGTGGCTCCCTTCAAATGGTTGAAGGCGATGTTGGCTTGGTCGAGCGAAGTATCGATGTCTTGTCTTATCTGTCCCCACGTTATCCCAAAACGTGCCGCCAGTCTGGCCAAGTTTGCAGCGTGTTCCCCTGGTCTTGCTGTAGAGACCCTCGATATCCTATGAGTGCTTGCGATACTAGAGGATTGGTGAGAGGGTATATTTCCTCTCCGGAATGCAGGTTCCTGAGGTGTCGAGGGGACGGGACTATGAATGGCGGAATCATCCGCCTTATCCGTGGTGTCGGGTCGGGTATCCATAGGTTCACCTGCCATTATCCTTTTCCTCGGATCCTGTGCTATCTCCGCCATCGTGATGCCTTCTAGATAGGCTAGCTGTTCTAGTAGCCCTGGATGTGTGATTACTGGTACTTCGTACCAGAGCTCTTGATATCCTTTAAAAGGTTTAAGGAATCGTATGTAAGGTATCCAACGTTTGAGACACTCTAAAGGTGTAGGTATAAAAGGGTTCAGTTGGTCCGACTCTGGACTCAAGACCTGAATCTCCTTTTTTCCAAGTTTAGGATGTACTTATAGTACCTATAAAAGTGTGTTAGGCCCAGGCCGAGGGGATGGCTGGCCCCCGGATGACTGTCCCTGGGCTTTTCTTTTCTTTCTCTTCAGTCTTCAAAGAGTACTGGGTGCTTCAGTCGACGAAGTCTTCCGACTCTGTCGAATTGCACTCAAAGTCCGAACTGTACCAGGTACGATATATGCTATTGAATTGATCCCTCGTTGGGATCCTGAAAGGTACAGTGAACCACAAGGGTTCTTGCATATATTCTTCTTCGATTTCAAACAACTCGGTCTCGAATATTTCTTCGAAGGAATGAATATAGATAGGACAATGAGGTGCTTCGAAAATATAATCGAAGTTTGATGTGAGGGTGGAGTTTGAGGTGAACTTGTAGTTCATATAGTAAGCCTTGGTAACAGGAAAACTATCAATATACTGTTAGGCGGACGCCAAACTCAAGTATATAACTGTGGGACGTAGGCCAAAATCTTTGTTCGGAGAATCTGTCGAGGAAGGCTCGTCTCTATAAAGTAAAGGTAAAGTAAAGATTTATGAGGTAAACAATTTTATATTGATAAGATCTCTTCTCCGTTCCTTGATGATGTCTGTAAAGCTCGCGAGGCACTTCGATATTTATATCTCGCGTCTGTGTGTTTGTGGACTACTTCTAACTACTATGCCTCTGAAGTACCACCCTGGTTTTAATACGCAAATGTCCAGAATCTTATAAGTGCGAACACTGTTTGACCCTGAAACTTATCACACCCTTTCGCGGACTCGGAATAGTATTCCTCCGTTGAGATGACTGCGCTATTTGTTATACCAAACAGCCGCCTCCAACTTAGATGTCCGCATAGACTTTTATATGACTTTTAGTCTTGTTGACTATCGTCCCAATCGTCTCTTGGGTCATGAAGTGATCAGGTTCATGCCGGGCCACCTAGTGCCAATCGCAAGTCCGATCCCGACGTGTCAGCGTCTTAGGGGACTCCAACTTATCTAGGTCTTCCATTCTGAGCGTGCTTCCCCTTAGTCCGCCGGCCTCCGCAGAGGGGTCCTATTACTAGGACCAACCAACCTACAGCTGATCTCAGAAGGGTATGGGTGGATTCGGTATACCCCTAATAACTTCCACTATTGGGATGTCCTCTTAGAGTATTTCGCCGAAAATGTCCCGTCACTTTCGGCCTGTAGTTAGGATCCCTAACTTTGAAGCCTACTATCTCAATACGCCTCCCACGGATTTCCTCCGTTCCACTTCCCAGATGTCGCCCAAGGTCCCCTCTCATATATCCTGCAAACAGCATGCGGTCGGACGGACGGCGGCGACGTATATGGTGTTATGAAGTCGGCTTCATTGATGTGACTTTTTAGTTATGGGATGCAACTCTCGAAATCTCGCTAATGACGTCCGGGTCCCATAAGGGGGCCGGAGGGGGGTGTTGGCTCCGGTAAATTGAGAGTCTGTGCGCAGTTACCCTACAGTGGGTCTGTGCGCATGTCTCGGATTTCCATATGCCTAACATGCCACCAACTGTGTATAGTAGCTTTCGGAATTTTAAAATATCGTGCTGCCTCACCATGGCTTGGTCGATGGTACTCTGTTGTCTTAATACCAGGGTTGACGGGTATCCGATGATGTGTTAAAAACATCAGAATGTCAACTTCTTTTTTTCTCAGCTATAGGAGCGGCAAACCTGTTTATACAATTAGAATTCCAGGCCTTTTTTCCCTTAATGAGAGAAGTGGTAAACCTTCTTAATTGGGCCTCTTGGCTTATAGGTTCGCTCCAGCAGAGCCTTTGGTTTAGGGCCATGCCGAGTTGCATTTTGTTGGTCACTGTTACCCACGATTGGATGGTTCCCAAGCCTCTGAATATTCACTGTACTAAAGGTTGATTGGTGGAGGACTGGGTATGCAGTGATTATTTTAGGCGAGAAGATAACAAGGATAATGAGAAGAAGGCTGACTACTGGTATTCGCTGAAGAGTGACC
>JACCEG010000162.1:0-26189 GCA_014065205.1 Tuber brumale
GAATACCTAGCGTTGAGGGTTGATTTCAATCGCCGGGTGTGTAGAGGAGACGGAGGATGGCCTATCTACTCGGACCTAATGTCCTCCTTATATAGCTGCCCTTCACCCCCTTGTGACTCATCCTTCGAGTCACACGTCACATATGACTCACAACTGTGAGTCATACCGAAAACATCATAAATTAGTCATATGACCGAAGTGGTCACATGCGCAAAACCCATGACCTCTAACTAAGGTCATGTGCGAAACATAACATATCATCATAACCATATCATATGACCGAAGTGGTCACATGCGCAAAACCCATGACCTCTAAATGAGGTCATGTGCGAAACATAACATACCTATGACTCATAACTATGAGTCATGTGAAAACCTTTCCTTGCTAAGCCACATTCGTGACACTTGTCTATATTGTAAAGAAAAAGGCCATTGCGTAAAGAATTGTTCCAAGAAGGTACAAGGAGGACGAGGTACTGCAAATATAGTAAAGAAATGTCAGGTTAGTGCTTGGATGGTATCAGCAAATTTGGAGGCCATCAGATATGAATGGATCCTGGATTCGGAAGCGACACATCACATGAGCTTACAATGAGATCTTTTCCAGAACTGGAATACCCATATGGCTAGTATAAGTATCGCAAACGAAGGGACCATGTTGGCGACGGGTATTGGAGAGATCATGATAACTGTTTGGAACAGTAAGGGAAGGCGAATACCCATCCGACTACGAAATATACTATTTGTTCTAGGACTAGGTCTGAACAATTTGGTTTCGGTACGATGTATTCAGGATATAGGAGCAACTGTTACTTTCAGTAATCAAAGAAAAGACCTGGTTAAAATCTGGATGGATGTGAAGGAGATTGCTGTCACCAAACTCCACAACAATTCCTACTTCCTCTAAGCCAACCATCAGAAGAGCACATTAGAAGAGCAAGATATTGCAGCAAATCAAGTAATACAAAATCAAAGATTGGGGACTTTGATAGAATGGCACAATCGTCTTAGACACTTAAGTTTTGAAGATGTTAAAGACTTAGTGCAGAAACATACAGATATTAAGATTATAGGCTCTCTCTAAAACACAATATGCTTGTACTGTCTGATTGGAAAGCAAACCAGAAACCTCAATTCAAACCCAACAATACACTGTGCAACGAAGCCTCTTGAGTTAATCTGTAGTGATGTTGCAGGACCAATGGCGACTACTTTGCTAGGTGGTTCAAAGTATTTTGTCTTATTTATTGATGATTTTTCTTGATATACAAAGGTGTATATGGTCAAGAAAAAGTCAGAAGTTATTGATCGATTTCAGGAGTTCAAAGTCCAGGCTGAAAATTGTCTCAATAGCTGGATACAAAGATTTCAGAGTGATAGCAGAGGTGAATTCATCAGCAAGGAATTCACCAAAGTACTACAGGTAGCAGGAATCGTATAAGAGCAGACTGCATCCTACACCACAGAACAAAATAGCGTTAGCGAACATGAAAATTGAACAATTATTGGCAGAGCAAAAGCAGTGCTATCATCCACTAGATTAGATGATGAGATTTGGGGAAAAGCGGTACACACAGCAGTATACTTGAAGAATCGAAGCCCCACCAATGCTTTAAAAAAAGGAATGACACTATTAGGAATCTTTAGTGAGGAGGTTCCCAAGCTAACTTCCCTAATCCCATTTAGTACAAAAGGGTTCAAGCAGGTACCAAAAGAGCTGAGAACTAAGCGGGAGCTGAACAGTATTTTTTGCACCTTTCTCAGCTATGAAGGAACAAATCAATTCAGAGTATTGATTGACAGAAAGGTTCATGTCAACAGGGACCTTGATTTGGTTAAAATTAAACCTAGCGAGATTGATCAACAGTTGCCAAGCATGTTAGTAGAGACACATATTCCAGTAACTATACGTGAGGAGACTAGTAGGGAGATTCTAACACCACCTACCAAGGAACCAGTATCCGCTATGTCGATACCGAAATCACATGAGGTGGAAAATGATCAAAGTCCAACAGATCCATAAACTCCATAAGGACACAACATGCCAGGAGAGTTTCCAAGTGATATATTAGAGGAGGAAATCATATGACCTCAAGTCCGACAAAGAAGTCCGATACCTCAAGAAAAGGCATATACTTACCAACCACGACATTTCAATGCTGGAAAATTTACCTCGACAAGATTTCAAGATGAGCCCTATACAAGGTCAGCTACAGCTATCCACCTATCCGAATATCATGTATACGCAACTACGAACGATACCAAACCTATAACCTATGATGAGGCTGTTAGCAGCGCTGATAGCGAAAAATGAAAAGAGGCAATAGACGAAGAACTAACATCACTGAAAGAAAACAATACGTGGATGTTAATATAACTACCGAGTGGAAGAAGTACAGTAAAGTGCAAGTGGGTCTTTCAGGAAAAGAAAGGAGCTCAAGGAGAAACGATTAGATACAAAGCAAGATTGGTTGCAAAAGGATTTACGTAGCAGTATGGTATTGACTACCTAGAGACGTATGTCTCGGTAGTTAAACTAAGTTCACTCCGAATCCTTCTTGCAATTGCCATTTTCAACAACTACGAAATACACCAAGGAGACATCAAAACTGCGTACCTTCTAGGCCATCTTGACGAAGAGATTTTTATGGATATCCCGGAGGGGATAACAGTTGACAACCTACAGCAATACTTAGGAAAGCCAGTTTATTGACTCTTTCATGGCCTATATGGACTGAAACAATCTGGACAAATTTGGAACTAAACCTGGGATCAGTTTCTTATCGACAAATGCAATTTCAAAAGATCAGTAGAGGATTATGCCATATATTATCATCTTGGATTAAGCAACAATCCTATATAGACTCTTATCTGGGTTGACGATATTCTCTGGATCAGTCACCAGAATGATATTATCGAAGCCAAGCAGGAACTTGGAAAACAATTCCCACTTAAGGATTTAGGATTAGCACGCGTTTTTCTAAGAATAAAGATTGTACAAAAACTGGAAGAGGAGAAGATTGTACTAATTCAAGAACAGTATATTAAGATGATACTCAAATGATTTGAGTTCCAAAACAGCTATACTGTCTCCACACTAATAGAACCGGTATTGCAACTGATTAGTTGAGATGAAATGGAGCAATTAGAAGATGAGACCCTTTACAGGAGTATACTTGGAAGCTTAATGTACCTTATGATATGCATGCACCCTTGATCTTGCCTTTGAGATTGGAAGACTTAGCAAGTTTAGTTCGAACCCCAGTATGAAGCATATGAGTATGGCAAAACGCTTCTTACAATATGTTAGCTAAACCTGCAATCAAGGTCTTCACTTCGGTCCATTTACAAGCGGCAGTTCACCAACCACCTTAGTTTTTAGTGACGCAGATTGGGCAGGGGATAAGGAAAACAGAAGGAGTACAGGTACTTACCTTTGTATGATTACCGACAACCAACCAAACACAATCCAGATAGCGATTTCGTAGTCCAGCAAGCAATAGTCCACTATTGCTCTCTCGTCAACAGAGGCAGAATATATGACTCTTACACAGGCTTGTAAAGAGGCCATTTGGGTACACTGATTCCTCGCAGAAATTTTGGACATTAGTGGAGTGAGCTAGACAAAATCGCCAATTACAATATTTGCCAACAATCAGGGTAGTATGACATTGGCCAAGAATCCTGAGTTCTATAATCGTATAAAATATATTAGTATTCAACAACACTTCATCAGAGAAAAGGTAGAAGAGGAAGTAGTAAAATTGGAATACTTACCAACTGGTGACATGGTAGCAGATCAGCTGACCAAGGCACTACCACAAGAGAAGGTGGAGAGATTCCGGAAACAGATGGGAATTGAAAAAGTATGAGAGGAAATGAAATGATAGAAGGACAAGAAGAAAAAGGGTTAGGCAAAAAAACTGCAGGGATAGTGGGAGAAAAGTTTTTCTTGTTGTCAAAATTTTCTCAGTATCGTCTTTTTATTTTTATTTTTTATCTTTGTTTTTCTGTTTTAAAGAGATTGGTAGAGTGGAAGGTGATACATGTTCGCAGAGTGGAAGTATTGAACGAAAGTGTTTCTTGGCTGCTCACCGCATATTTCTCCTATGGCAATGACTTCACAACCCTAACCCCCTTGGCATATCAACTACTCCGACGCCTCTATGTTTGACTACTGGCTAGTCCTACACATCAAACACCATATGTAACATCATCTGTGACAATACTTGTGACAACTCCATGTTAGGGCATTACCACTATCATATGGAAATACCGAACGTCCTCGGTCAGAACATACCCTCAGTTGAATTCAATTACCCTCAGCCAAAGTAGCACAATGGGCAATAGTGGAATTGAATATGATGGAGGATACGGCATATGCTGGAAATATGTGGAAGTGGATCGGCATGATCCAGGGAAGGATAAAAGGCAGCTTGATTCCCCTTTGTTAGTCATTTTTGTTGATCATCCAAAACTATCTCTCTTTCCTCCATTATCTGTATTTGGGTCATATTAGTCTTTCCCATTTTTTATTCCCTATTGGTTTCTTCGTGAGAATATTTCTCCGGTTAGGATATCAAAATTGGATCTTTACTTCTTTGCCCTACCATTCAAGTTAAGTCACCATTGTCCAAACCACTGCCGTAAAACCTTGTTGTCGAAAAGGGAGTATGCTTTATACCCCTAACCCTCAAGATCTCAACCCTAACCGGCAGGAACTGAACAAGCTTTAGATTCATAGCGAGATGTCAACGGATCCACTCGGGGAAGCTGTTCCGGACACCTGGGTCTTGACCATGCCCAGCTTTATGTTCGTTTTCTTTCCCTAGCCACCCCTGTAACGCGGCCGGTAGCCAATTATTGATACTTGGCGGGTACTGTACCCACCATCCGCACAAGTGGAGAATGATGCTCCCTGTGATTTTGAACTAATTAAAGTACTAGACATGAATGAAATGACTGTGAGCATCTTCCTGGCTGCGGGTACTCGCGTAGAAAGAGCTTTTCCTTGGATCACATCTACAGTAGCTATCGTATCGGGGTAACCAATCCCCTATGTATTGGCCTTAGCACCAACTTCAACAGTTATGTCGGGAATTCCTGCCCTAGCTTTTTCATCCAAAGTATTCAACGTACAATACACCTATCATGACTGGGAGGAAAAGGGAAGTTCGGACAACATTAAAAAGACAAGAGAATCGGGCCTAGAGAGCAACAACCGTGTATGATATAATGAAAATTCAAGCGTTAGCCTAGACTAAGCTTTGCGGCGGGAAAAGCACTATGAACAGAGACTCATAAATAGCTACTCTAGTAGACTACAGTCGCACCCCGTTGTCCCGGATCTCACTCTCCCGGATCCCCCGTTGTCCCGGATGAAATCCTCTGAATTCTAAAATTTCTTGCACCAAAACCTAATCTGTTGTCCCGGATAATCCGCTGTCCCGGACAGATTCTTTGGATTTTGGCCATCCGGGACAGCGAGGTGCGACTGTATAATACCCAAGGTATATATATAAATTCCTTCGACAAGCTGCAATGAGATGGGATTTCTAAGGTGAGGTTTGAAGAATCCCTGCAAGTAGAAACGGCGGTACCAACGTATCGTACGGCCCCGCCCTCTCAGAGGTAAACTTCTACGGGAGTGGTGACTGTAGTGGGAGGATGTCTGTGGGGTTGTTACGGCAATGGCAGATAATCATGTTCTAAGACGGTAACGAGCCTTATGTCTCCTGAGCCCTAAGTTACGGTGGGGCCGCGAGGTTCTATAAAGTAGAAATAATATCACAGTGCTAGCCTTGCGCGCTTGCGGCTCACGACGTAGTGGGATGGCGGCGTATGGCTGGATCTGTCCGGTATGTCGGGGGTGACATCTTTTCGTTTCTGGGGCAGATTAGGTACCCCTTCATCCCCTTTCTTAGCAGCGCCCGAAAGTGGTGTTTGGCCCTCCATGTCTGGCCTGTCAGGGTCGACACCCTCCCGGTCCAGTAGCAGCCTCACTACTCCCTCGTGACCACTCCGAACAGCCCACGAAAGCGGTGTCTGGTCCTCCGTATCTGGCCTGTCAGGGTCAACATCTTTGTGCCCCAGTAATAACTTCGCTATTCCCTCGTAGCCATTCCGGGCGGCCCATGATAGTGGTGTCTGGCCCTCCGCGTCTGACCCGTTGGGGTTGACATCATCCCGACCCAGTAGCAACTTCACTGCTCCCTCGTGGCCGTTCCAAGCAGCCCCAAAAAGTGGTGTTCGGCCATCAAAGCCCCGTCGGTCAGGGTTGACATCTTTCCGCCCTAGTAGCAGCTTCACAACTCCCTCATGTCCATTCTCAGCAGCCCACAAGAGCGGTGTATGGCCAAGTACTGTGTCTGGTCGGTCGGGCTCAACATCGCTCCTTTCCAGCAGTAGCTTTACAACTCCCTCATGCCCATTCTCAGCTGCCAACGAGAGTGGCGTTTGGCCAAATATTTTGTCCGGCCGGTCGGGGTCGACATCATTCCTTTCCAGAAGTAGCTTTACTACCCTCTCCTGCCCATTCTTTACAGCCCACGAGAGTGGTGCCAGGCCCTCGTAGTCTGGCCGGTCGGGATTTACATCGCACCTTTCCAAGAGCAGCTTCACCACTCCCTCGCGTCCGTCCCCAGCAGCCCACGAAAGTGGTGCTCGACCATCAAAACCTGGCCGGTCAGGGTTGACGCCTTTCTGTGTCAATAGCAGCCCCACCAACCCGTCATGCCCATTCTTAGCAGCCCACGAGAGGGGCGTTTGGCCCCTGTCGTCTGGCCTGTTGGGGTCGACATTACCTTGTCTCAAGAGAAGGTTCGCCGCTCCCTCATGACCACTCTCAGCAGCCCGCGATAGCGGCGTTCGTCCATATTCGTCCGGCCCATCAGATTTGGTATCTTCCCGTTTTAGCAGTAGTTCTACTACTCCCTCGTGTCCACCAGCAGCAGCCCATATAAGTGGCGTATTGCCCACACAATCTATCTGGTTGACATCACAACCATTCACTCTCACCAACGCAGCCACAACGTCAACAATTCCAAAGAAGGATGCGCAGTGCAGCCCAGTGAACGAGGAAAAACTCCTGATATTTGTAAAGTGACCAGGACCCAATACCTTCCTCAAGAGAAATTTAACGGATATATGGTCAGCGTAATCGTCATACAGCTTTAGCGCAAGCGATTTAGCACAGTCCGAGAGCTCTCTTTTCGCGTGGGTTCCCCAGTATATAGAAGAGTATCCGAGGAAGGCTGTCCGTACGGGGTCAGAGAGCTCACTGGTCGGGAGGCCCTTGAACCGCTGAAAATTTAGATAGGTCAAGCAGGTTTCCGCGATTGTCGAGTGAGCTCTACAGAAAAAGTCGGGGTGGGAGGCAAGGTACTCTTGGAGGGTTAAATGGATTAAGCGGACAGTCGATGCCGCCCCATCCACTGCAAGAAGTCCCTGACAGCAATGTGACAATGTCCCTATTGAAGGGACATTTTTGGGATCGAGATCCGCTGATCCTATTTCAACCGCTACGGCGTGGCAGAGTTCATCCACTCCCAGCAGCCGCTCTGAGTGAGAGATCCACATCAGAGCGGCCATCCCGAGTTTCGCTTTCACCCCACCCTGCGCCTTTACCCGTTCCACCGTTGCACCGTATACATCTCTCAAACCTAATCCATCTGTCATCGCGTTGAGCATTTGTCGCCTGCGATGGATTGTTGATTCTTGTAAGATTGCCTCAATATTTAGGGAAACCAGTAAAAACCTAGATACATATTAGTAGATGACTTAAGGGAGGGTTCGTAGTTTGGTTGCTTCCACATACATTTCGGGAGCACTTTTAGGAATGAACTTTAGAATTTCTGCCTCCAAGCAACTATCCATCGCATCTGGGGTTGCATCCTTGCCAAGTCTAGCACGGAGATACTCGGTGATGTCCCATCCGCTAGGGCCTATGCATGCAATTGCTACCCTCCCATCAAAACACCTCTCAACCGTCCCCTTGATGTGCGCTCTTCCAGTTAGGAATAATCGAGTACTCGGAGACCCCTCGAGAATCTTCCGTAGTGAATTGAGAAAATCCGGCTGATACTTCTCAGTACATTCATCCAGGGCGTCAACACATATAGATGTGCATTGGGAGGAGGAGACTGTTTGGAGCATCTTTACAAGTTCGGGAAGCCGTGGTCCCCGGCCACCAACGAGCCTTTTCTGGTGGTGATATACCTTGACTATCTCTTCTGGAATCACTTCTAATCGATCAACTACCTGTTTAAGCAGGGCACCCAGCACATTTGTCGGAGACTGCTCCTCCCGAGCAAAGAAATCGAAGTAGAAGCAGGCAACAGCAATATCTTTTTCGCAATCCCGGTCGCCCAAGGTGTCTATTACCAGGGAACTAACATCGCGACTTGTCAGCAACACCATTCTTTGCTTTTCCTCTCAGAGATCATCTCTCTCACGTGACATAGGTCTTTCCCACTCCCGGATCACCGTAGTAAAATAAGGTCGCATTATCATCGGATTTGTCCGGGCGAGAAGCACTGGACCAGGTCTGAAATACCTCCGTTTGCAGGAGCCAGTCTCCCACATTGGGGACCCGGTTTGTTCGAATGGCCTGGTGCCGTATCCGCGGCTCGAGTGGAGATAACCATGCCAGGATTCCAGATCTCTCGTCGGCCACAGTGAAGGGATTCCACATATTGGCAAAAGAGTTGGTATTATCAAAACAAGCAGACATTTCCTCTTACCTCCCAACGTGGATGGTTTGTAGAGAATGGTTTATTGAGATGGATTTCAAGTGTTGGGGGGGGCGGGGGGGGGGGGTGAGAGGAGCGGAGGCACACCGTGTCAAGGCAATATCCTATAGTGGCTCTTATAGGCAGAAAGTGAAAGTGGGACACCACACACTCCAAAAGCTTCCGTACCGTTACTCGAGTATGATAGTCTACTGCGGTATCATACTCGCTGCACCCAAAGGCAGGCGGTAGGCCGGTCCGGAAACAGGGGGTATATGTTTTGTATGGGGGCCCAGGTATCCATGATTTTCTGGGGCATAACCTACAACGAGCCCCACCTTCCCAAGAACCCACATTTCCACCAGCATTCAGCTTCTGGCCTATGATACATCTCCAATTATGCATTATTGAAGCCTATCGATACGCTTCTTAAGGACGATAGGAACAAAAGGCTCTCCCCATGGTGTGATAGATAGGTACGGAGCCATTTGTCAAGTTTTCCGATCCCTAAGCCACGGCGAAAGCATCACGACCACTACAGCACTCGAGTATCATACTGCATTTTCATCCCTGCTCAAGTGTCGCCGGCATCGTATTATGAAGGTATGATGCGGCTGAGGGTAAATCCCTTGAAACCAAACCCTGTTTCTCGTGAATTCCGGACGCTAGGTGCGCTCCCCCAGAATATCTTCGCGAATGATGTTTGTGTGACCAATCATAAGCTGGTTGTATTCCAGGACATGCAGCCAAAAATGCCGGGTACGTTCCCAAAAAGCGTACCTCAAATACCGATTAACCACGAAAATCTTGTGGGGGCCTAGTAGCGCATCTCGGGTCAGTTACTCGATCCAAAGGATAGTCTAGTCAAGGTCGACCGGTTACTCGAGTACCGGTAGACTACCGTATCCCATCGACTGATGAGACATGCACATTCACCGCCTTCCTAATCTGGATGTGCCCAACTGACATGCGGGAAGCCACCGGTACTCCCCGAATCGCAAAGTCCGCGTCCACCCGAAACACCAAAAACCCCCACGACAACCACCCACCCCTACGGAGGTACAGCGCCTAAGTTTTGTATGTTACACTGGCAATGGGTGTTGTGAGCCACTTGTGTAACATACAAAACTCAGGCACTGTACGGTACCTCCGTACTCGAGTACCGGTACCGTACTCCATCCGCTGTGCTGCTCGAAGCACAACCTACCAGCACCGTATTATCTCGAGTTATAGAGTTTTTTGCCAAGACTGGGCGTTGCAAAGGTTGGTGGGTGCGTGGAGTCTGGAATTTGCCGCAAAAATGCCCCTAGTCAACATAGTAACCTAGGAGTGGATTTTAGGTGTCCAGTACTTCACGCCAAAGTGCGTGGTGCGTGTTTGATCACCATCCCAACCCTTGCAGATAGTGATTACAACACACTCAGCCGCATTGTTGTAGACACCTAAAATCCATCCCTTGGTTACTATGCTGCCTGGGGGCATTGTAGGGGCCTATTTCAGACTCCACGCACCCACCAACCTTTGCAACGCCCGGTCTTGGCAAAAAAAAAACTCCACAACCCGAGATACCGGTAATACGGTACGATATTCTACCTCTCTACTCGAGTACAGATACTTCAACTGCCACTGCAACGACGGGACTACCAAGTAGCTTTTCCTGGTAAGCTCCGAATAACAAGTAAAATGTGAATACCGATACTCGAGTGCCGGTACCACGAGCAAGGGATAAGTGGACCATTGATCTGCGGTTTTTCATACCTGTGGTTTGGGTAGGTGGGAAGGCATGTTTTGCGGTGTCTTCACAAAGGAAGATGACTATGATACCACTGCTCCGTACCATGAATTCATCATCTACCTAACAGAGAGGTAAACCAAAAGTGACGATGCCCCATCCAATAACTCTAACTTCTCCCTATTTCGATGATAATTCACGGTGTTGCCCTCCTGCATACGCGCCTCGCAGTACAGTACCGGTAGTCTATCTCCAGTTTGCCCTTCGAGACAGTTTGATTACGTAACCAGATAATGTGGGGGCTCCACCGGTGAGCCCTAATCGAGTTGTCGCGTGCCTTGCAGGTGTTCCGTAGCGGTGTACTCGTACTGTACTGTACTCGGTATGATACCGGTACTGTACTCGTATGGACAGCGCAAACCAAACCTTCCCAGCCCTTCGACAAACAACAACACCGCACACCACTCTTTTACTTATTCTTTCTGTGTAGTGATCCCGGATCATAGAGAGAACACATCTGCCGAGGGGATCTCATTCTCGAGGGGTGGTTCTCTCGCTAGTAGCTCTTAAAGTTGAGGAAAAATCCGGGTGGAGCTGTGGATTGGCACTTAGCTGAGTATCACAATACACCAATATATTGCCTAAAGCAGTAAGATAACATAATTACCACATTCTGACTGGTGCAGTGTCACGGGAGGGTGTCTGCGAGCACATTTTTTTGTTCAATCGCCTTTTTACAGGTACGGGTGCCAGGGGTACGCGCCAAGGGAGATGTAGGAAGGTCTCACTTTTTCCCATGGTACTCGAGTAGGTTTCCCGGGCAATGGCACTCGAAAAGTTCTGTCGCCAAGAGAAATGGTCCCAGATCATGGACGGGTGGCCGGAGAGCATGTCAGTGCTTGGCACTGATCTAAGGACGATAAAGCAGCGTGATCTCTGCTGATAAGATTCCCCCACAACACAATGCAGGGTTTGCGCTGCTTTACAGATTCCCAAGACCACGCATGGATACGTCCTTGGCCGCCTGCGCCCTGTCCGTCCCATCACAAACGTCCATACCGTCGCATCTACCGGTATCATAGGAGGTTCACTTGTAAGAAGAAAAAGGGTCCCCACTTGTCACAAACAACCCAGGGCCACTTGTAATTTTGGGCACACACTCTTCGTTCTCAAAATTGTGAAAAAGCCTTCCATGTTCTGTTAGGGCAATGAACGGGCTAAACCGCAGTTCTAAGCACGGCGCGCATTCGCTGTGGTTTGCGGAAAGGCTTTCAAAATGGTTGTTGGGCTGACCGACGATACCCTTGTTTCATTGGTGGCGAGGGTGTGCGAGTGCTTTTGCGCATGACTTGCAGTGTCATAGAGAAATGGAAAACTAGTGGCAGGAATAGATAGGGTGGGCTTAACCTTACCGGCTCGGAACTTATTGGCATAACTTAGCACTCTACAGTAGATGATGGCTTTACTACTCTCTCTCTCCTCCTGTAAAACGAATATCATTACGATAACTGCACGAGTACCGTAGGGATACGGGTAGGGCTATGATGCCTTTTAAAAGCTCTCGATTGTGTACCGGCATACTGGGCTTTTAGTTAGTTAGGTTTGGGAAAGGTTTGGGCAAGGCAGGTTTATTATGATATAAGGGACCTCTCATCCCTCTTATTTTCTACTCGAGGAGATGGAGCAAACAGAACGAACATTGCGAACACACAAGGCTAATTAATACACACGATCAAACACAGAACGAACATGAACCACGAGCGATAGTGCGAGCGAGCAGGCAGGAAGGAGTTAGCCAAAGAACCATGCTATCTTCACCCCCCACCGACGTTAATAACTTTCTTTTATTTTATTTTTATTTTCTCTCCTGCTGTTCTTTGGTATGTGCGAATAATACTCACTAATCTACAATAGCACTTTCTAATAGCTTCCACCCTCTTGCTCTCGAAACTAATCTTCACTCGTTGGGAGCCTTAGTCCCTTGCCCTGCCCGCACGGCCGAGGTGAAGTTTGGCACTGTGGAGACCCTATGGATACAGCAAACCGCAAAGTTCGCGTCCACCCTAAGCCTCGTGAACCCTCTCTGCCGCAGCCAAACTCATCATAATGGGACCATACGACTGGGCAGTATCAGGAAACAACTATCTTCGAAAAAAGAAAAGAAAAAAAATTGCATCATAATATTATGTTCCTATATAAACCTAAACTCGGAACCCAAAGGCTCACCATCGCGGGCAGTCGTAGTCAGAGAGATTTACCAAGAAGGTTTATGGTTTCCGGGGGGGGGGGGGGGGGGAGTGGGGCCTTCCACGATTCGGAAGGGTTATGCTGCCTGCCCGGCACTTTGAACCACAACTCTCGGAAAGTCTCCAACCGCAACCCACATCGTTAGGAAAGATATGTATAGCTTGATTAGAAGTTTCTCAGAGGACGACTTCTCTCCAATTCTATATTTTTCTTTTTTTCTTTTTCCCCTTCCCATTTCATTTCCAGTCAGAGCGATATTAGTGGAGATGGGGTAAGCTTTCTGAATTACCCATGCACTGTACTAAAATAATTGGTAATGGCACTACTCGTACCGGTAGGACGTCCAGAATTCCCCTCCCTCCCCCCTCTCTGGATTTAGGGGAAAAAAAAAAAAAAAAAAAAACACAGCGAAAAGATTATCTTTCAGCCCTCAGCTGAGATGAATAAAAAGAAAAAAATATATATATACACAAACAGACCTTACTACGGTACATAGGAGAAGGAAGAAACTCCAATGTCCTACAGTAGCGTGATGCCCAATTATTTTTGGTTTTTGCAATACTATATAAGTACGAGTACGAGTACAAGTACGGTATCGTGGTTTTCGGAGCATCAAGGTTACTTTTTGCCAAGTTTGCATTGTAGGTATAAGCAAAAAAAAAAAAACCCCTCTGAATTACCCATGAGTTGTTGCATTCAAGTGCCCGGCGAAGCATAGAACTACGATACTGTAGTCTAGTCTACAGATAGTACGAGTAGATCCCCGAGCCAGCTGAAGGCCAAAGACTACCGTATCCCATTGGCGGCCCGATAAGCATCACTCGGCCTTTGCGAGCAACGGAAAAAGGAGGTTGATTGCTCTGATGGGATCATACCGATTGTCATTGTGGAGCAGGCTTCTATAATCTATAATATATTATACTCGTACCAGTACAGTACCACTTAGACTATCCCTCCCCTTCCTGCCTATTTCCAATCTCCGCCTCCCTGGTCACACTTCTTAGTCTACACTACCGTACCGTATTCTTCCCGCCATCCATACTCCAATTGCCACGGTAGACTACGGTACATTATTCCCACTAACCATGCTATCATAGCAATCTCCAAAACCACCCCATCCTTCAACCCTCACACTCTCTCTCACTGCAGTTTAGTGTTGGTGCGGGGGGGGGGTTAGTTGCAGACACGACTACTCCAACAACAACACACACACACACAAACTCAAACCTCACATTACGCCACGATCAACTTCACTTTTGTTCAGCTGTTTGCTCGGTGTGCCTAACCTAGGCTTTTTTTTTTTTTTTTTTTACCATATTATATATCACAAGTTGTGGTCAGAGTCATTAATTGCCGTGGTTAACCTTTTTTTTTTTTTTTAACAACTCACTGACAATGTCTGGCTGGATAGGGTAAGTTGATGCGGGCGGGCAGGCAGGCAACGACGATGGTGGTGATTGTGATGCTGTGTTGGTGGTATGATATAATAACTTAAGCGCCCCGCCTGGCGGAGTTGAGGCTGGCTCGATCAAAACTTGTAATCTCTGTTGTACTTTGGAATTCTGGATGAGCGTGATATGGATGAAAGTGATGATAATAAATACAGTCGAAAGTATGGTGCGTAGTACAGTAGCGCTTTAGTCGTGTGTCTAGCCCACACGCACGCAAACGCACCACTATCATATCTACAGGGACCTCATTGTCTGGACCTTCTTCCACGTTACGGGTGTCACGGCAAGGGCCAAATCCACAACTGAAAGACCTCCCTACACCTCATCCCCCCCGTCTCCTCCTCCTTCTCCATCTCCATCTTTCTCTTCCTCCTCGTGTTCCTGGGCCGTCATCAGCGGGTCAAAGTCGGTATCGGAAGCCGAATCCTCAAGGATCCGATCATCCCGTAATTTCCCATCAGAGTCCAGTTCAGCATCCCTGTTCACCCACCTCCCCCGTGGCAAATGTGGTGAATCTTCCCCGCCGGTCATGAGCACCTCAATGTCAGTGTCGGAACCGGAGCCCTCGAAAACCCAATCGTCACGTATTTTGCCGTTGCCGTCGCTGCCATCGTAGCCGTAGTCACTCGAGACTGCTATGCCCGCGATTTTTGTTGCTGCTGCTGCAGATGCTGTCGCGGCTGCAGCAACCGCAGTGGCGGTCGTAGCATTATCACCGTGCAAAGCTTCCGTAGCCTCACGGGGCCTCTTCCCCTGCACCTCTTCGGAATTCGTCCTCTCTAAGCCTTGAGCGCCAAGGACCTGCCCCTCTGACGTAGAGTAGTCCACCTCCCTCCCGGTGAACGCCTGCCCGCGAATGAACCTCATGTGCTCATGCAGATCCCAATCGAACAACGTGGCCCTAGCCTTATCGCACACCCAGGCCTTGTTCTTCGTGAGCCTCGTACCCACAGCCTCGCCCAGGAACCCCTTCCGTAGGCGTGTAGTCGTAGCCTTCCCGTGTGCACCACTGGCTTCCATGCACCGCTTCACCGCGAACTTTAGCGTAACGCTCCCGGTAGGCGCGACCGGTGTGCTGAAGGTCCTGCGTAGCATAAGCGTGTACATGTACTCCGTCTCTAGGTCCTTGTCTAGGGGCGTGCTGGAGTGGCGGTGCGCGGCAATTTTGGTATTGTAGTACATTCCCGGACCCAGTATTTGACGCACCGGGTTGCTCGGCGGGATGTAGTGAATTAGGTCGCGGCATGGTCCCTTTGGTATGACTTTGCGGTTCACAGGCGGCGCGGGTCCGGGCTTTGGGGGCTTTGGGAGCTTTCGGGGCTTTGGGAGCCTTGGGGGCTTTGGGAGCTTTGGGGGCTTCGGGGCTCTGTGGTGGGGCTGACGGGATGCGAAGGGGGTTGTGTTCAGGATGCCTCTCTTTTTCGGGATCTTTGTCGTTGTACCTTTGCTAAAGCTGCGGGGCTTTTTGGGGTAGGATCTGCTACCAGAGAGGTGGGGTGTTGTGGAGATTGGGCGGGTGGCGGGTGGGTAGAGAAAGCGCATTCGAAGCGCTGGGGTGAGGGTGCGCGGAGGCATTGGGGTTGAATTGTGGGCGGAGTTGGTGGTGGTGGTGGTGGTGGTGGTATCATACTGGAAGAGTTCGGGGAAATTTTCGTGATGGTAGAGTTCTAGCGTCTGCGTTTGCCAAGACTTAGGCCTATCTTACCGTGCCGGTATTCTGACCTTGAATCTATAATACCGGTACGGTATCATATCATACTCGAGTAATTTGAGCATACTAATTGTACTCGATTGGGAATAGACCATACACTCGCTTGCACCTTCATTAAGACAGTACTCGAGTAATGTCTACTCAACAACTAAACACTGTATCTTCTACTCATGTTGCTCTCGAAGTCGCGTTTTTTTTTGGTGGTGGTGATGCACCAAGAGAGGCCCGACTTCGATCTGGCGGCATGAGTGCTGTTGTATGTATGATACATAACAAAAAGAGCCAAACTCCGAGAGCCCAAGAGCTTATCATAACCCATCACTCGCGCAGTGCCTTGCTTCCAAATCCCTACCACCCCCCATAAAGCTACACACTGCTCTCGACTACTCCCCACTGGCCCCTTACCCCTCCTTCCCCCTTTTCATCTGCATCCTCCCGACGTCTATTCCGCGAGCACACAGTATCAGTCATGCACTCAGCTAGAATGAGAATATCCGGAGCTCACAATTCCCAAACCAGATCAGCAACAGTGGGATAATCACACCCACAACTCCTGCCAATATTCCGACGATTGCTCCTCTCTCCAGGCTCATTTTCGTCAGTGATGGTGGCAGTACCGGTATTATGGTGATTATAGGAGGCGGGAAAAGGAGGGAAAGGGAGGGAAGATGTGGAGAGGTATATGGCGCAAACCAGTATCGTATGGAAGAGATAAGATTTTATACGAGAATCGTTGGTACCGGTATTGGATGAGAGCTGCCGTGGTTGATAGGGAACTGAGACATTATGCACTCGAGCGTCCCCGCATACCGCACCATATTAGCAACAACTGGGCCTCCGCGATCACATTCACGGACCGCCTCGCGGAGAAAATTGGTAACGTTAATTCATGGAATTTGCTATTTGTATGGATCGTGAATCGTAGATTTTCTAAAGGAAACAGAAAAAACAAATTGACTCCCACCAAATATCTAAACCCAAAAGAAGGAAGTGTATGGAATTCTAAGAATAACCCCGAAGATTTACATGTAATTTTTCAACCTTCTCAACCTCTCCTTTGCAGCCTCGAGGACGTCGTCGTCTTTACAGACTGCGAACCTGAGGTAGTTTTCTGCCTCCTTCTCGTTGGCTTCGGTGTAGAATTCGGTGGGCGGGATTGTAGCGACTCCGATCTCCTTGATTAGGAACCAGGAGAGTTGAAAGTCTCTCGGTCGGGAAGACACGTGAGGTGGAAATTCGTAATCTTCAGGCATTTTTACCTTGCTCATGTTGACCAGGACAAAATAGCCACCCTCGGGATTGGTGAACTGGTAAGGTTAGTTGATAACGAAGAGGCATGGAACATGGGGGCAAATACGGGAAGGCCTAATTCGTCCCAAACCTCATTAAAGCGGTCCATCTTGCCCTTCATTTCGCACTTGGAGCTCTCCCAGAATCCCTCCTTATCTGCCTGTTCGAGCCCAATAGCTACTGCTTCCTGAAGAGGAGAGACGGAAGAATAACAGATCTACCACTCGTTAACGAAATACCCCTAGGAAAGGTAAGATGCCTACACGAGTATGAGCAGCGGCGGAATATTTGATGAGGTCAGGTCTTCCGATTAACCAGCCAACCTTACTTCAGAATTAATTTCTGGTTGTTCGTAAATGGTTCAAGAGCTCTTACCCTCCAACCAGTGCAATAGAAGTTCTTCCCAGCAGACCCAACTGTGATCGTGATATCTCTAATTTCCGGGGAGAGGGTTGCAGTTCTAGTGAAAGGGACGTAGAACAATCTATCGTAGACTTCGTCACTGAGAATGAGGATGTTGTGCTTAACACACAATTCACCGATTCCCATAAGCTCCTCTTTGCTAAAAATTTTACCGATCGGATTGTGCCTAATGGCTATTAGCTTCCACCCCTGCGAATCACAATCCCGAAGCGGCAGGCATAAACCCACGGATTATTGATAACCTATACTCGGATTCAATTACCATCCACACAACGAACCACATAATACGCTTCAGAGGGAACAAACTCACCACCATCCTAGTCTTCTCAGTGATAGCCCTCTCAAGCTCTGCCATATCCAAGGTCCAATCGTTGGACGAACAAACCTCCGTACCTCCCTTCGCAGGCGGATGCAGCGGAACGTAGACAACCTTTCCACCAGCCATTCGAATATTGGGAACATACTGATCGTAGAACGGCTCCATGACAATGACCTCGTCACCCTCCTCAATGAAGCCCATAAAGGCACTCAAAATGCCCTCATTTGCGCCGGTGGTGATAACAATCTCGGTGGCGGGATCGAGCTTACGACCAAAGAATGGAGAGTAGGCATCCGAGAGAGCCTGACGCAAGCGGAGACGGCCTTGAGTGGGAGAATATTGGTTACAGTCAACTCTATCCAGCGCTTCTTTCGCAGCATTTAGGATAAATTGAGGCGGGTTGTAGCCACTGTTATTGTTTTTTCCAGGGGGGGGGGAGAATTAGATAAATAAACTTGTATATCATGTGGCTTGTGGGTAGAAGAGGAGGAAGAAGGAGACGACCCACAAGAAGCCTTGGCCAAGATTAATAACTGTGTTTCCTGAGGCCGCGGTTGCCGCAGCTGCTTCGTTGACAATTGACCAAACATCTTGAGCTTGGGCAGCTACTCTGGCAGCAGGTTTTATCATCGTTCGTACCTGCCCGGAAGAAATCCGGGGAACTGAGGAACGGATATCGCGAAGCAGAAGTGCTGGGAGGCTCATACAAGATGTGGCGAGTGGAGTGGTGGAGGGTGAATTAGGGTGGAGGGTGGGGAAAGGAAGGGAGGAAGAAGTCAAGTGGGTGAAGTAAGGACGCCGGTGAGTAGGGATTGATTTTTTATTTATACAATTTTGTATAATACCGCATACTACTGTATATTAACTGTATAATAATATTATTATGAGATATGTATATTATTTGATACCAGAAAATTGTTTCTACAAAAATGTGCAATTGTATAATGACTACCAGGACACGCAAATGTGAAAGAAAACTTTTTATTGCAAAAAACCTGCTTACAAATTCAAGTCAATTCTAAGTAACTAGTTCTCATTATACCATTTCAAATAACACCTGCACATTACTCGAGTAGAGGACATTCCTCCAATCAGTCTACCTCAATTCAGTTTAAAATCATCGGTCCTATCTCCAACCTGGTCTGAGTTAAAATATTTTTACACATTCTCACTTTCATCTATGATAATGTTTAGATAGTAACACGAGTCCAGTACTTTCCCAACATCTCTCTTAACTAGGAGATAGGTGTTATCAAGCTGGCGAGTACATAGTCTGTTTGGACAGGATGGCTGGTAAGCCAATGAAATCTTCTGAAATGGTGCGAAAATGTACTGTGATCATGTACCCCGAAAGGATAGGTTGTTCATATATACAGCCAAAGCAAATGAGTGATTAGCTATGTGTTTTTGAGAGGTGGTGAGCTGCTGGATTCAGTTTGTAATCATGATTTGGTCCATGGCTAATGGGTTGAGCATTCCAATCACAGTTTGTCCCAGGAGATTCATCTGCTCTTGGTACTTGATGTAAACTACCAAATGCTCGTGCTGGAGGAGGGTGGAGCTTCTCACAAACATTTTGCCACAAGCAATACAGCAAACCAATGATTCAAGCTTTCTTAAACTTAGTGGATGTGCTGAAACTTTGTGGAATAAGATGAATACCTACATTTCTTCTAGCCTCAGCTGCAACAATCTCAAAAGCATCATGTAGTTGTAAATCTTTTATACAGCCCATGGTATAGAGTGTGGTCTTTTTATAACGGGGTTTTCGGAGGTATGAACTGAATAGTTTAGTTCCGACACAAGTTTATATCAAACACTAGCACACAACTTGACCAAAACCTCTAGGCCAGCTACTTGTTACGGCAGTTAATCCAAACATTTACACTTTAGGATCAACGGATTAAGGTTACTCATGTTTCCCTCCGCGGCAGGGCGGTCGCTAAGATCGTCAATGATCGATCATCTCTTATTCCCGGAGGTAATGATCCTTATTCTTGTGAATTCGTCTATGGCCTAAGCCCTCAACGAAGCTTTGCCCCAAGTCTCCAAATACGTTGGGAAAACCTAGTATCGCATACTCGTAGCAAAAGGAGTCGTGGGCAAGATAAGTGGGAGGTGATGCGATTGGCTGTCGGTTCGGCCCCACTGGATAGAGAAGGGTAGAGGTTCTGCAGGCGCTTGTTACGCTTGCACAAACAAGGCACCAGTATCATACTCGAGTACTGTAATGGAACAATACCTTCCGTTGATACTTCCTATGTTATTTACTACAGAAGATACCATACCCCAGTTGTCGCCCAAGGTTGCTATATTGTCAGGGGGCCCTGGGTCGGTCGACCCACCAGGTTGGAGTCGTGAGCTCGAGAACTGCCGGCATACTAGGCCTATTAGGAATCTTAATTGGGCAGTATAGTATAGTACGGGCATGCCACCACCAATCGCAGCAAGCCGGTTCATCACACGAAAGTAAGGATGGAAATTGAAAATGATGATTGTGGTATTGTGGTGGAAATGTGTGAGATCCTTATCTACGTATGGGCGTGGTTATTATGCTAGCTAATTCGAAATTTGTGGTAGAAACTAATGCTAGCTGAGCATAAAGATCAATCACTCCCACAAGGCTCCGTCACTCGGAACCCCTACCTCCCAATTATTTATCTTTAAGGTCCGGATCGACCTTAGTTCCCAAGTCTATATCGTCTAGAAACGTCGTGTCTCGGAGTTGCTCGGGTAGGTACTATTTTAGCATAGTTAGTAAGGTCTCTATTTGGGTAAAAGAGAAGAAAAGAGAATAATAGTTAGCATAAAGAAAAATTTGCAAACATACCTCTTGTTTTACTTTCCCGTCCTTGTAGTCAGGGTTGTACTTGTATTCCTTACCGTATCCAAGCTCTTTCATAAGTTTTGTTGGAGCATTCCGCAAATGAACTGGCACGGGTGTATTAGCCAAGGCAGGGTCGTGCTCATAGAGCTCCATAGCCTTTCCTAGCGCTCTGTAAGATCTAGTAGATTTTTTAGATAGGGCGAGAGCTACGGCACAGTGCGCGAGGTTGATCCTAGCCTCCGGCATTCCCACCTGTTGAATTGCCGTGAAGGTAGAAGTCGCAAGAGACAGCATGGAGTTATCAGCAAGTCCAATATCCTCGCTTGCCATGACTATCATTCTGCGTGCTATAAACAGTGGATCTTCCCCTCCTTTCAACATGCGGGTCAGCCAGAAGATGGCGCCATCGGGGTCACTCCCACGTATGCTCTTGTGAAAAGCAGATATAGTATCGTAGTGTGCATCCCCAGCGCGATCGTAGATAATTGTGTGTGCGAGGCTCTTCTTGATTTGTTCCTGGGTAATACCGGGACTGGTAGCCAAGCCTAGTGAGAGCTCCAGTAGATTGAGGCCTGCACGAGCATCACCATCTGCAAAGCGGGCGAGATATTCGATCATTGAAGTATCTAGTAACTTAGAAAAAACGGCGTAGTCTTTTTTCTCATCCAACAGCGACTCGGATAGTAAGGCTCTGTGCAGAATGGCTTCTATATCGGCTTGCGAAAGCTTGTTGAGCGCAAAAGTCCGACAGCGGGACAACAGGGCATTTTGAACCTTGAAGGATGGATTCCTAAGTTCCGTATTAGTCGATTGTTCCATTAACAAAAAAAGTGATACCTACTCTGTGGTAGCCCCAATCCTAGGTAGAAGAAAAGTATTAATTAGCGGTACACTGTGTGGGGGCCAGGAATCATGTAAACTTACAAAACAATCTCTCCCTTTTCAACAGGCGCCAAAAACACATCCTGTTGCGCCTTGGTATACCTGTGGATCTCGTCACAAAAGAGAATTGTTCTCCGTCCAGTGAGCACAAGCTCATTCTTAGCCTCTACAAAGATCTTCTTGCAGTCGTTAACACCGCTGGCCGTCGCCGAAATCTCTATAAATCGACAACTGCTCATTATAGCAATAACCCGGGCAATTGTAGTCTTCCCACACCCCGCTGCTCCCCAAAGAATCATGCTCGGAACTTTCCCCTCCTCGATCAATCCACGAAGCACACCTCTCCTACCAACCAATTCTTGGCCATGAATGTCGTCGAGATTTTTCGGACGCATTTTCTCGGCAAGGGGCATCGCTTTCTCTAGGTGGTTATGCTTCCGGTAGGTTCTCGGTTTCTTCGATGCATGTTCATGTTCATCTTCCTCCTCGTCATCCTCCTCTGCTTCTCTGTTTCTTCTGTTGTGGCTATAGCTTAGGGTGGCAATGCGCTTGGGATTTCCCGGGGATATAGCGTCTTGTTGCTCACTTGAGGTAGGCGCGGTTAGTCTTGTCGTAGTGGGATCTGGGAAGTAGGTCATCGCTTTTGGGATCTGTGGCCCAGAGGTTGTACTCAACCCAGTTTTTGGATAGGTACAACCCGAGTCCAGATGCTGGTTAATGAGATTGAGGGAAACATCCTTACTACAGACTGGGCAGGAAACCATTGTATTGTCAGGCGGTGAAGAGTTTTAAGTGAAGGAAGATACTGGCGGGAAATGTTGAGGGGGGAGGGATGGTGGGGGAGGATGGCGTGTGTGTAGATTAGGAGGCTGCAGTTTGTTTGGTTCGAGTTGGCTGCAATGCAATGACGGCCCGCTATAAATTATTGACCAGGCGCTCGGGCCCTTGGCGTCAAGTCCTCTGGTCACGGCCCACGCCTAGTGGGGAGCGTCCTCATCAAGACCGACAAATCTCATCATCGTCTCACTTCTCCCCTAAACTACGGCAGTGAAGGTTCTAAATTCTTGCCTACTATGGCAGGTTAATCTTTTGAAGAGTCCACACATTTATGCAACGAGCACCCGAACATGAGTGAGCCACCCGTATGCACCACCCGGACCAGAGACGGTGGGACCTCAAATGCTCTACTGCGAGAAAGGAACACAGCATACAGCATTAATATAATAGCTGCCCCCGCCCAGAGCTGACTGGTCAGGAAATATTTGGCACTGGGGAAATCCTCTGGCTATTTTGCAAGGTACGGTGAGAGGCCTCTTTTGCCCAAGATGGCGAGGGGGGTGTTCTCAGGATATAGTAGAAACCACCGGGCTTAAGTACATGATGAAGGGCCACTCCATGCCTCTCATATTGAGACCACATCCTCTGGTCGTGATTAATAGCGTGGCTATCCACGAGTCCCACATTGCCGTGTAATATAGACACTAATTTGCCCCTACAAACCCCAGTGTCGGGTGGGTCTTTTTAAAGCAACTTCATGTTCAATTCTGGCTCACATGGTGGGCATCTAAACTACAGTAGTGATACACACATTAAAGGACCCCTTCCCGCTCCCACCAGAGCGCAAAATAAATATGGAGGTAAAAAAAGAAAAGAGAGAAAAATACAAAGCCCTTCTCCAGACACATATAACACCCTTCCAATTCGATACCTAGGCTCTCATATCAATCTCCATCGGATCATCAATAATCTCCACCATCTTCCTCTTCCCAATCACCTCCGGGGCTGTTTGTTTCTCAAAAACTGCGCCTGCAGGGCCGCCCATCCATATTTCTGGAACGCCGAGTCTTATGCCGGCCGCATTGCTGACCCAACGAACCATCGTTGGCGGTGGTGCAGGATTATCAGATATGCCACCCATTGTAGAATCGGCGTATGGGCCTCCGGCGGGTGTGGCGTCACCGGTTCCTCTACCTTTGCGCATTCTGGGGGTCTGCTTCTTGAGGAGCTTGTTTATAGTATCCATCTGCAGAGAGGCAAGAAACAAACCCGTTAGCCACCTAATCCTGAAATCTGAGCATGACAAAAATTACCTTTTCTTCCTCTAATCTCTGGTCTGTAAGGTTCTTCCGGCGCCTAGCCATCTCTGCTCTCTTGAGTGCTGCCTCATCCGCGGTCAATGGAACAATTTTGGCTGCACTTGGCCTCTCTGTAAAATAGTCAGCAAATTGTAATCATGCGATTATCTTGCTGCATACCTATGCCGGTAGGCAATTCCAATAGGTCCGCACTGTAAAGCTCGTCAAATCTGCCCCTCTGCCTTCTGGTCAATTTGCTCAGGTCGGGAGTCCCAGTTCTGCTCCTAAAATCCGGAGAATTAACGCCGGTGTTGTTATTAGTGGCGTCGTCAGAATCCAGCATCTCCTCATCATCGGTTTCTCCTTCAGCGTCTTCATCGTTGAGGCCGTCATCCTCAAGGACACCTTCTGCATCTTCTTCGACATCGATTTCTTCACCTTCTGCGTCCTCCTCACCCTCCGCGTCTTCGTCTTCGTCTTCCTCCTCGGATGAAGAAGAGGAGGTTTCTTCTTCCACAATCTTGCGTCCTCTTCCCGCGCGGGTAGGTAGGGTCATTGCAGGGGCTCTAGTCATCACGATACCGTCTGAGGTCGCCGATGTACTACTTTCAGGTGTGGCAGCAGCAGTGGTGCCTGGGCCACTGTCAGCTGCAGCAGGGGGGGGTGTCCAGTTGGAGGTGGCTTCACGAAGTTTATCCCTTCCCACCTTGAGCGTCAATTTGAAAGGTTTCTCCTCTGCCGCTCTTCCTCCTGCTCTTCCTCTCGGTTGTGGCGCGGCCCTCTGGTTATTCCTACTGCGAGATGATACCGTGATTGATTCTCTGAGTGAGCTGCCTGGGACGCCGGTACTCGGTTTTCTCCTTTGATTTTGTGTGGTGTTTGTGAGCTTGCGACGGTTGGAGGCTCGCGATACTGGTTCCTTCAGGAGTGCTTTGCCGGTCACTTTTTTCCGGGGTTCGTCTTCGGAGACATCCTTTTCCTCTTCGAAAATGTAGCTAGTCCAATTAGAGTAACTCCTTACATGTACGTATTAAGGGTGCTCACGAATCCTCGGCTTCCTCTGGTGTATCGTCTTCGTCGCTAGACTCGTCAAAGTCATCTTCATCTTCATCCTCCTCATCTTCGTCGCCGGATTCATTCACTTTTCTGGCTTGTTGAAAATCGAGAGGCTCCTCCAGATCCTCCTCTCCCAAGTCGCTTAGTTCGCTATCCGAGTCAGGCGACGATTCCGAATCCGAATCCGAGTCGCGCTTCCTCTTGGGAGCCGGAGCTTTAGTGGTGACGGTATCTGCTCGCTTTCTCCGAGTCGCCATGTTTGTGTTCGCAGAGATGGTAAGCTGGAGCGAATTTAGGGGAGGATATGCCGGGAAAAGTGCAGAAGAGGTGATGATCGGCGCGGTCAAGATGAAGCGTTGATAACTTATGGGAGCAACGCGCCTTTCCCTGGCAGTAGCAGCAGCAAGAGCTCTGGTGACGGTGGTTTAAGTTGTGTGACAATGGATGTTGAGAGAACCCAGTCTTGAGGCTCAGGTTGAATGGAACCCATGGCGTTCAACTGTCCTTGTACAGCACTCGAACCAAGCACAACACAATGGGACGGCTCTCGTATGACACGGTACCATAGATTTTCAATAGGATTAAAGTTTCAAACAATGGCGCTGGAATAATCCCTAACTTTGAATACCGCCAGGAGTAAATAAGCATGGTTCAGATTAGTTCCTCCATTGAAGCTCTGCCTGTGGTGATCTACCGAGATGCAACATCGCAGAGGTTGTTTGGGAGTCACATCCAATCACTCGCATCATTACCGGTTTGCCAGTGGCTGTGGCAAGCTAGCCAGGAAAACCTAATGAAGGGCTCAAAGAGGCAGAACCCCTCGGAATAACAGTAATTCCTACAGGACACTACTGTACTTGTATCGTATGGTGGCGGTCCGCCAAAACCTGCCCCCACCCAGGGTTCTTGGAAAATCCGGACATATGATACTGAATTATTATTAACGCTGAACTTGAGTGAAGACTTTAAAAACAATTCCTCTGGTGATTTTGCGTGAAGAATGCTTTTCCAAAGTCTCCAATTACTTTTTATCTTATCCTTATTCTATCAATACATTCGAAATAACAATTGGGATAGTGTTGTAGTTTTGAGAAAGTTGCGCAGCATCTTCAACTACAACAACTTCCTGCATGAAATTGGATGAGAACAGAAATTATAGACTGGTTCTGACCTATGATTTAAATAGATTTACCTGGTAAGAGGAAACCTAATTGTATGTTCTCAACAAGAGGGTAACTTATGCCAAGTTTAGGAATTTTGGATCAGCTTGGCTGGGAGGGCGGGATTTGATTGTCCAAATCATACTAACCGACGTCCTCCCTATTAAAGTACGGGGACAAAAGGGATCGTCCGGCACAGCAACGGCAACCCCACAACCACTATAAATTTACTATCTATGTAACAACAACTACTTAAAATGAACTGAAAATTTGAATAGACATCCATT
>JACCEG010000162.1:27196-335271 GCA_014065205.1 Tuber brumale
TCCAATCTCAGAAAATGCAATATTTTTCTCCCTTAGGGCAACAATTTGCCCTTTCTCAAAGTCTGTGAGGTAACCTGTCTTTTGTGAAGGCATGGTTGTTGAGGGGTGGTTGATTGAGGGGGTGGAGTTTTTTGAGGTGTTGCTTGGTAACCACTGATCGGACGATCCCTTTTGTCCTAGTACTTTAGAAACCACGGGTATCATATTAGGAAATGTAATCTTGCAATCATGGAACCCATTATACCAGGCTATCATCCGTGTATGACAGATGTAACCTACACATACATATACATAACGGACACCCAATTGACCCATACCGGTGTCCCATGTCCAATCCCTATGCGATAAAAAGTGAAAAGCTATGCATCATGCAATCTTCCCACTTTCTCCACTCTCATCCCCGCCCTTGTCCTCTTCATCTTCCCTATCCTCATCTCCATCCAACCTCCAAGAATCCACCCCATCCTCCATTTCCATCCATCCATCACCCTCACCCTCTTCCCCTTCTGTTCCCCTGCTCATCAATCCCACCTCCTCATCTGCTACCTTCCCCTTCGCTAGCTCAAGCTTCTCCGCCTTCTTCAACCCTACCCAAAGCACGCTTCCCAAAATACACCCGCTCCCCACTAAACTCCCCCACCCAGGCATTGTCCCCCAGACAATCCGCTCCCACACCAGCGCAAAAAGCATCTGCGTGTAAACCATATTAGTAGCGCGACCAGCTTTCTCGATCTGTAATCCCAGAGTGAGAAAGTACTGTGCCCCAAAGCCGCTAATACCGACACCCAGGAGAAGTGCCCATTGAAGCAGTGTGTGCGGCCAGATAAGCCCCCCAATTGAAGGTATGAGGAGTGAGGATGCGAGGGAGATGATGGAGCACCAGAGCGAGAAGTAGAGCATTACTACCAGAGCATGGGCGCGGGGACCTATCCAGCGAATAGTCGTGAAGGCACTTGCGACGCCGAGGACGCCGAGGAGGGCTACCAGGACTGCAATTAGGCGTTGGTGCGGGGTCACTGTGGGAATTTCTCGAGCAAGGAGGAGCGAGCGTGGGCTCGGCGGGGAATGGATAGTACTAGGATCATCTGGAGAATCCGCAGGGTCTCGGGAGAAGAGGGATGCGGGGCGGGCGATCAGGACAACGCCAAAGAGGGAGAATATAGATGCGAGGAACTCAGTTTTAGTGAATGACTCATTCAGGTAGGGGATCAGCGAGCAGGCCAGCGTGGTTACGATGGGTGCTAGGAAGGTAATTACTATCGCATCTGAGAGGTCGAGGTATGCCAGTGAATCTACGGTGTTCCACAACTATCAGTATCACATCCCCAACAAAGCACCGGATGGGGGGAGAAAAGAAAATGCTACGAACAGTACAACCCAAACACTCCAAAAAATCCCCCAAAACCTCTCGCAATCAGCAACCACCGTACCCCCCATGGACCCCACGGCGCATGCTCCACACTTCGGGAAACCATTAATATACCAACAAGAACCGTCGTGACACTCTGCCTAATAAATAATATCTGCATAGCATGCATCTTCTGCTCCGGAAATGAAGTTTCCAGCACCCTCGTGCAAAGACTCATTGTCGAGCCAAAGAACTGGGAGAGTAGGACAAGTAGTAATCCCCGGTTCTTGTATACGACGGACTTGCTCCATATCCATGCCCTCTCCACTCGAGGTCTCGATGGGTGGCGAGGAGGGAGCACACGGCCGGGGATCGAGAGCGCCGATGTTGAATGTATAGATTGTGTGCGTGAAGGTATCAATAAGGAGTCATTGTCTACTGTTGCCGGAGTTGGTGTGAGTGATCGCGAGTGGGAGGATGAGCCCTGTTTTGGTTCCTGAGACATATTTATTTCTTTTCTCTCTATGTTTTAGTGATGTCTTTTGAGAATTGGCCTTGAAGTAATCGGGTGGTGAGGGTGGAGAGTCCCAATCTTCCCATGACTCCAAAAAGTTCCCTCATTTTCTGCATTCCCAACTAGTCATGACTCCCCTACCGTACCGCCCCAATAACTCTACTTGGACTAGTGAATTTTCCAAGGGTCATTTTACGCTACGGTACCTGTAGTCTTTTAAACTCTTTTTGCCCCCCGAATGTCGGCAATTAAGCGTGGGTGGAGCTCCTCAAACCCGTTGGGTTGTGCGGGGCAGGACCACCGGATCGTCGGAGGCTGTTGTGCGGTATGATACAAATGGTGCTGTACATCACAGCACAAGCACGAGAGAGCAACCAATTGGAGCTTAGCCCTAACTCAGCGAGTGATTAAATGTGATTTTACATGCATGGTATTTTGGGTCTCGAGAGTGTGGGGGTCCAGATAACCCCACATGGCACATTCCACTTCCAAAATAACAGATTTAGAGGATTTGCGTTCAGCTTTAGTCTACGTAACCTTTTCTATCCCTCAGCATAAAATGGAACATGAAATACCAGACCAAACTCCGCCGCCAGGGGCTTATAGGGAACCTGCGAAAGAAAATTGAGACGAGAAAAACGTGGTGTTTGTTTTGGATGTTTGAGGTTAGACTAGTCAATGTTAATGTATAGATATTCGAAAGAGAAGGAACCAACTGACATCTGAGATCCCACCCAATCTTGGGCCCAAGATTGGGGAGTTCTTCAGCGACGCTCTGGACATCTTTATCCCCTCTGCCAGATAGACAGATGACGATATCCTGGCAAGGCTTCATTGTCTTTGCCAACTCCATTCCGCCGAAAATTGCGTGCGCACTCTCGAGGGCAGGAATAATGCCTTCGAGTTCAGAGAGTGCTCTAAAGCCTTTGAAAGCCTCGGCATCGGAGGCAGCAATGAACTTTGCACGGCTGCTATCTTTCCAACTTGCGAGTTCTGGCCCAACTCCAGGGTAGTCTAGCCCAGCGGAAACAGAATGCGTGTCGGAAATCTGACCTTCGGAGTTTTGAAGGATATAAGTGCGGACCCCATGAAGGACGCCCTTGCTACCAGCAGCAAGGGTAGCTGAGTGTCTAGTAGTCTCTAGGCCATCTCCGCCAGCTTCCACACCCAACATTTTTACCGAAAGATCCTTTGCAAAGGGATAAAACATTCCTGCACAATTCGATCCACCTCCCACACAAGCGACTACCGCGTCAGGTAGTTTCCCCCGCTTTTCCATAAGTTGTTGCTTGGTTTCATTCCCGATGACGCTTTGGAAGGTTCGAACGATCGTAGGGAACGGATGCGGGCCAATGGCTGATCCAATGAGGTAATGTGTTGTCGAAAGGTTGACAACCCACGAACGAAGCGCCTCATTGACAGCATCACGTAGGGTACGAGATCCTGAGAATGCAGGTATAAGCATCTTCTAACCATTAGGGGGGGGGCGTTTCTTACCAGCCTCTATAGATATGACCTGAGCTCCTAGAAGCTTCATTCTGAAAACATTCAAGGCTTGACGCCTCACATCTTCCTTTAAAAGGTAAGCGGACCTCTGAGATATTAAAATTCGTCACGACCGGTTCAACTTACAGCGCCCATATAAACTGTGCACTTCATACCAAACTTGGCACAGACAGTTGCGGTTGCTACACCATGCTGCCCGGCCCCAGTTTCCGCAATAATCTCGGTCTTACCCAGCCGCTTAGCAATAAGAATTTGTCCGATAGCATTATTGATCTTATGAGATCCTGTGTGATTGAGGTCCTCTCGCTTCAACCAGATATTGGCACCTCCGCATTTCTTAGTAAGATTTTCTGCTAGATGAAGTTGCCCCGGGCGGCCCATATAGGGGTAGTGCGACCGATACTCTTCCCAGAATTTAGGATCGTTGTTTGCTTCTATAAAGCCACGCTCTAGCTCTGCAAGGCAATCCATTAAAGATTCTGGCACGTATTGACCGCCGAATTCGCCAAAGCGAGAAGGAATTGACTATCACTGTTAGAACACTTCTAGTAATACAGAAAAGGTGCCTCTCTGGACTTACCTGAGGGTTGGCTTCACCATCGACGTTCAAAGCATTGAGCTGGTCCATTAAGCCTGGGCCTGGCGCCACATCCTTTTCAGTGATGACACTTGTAGGATGGACATCAAGTGGCTCTTTGGCCTTTTCCATGGTTTCCACAATCCCGACTTCACGAATGGTCGAATCTTTGTCATCCCTACCAACCACCATTTGGCAATACTCCCTAACCTTCTCATTGATCTCTTCGGGTTTTGATTGAGAGATAACATTAATCACCTGTGAGCCAATAACGATACCCTCAGAAAACTGGCCGACCGAGACGAAGTGATCACGGGTGGAAACGCCAAAGCCGACTGCGATGGGAATGTTTCCAGATGCCTCGCGTACACGCCTACATAGATCGCCAAGGCCAACGTTCAATGTACCCGATGCGCCAGTTGTCCCCATGCGAGAAACAACATATATGAATGAATCGGCTATACTGCAGAGAAACTTCAAACGGGAAGGCTTTGTAGACGGAGCTATAAGTGGAACATAACTCAAACTATGAACACCTCGTCAGTCGAAGCAAATCCCGTGAATCCCTCGAAGCCAAGCATACCCTTCATTATTACAGAATCCTCTGAATTTCACTGCTTCCTCGGGAGGTAGATCGCAAATGACGAAGCCATTAACACCGGCCTCCCGACAATCCTTGACAAGTTGTTGCTCGCCGTAGCTCAAGACTGGGTTGTAGTATCCCATGAAAAGGACTGGGACTTTCAATCCTTTCCCACGAGCGTCGCGAACTACCTTCAAGGCTGCAGCAGCCGACATACCATTTTCCAAGGCGATCTGTAGCACGCATTAACTACCGATAGGGGAATGGAAGGATTTTTTTTTTTTTACTCACAGTATTTGCCTTCTGAATAGTCGGTCCATCGGCAATTGGATCGGTGAAAGGTAGACCAATTTCAATTATATCTAATATCATTAGGTTCACGAGCCATAGTTAGGATTGTGGAAGGAATCAATCATACCAGAACCTCCAGCCTCCATTGCCAGCATCAGACCTACAGTTGCCTCAACTGTCGGAAATCCGGCAGTAACATAAGTCACCAAAACCGTCTGTTTTCGCAACGATCAGCAGTTGCAACTGAAATTTTTTGATATACTCTGGAGAAAAGGGAAACTTGCTCTTCCTTCTGCCTTGCAAGTAGCGAACGCCTTTTTAATTTCTTCCATGATAGTTTCCCTAGTCCTAGACAATTGACTTTGTTTTAGAGAGAGTTTTGGACAAGTAGGCGAATGCTTGTTGCGGAGAAAACAAAGCGGGAAGGGGGAAGGGTGCGGTGAGTTAAGAAGTTTTTTGTTCGAGGGGCAGAGTAGGGATTTTGGAGGGGTAGAGATCCAATCCATAGTGCCAAGACCTGTGAAAAAAGCGCAGGGTTAGGGCCGCTACAGTACACCCCTCGGGGATCGGGCCGGAGAAAGGTTACAGCATTCAGGCAAATGCCTTATAGGTTCTGGGTATTCATAGTTCACTGTGAATTTGCGGCAATTTCTTGCGTAAAACCTATAGTCTCTTATTTACCGATCAGCCGGTTCATAGCCTACAGAATTTAGAGTATTGTATCATATAAAATTCTAGGACCTCTCTGTGTCGCTCATTTTGAGATCCCACTTTACTCCGTCTTTGCAATACCGTAAGAACTCAAGCCCTCCGCAAGGAGTCGGAAATAGGCTGCCCTATAACCCGGCTTTTGTTATGGTCGGGAGTCCATCACCAGATATCACTCTCTATTTAATATTTATCTCCTAATATGACAATTTGATTTGGAATACTTGTGCGGTGTTCTCTTAGAGTCTGTTTGAATATTATACAGCAGTTCCGTTCCGTTGCCCTATACAAAGTGACCGTTTCCTTCGGTTTGACGAGCGTTTTTACAGCAGAAACAATCACAAAATGGAACGGAACCAAACAGATCCTTAGGTTTCACTGTCATAACAGTACCTGTAGTCAACTTATCATACTATAATCACCTCATGGTATGATATCATAGATTACAATATTATGCCACTACAGTATCCTCAAGTGAGGAACCTCAACTAGGACTCTGTTTGGATGCAACGGTTCCATTCCGCTGCCCCGTACAAAGTGTTTCCTTCACCTTGACCACCACTCTCATATCGTAGTAGAAATACTCGCGTAACGGAACGGAAGCGTTGTATAGTATCCGAGTGGAACCAGGCGTTTCTTCCCCTTCCTGTTGGCGGCACTGAGTGATGCCCCATGACTTTGGAGGCTGAGTTTTTTTTTTTAAACCTGCGCCAAGACACTTAGGAAAAAGCATGATTGCTTCGGGGTAGCCAAGTTTCTTGAATATTTTTTTTGCGACAATTCCGGAAACACCACATCCACGTCCCCCAGGACTCAATTGATTAGCCAGCGACGATGTTGTCCTCAGCATTGGTTACGCGGTCGAGAGGGGTGAAGATAAGCCTCTCTGCCTGTTGTCCCTCTAGAGCTCCTGGGGTATTTGGTGCTTCCCCGCTCCGGGTTCCTGGTACGACTCGTTTCCGGGGTAAAAGTTCGCATCCCCGGTACAAGAGGATGGCCCATAAGAATCTCCCTAGCCAGAGGACAACCGCTTTTAGAGTGAGTATCATCACTTGGGCTGGTGCATGCAGGGCTGATATTTGTAGACCCCTAGGAATACATACAATGGACCAATGCCCACTGCCGAAGGATTGCTCCAAGCCAGAACTGCGCTACAGGAGAGAGGGGGGAAGCCTGTCGAAAAAAAGGCCGACAAGCCGCCCGTGCAAGACTACCGAGAGACATACACAATTACGGAGCAGGTGTTGATGAGATTGGTCCCGCCACTATGCCATTCACCAAACTTGCATCGCTGGTATAATGGGAATCCAATGCCCCCAGAAGAGCTGCGAACTCGCTATCTCGCCTTTGTCAATGAGGTTTTGGCAGGATTCACGGTCCAAGATTATACGGCTACGGGCAACTCTTTGCCGACGCCAGAGAAAATCGCAACGATGCACAAAAAAGGAAGAGGATTGGACAACTACTTTGTTAATTCCTTTCTGCAATATGTTGGCCAAAAGGATTTAGGCAAGAAGGACATTCATATGATCAATACTAAGAAAGCTGCAGATATGAGGTTCCCACAAGAATGGTATCCGATGGCAAGGCAGTTTAAGAGAACTTGGCATTTACATGTTGGCCCTACCAATTCAGGGAAGACTTATAATGCGTTGAAGAGACTAGAGGAGGCAGCAGACGGGATTTATGCTGGCCCGTTGCGTTTGTTGGCCCATGAAATTTTCGAAAGGATGAATGCCAAGGGAATCCCGTGCAATCTTGTTACGGGAGACGATATGCGGATTGTCTCTGAAACCGCCGCCCTATCTTCGAGCACCGTTGAGATGGTGGATTTGAATCGGCAAGTTGAGGTTGCTGTTCTTGACGAGATCCAGATGATTGGAGACGAAGATAGAGGGTGGGCATGGACCCAAGCACTTCTTGGGGTACGGGCAAAGGAGGTTCACTTGTGCGGAGAAGAGCGAACAGTAGATCTCATCAAGAGCCTTGCGGCTAGCGTGGGAGATGAGTGTATAGTCCATAAATACACGCGCTTAGGACCGCTGGAAGTTATGAAGCAGAGTCTAGGGAGCGACTTGACGAAGATTCAGAAAGGAGATTGCGTCGTTACGTTTTCAAGGAAGAGCATATTTGCAATGAAGAAGGAAATTGAAAAGGTGACAGGGTTGAGATGCGCCGTTATATATGGAAGTTTGCCTCCAGAAACAAGAAGCTTGCAGGCAAGGCATTTTAATGATGCCGATAGTGGCTACGATGTATTGGTGGCTTCTGATGCTGTCGGAATGGGGCTTAACCTGTAAACTCCCTCTCACTTGTTTTAGGCAATTTTCTCATCCATTATAGGAGTATCAAGCGTATGATCTTTGAAACTACAATCAAATGGAATGGCTCAGAATATGAACCTATCAGTGTTCCTCATGTCAAACAGATCGCTGGCCGAGCTGGTCGTTACAAGGTGGCTGTGTCTAAACACAATATTCAAGCCGATGAGACTATCGCCCCACTACCTGCCGCTCCCTCGGTAGGTCTCGTTACAACACTGGACGAGGTAGACTACCAATCTCTCAAATATGCCATGTCAGTTACTCCAAAGCCGATTGCAACAGCTGGTATCCTCCCAACCTCATCTCAAGTTGAGGAATTCGCATCCCTATATCCTCCAGACAAAGAACTATCTTTTACCCTCAAAGCAATGGATGAAGCCATGCATACGGGGAAGTTGTTCCACATTTGCCGGGTAGAAGAGCAGATCAAGGTTGCAAAGTTACTGGAAGGAATACCAGGCTTGAGGATTCTCGAAAAGTTGCAATTTTGTATGGCCCCTATTGGGCGCAACGTAAATGTCCGGGAAGCAGTGAGGAAGATGGCAGAGTGTGTAGGTTCCAATAAGGATGGGAGTCTTCTGGAAATCCCGAACCTGGATTTGGAAGTTCTGGATATCGATAACCCGAAAACTATAGCAATCTTACAGCGTCTGGAGTCATTACACAAGACCATCTTGGTGTGGCTTTGGTTATCGTATGTGATACCCCTGTAGCCTCACTTTAGATAATAGAACTGGTGTACTGATGAAACGAATAGCTGGCGTTTCCCTGCTACCTTCGCTCCGAGAGAAACAGCCCAGGAGCTTAAGATGATTTGTGAAGAGAAAATCGATATTGCACTATCGAACGTACGTTTCGAAAGAGGAAAGAAGCCCACGTACGAGAGGATAACCCTCGGAGCCTCGAATTATATTGAATCGAGGGATGAGGAAGAAACCGGAGAGAACACAGATGTAGAAGGGTCTCCTACCGGCCGTGGCGATGAAGACGAGTTCGAAGGGACGGTTTTGCCGCATCTGAGCAACAATACGGTCGGTTCGGAGAGGTTAAAACAAGTAGCTACGGCTAATTGAGGATGTGACTGGGGATTTGGGGAAGAGAGTTGAGCAGAGGGATTGTTTCAGGTGATAGATGGCGTACGGATTGGTTTTACAACGGGATGAACCGCGATTGCCCTTTGATAAACTTTTGGGGGATTTTCCGGTCAATATGTATATTTATGTACTCCATTATTGTATTCATCGAGTTGAATGAGGATTCTGAAGCATTATTTATTCTTGAAGGCACATCTTTTCCGGCTGTAAGTAAAGCATTGGAAATTTCGTTACATAGTATATTGTTTGTTAGCATAATTAACCGCACATAGCAACACACCAAGCATCAACACTCAATAAAAGTATTTCCATTGCCTTTTTCTACTCAAAAAATAATGATTGAAAAAAATAATAAAAAAGTATTGTTCTCACTCTAGGCATGAAGAGAGGACACCTTTTCTATATTATTGAAATTGCTCAATAGTTGATTTACTTGAAGTAGAAATATTTAAAATAATCTTACTTAGTAAAATGTCTTTTTGGTTCACCAATCTAATAAATTTTTACTATGGCTAGATAGGATAGAAGAAGTTCACCTCATCACGCAAAGCACATAACTCAGTTGCAACTGACTCATGCACTGTAATTGAAAGTATTTATAAGTAGGAATGTACTTATTACTTCAGAACTAGCTTGTCTATTTTTTGCCTTCATTAGCAGAACTAGGAATTCATTGTATAAAATTTAATTTTACATTAAGTAGTTTTATTTGTGCTCTAAATATATTCAAATATTTCTGAGTCTGGCCACATTGCTCAGGATTAAATAAGGGAGGTTTGTTGTTATTAGAGACTTTAGTTTTTACTAAAGGATTAATTATGGTTGTTGTCATATTATTATTTGGTTAATTATGCTAATGGACAATACTATAATAATATTATATAAGTGTAAGTTTCTAGCCCTACAACTTACTATTACTAGTGGTGTCGGTACCGGTACTGGTAAGTTACCATTCCGCACATTTCTACAGAAATTTAATATCATACAAACAATTTACACCCAAGTATGCAGGTAACTTTTTAGTATCGTGAAGTGTCCCGATCAAGCCGGGGGGGTGCAAGAAAATGGCTCAACAGAGATCCTATTTCAGATACCTTTGGCGAATTCTACTGCAAAAAGTACAAACACTTGAACAAAAAATAACAATAACAATAACAATAGGTCACTAGAGAGGATATATGGCGTATTACCAGGGGTTTATAAGATGATAGTAATCCCATCCACAATCGGAATCGAAGTTGGGCTTGAGAAATCCTTAATTCGATATTGACCTAACTCAGGTAGACTTAGTCGGGGGTAGACTCAGATACACATATATCAGCTTACTAGTATCCTACTTTACTAACTGCGGTTTAAATCCAACAGCATTGAAGTACTCGTACCGACCATTTGGAAGGCTGGGTTAAGTTAAGGTCCGTGTTCTGGCTTCTCATTTAGGCAAGGAGGGCCCAACTGCAAGCATGAGGAGAAAGCTTCAAGTTATCAATGTGAAAATCAGACAGAAAGTACAGCTTGCTGCTGGTGTACTGTACCGTTCTCGTGTCCAAGAGAATCGTGGTAACAAGAATATCAATGAAAAGGTGTACTGTACTTAGCTGTGCACACGTATCACACAGATGGGGTGCCAGTTGCTGAAGGTCGTCAGATGCTTGTAAATTACTACACTTGAGACAATTTTGTTCACAACCCTTAACCTAACTTATCCCCAAGTTAGCCTATCGAAATATCTATACTTTTAGCAAAGATAAAGAAAGGTCAACCCCAACTCTCAAAGTAAAAGTTACTGTAGAAATACGGCAGAAGGAGCCATAGTCTACTCGTGCGGCCGAGTTGAAGCCGGACACCTAAGGTGACAATTCCCATACAAAATGTCCGACTTCAACTCAGCCGCGCGAGTATGACATGGTTGCAGCCCCGTAGACTAGTCTAAATGGGACCGCGAACTCTCATAGAGAGTTCATCTTCCAGTTGTGGATACAAAAAAATGCAAAGTTGCCCGCCCACTCAAATTCCCTCGAAGCAAAATGGTGGCTTGAAACAATCAATGTAGTTATGATAGTCCATATCTCGGTTTCAGTGCTCGATCTGTGCGCTTGTATCCTGGAGCAGACTACAAAGGTTACCCTACCGAATGCGGGGCTCCCAAACTCCCCAGAAAAGTTCAACCAAAATCCTTGGCGCCCTCCACACTATATCCACCACATACGACAAGCCCACCCCCTACAATCCAACAATCCCTCTCTTCCGCTGCATCGATAATAATGTCTGCTACTAGTCTCTTAAATCCTAAAGCTGAATCAGTCCGTCGCGGGGAAGCTCTCCGAGTGAACATCGCTGCTGGTGAAGGTAACTTCCACCGCATTTCTTTGCGTGTGTTTCAGTTATCATAGCTAATTAATTGGGACGGATAGGGTTGCAGGATGTTTTAAAATCGAATCTGGGTCCTTCGGGGACACTGAAGATGCTTGTTGATGGGTCGGGTCAGATTACATTGACTAAGGATGGGCAGAAGTTGCTGCGTGAAATGACAATTCAGAATCCTACAGGTATCTTATCTGTTCTGAGATGGGGGTGGGTATTGGAGCGAGGGCCTGAGAATCTTGCTAATGAGTTGCAAATATAGCTGTGATGATCGCGAGAGCGGGTATGGATTTCTATCTGCCATAGATTGCTACAAAGAGCATGTTAATGCTAACTCTGGGATTTTAGCAACGGCCCTTGATGACATCGCTGGTGATGGAACTACTAGTGTAGTACTATATGTCGGGGAGCTCCTGAAACAAGCAAGAAGATATATCGAGGAGGGTTTACATCCCCGTATTATCACTGAAGGTTTCGAGCATGCTAAAGTTGAGGCACTCAAGGTTTGATCCACCTAAAGACATTGTCATCATCACCGAGCATTGCCTAACTTATCTGGCCATGTATATAGTTCCTAGACGACTTTAAGATCACTCGCGAACCGGACCGCGAACTCCTACTTTCGGTGGCTCGCACTTCCCTTTCCACCAAGCTTAACAAAACCCTTGCCGAATCTCTTACCCCTGCTATTGTCGATGCTGTTTTGACAATCTACAGTCCTCCAGCGAAACCCGATCTGCACATGATAGAAATCATGAAGATGCAACACCGTACCGTCTCGGAGACACAATTGATTCGTGGTTTAGCGCTGGACCATGGTGCCCGCCATCCGGATATGCCGAAACGTGTAGAGAATGCACACATCCTTACGCTCAATGTTTCCTTGGAGTACGAGAAGAGTGAAGTAAACTCCGGCTTCTTCTACTCGTCTGCAGACCAGAGGGAGAAGCTTGTTGAGAGCGAGAGGAGGTTTGTTGATGAGAAATTGAGGAAGATTGTTGAGTTGAAGAAAGAGGTTTGCGGAAATGACCCCAAGAAAGGATTCGTTATCATCAATCAGAAGGGAATTGATCCTTTGAGTTTGGATGTTCTTGTAAAGAACGGTATCTTTGCTCTTCGACGGGCCAAGAGGAGAAACATGGAGCGTCTACAGTTGGTATGCGGTGGTGTATCTCAGAACAGTGTTGACGACTTGACCCCCGATATCCTAGGCTGGGCTGGAACTGTCTATGAGCATACACTTGGCGAGGAGAAGTACACCTTCATTGTATGTCCACCTAAGGTCGCTCTTGGCTTTGTTCTCGGAAGCTAACCGAAGGAACAGGAGGACGTCAAGAACCCAAAATCTGTCACTCTACTCATCAAGGGCCCCAATGCACACACCATTGCTCAAATCCAAGATGCAGTCCGTGATGGGCTAAGGAGTGTTTATAACATGATTGTCGACGGCTCAGTCGTTCCAGGGGCTGGCGCTTTCCAAGTTGCCTGCGCAGCACATCTTACCGGCGAAGCCATGCGAAAGTCCGTCAAGGGCAAAGCAAGAATGGGAGTACAGGCATTCGCAGACGCCCTATTGGTTATTCCCAAGACCCTCGCGGCCAATGCTGGGTTTGATATTATGGACTCCTGTATTTATTCGGTTTACCCCACTTCCCAGCTAGACACTAATGATGGGTGTAGTGGCGGCGCTGCAAGACGAACAGGCAGAGGGTAACATTGTCGGAATCGACCTCAACAGTGGAGAGCCCATGGATCCTGTATCGAGAGGGGTTTTCGACTCTTTCCGCGTTCTCCGGAATTCGATTGCCAGTGCGTCAAGCATTGCTAGCAACCTTTTACTCTGCGACGAGCTGCTTAAGGCGAGACAGATGGTAGGCTTGATAGCACACTTTCCGTCACTGAAGGACCAGTTGCTGACAACGATCACAGGGTTCGAAAAGTGGACCGGGTGGTGCACCGGAGGAATAAGTGCGATGATGGTATGATATCAAAAGTGTTAGACGTCGGATAGGAAAAGGGCTTAAAACTGAACGGATAAATAAAAGGCCTTTCCACATTTGCTTGGCTTATGGCTCATTCTTTCATCTCTCCCTCGTGACCTCATTGATCGAGCTATACGTATGGGACGAAATAAATAAATGATCTGTGGATTTGACGCGCTTTTCCCTGATCTGCTTATGCCTAAGACCCATCCCCCACCACAAAAAAAAAACCCCACTAAAAGATGCAACCCAAAAATAACAATGAATAAAAAACATGAAAAGGGCTAAGTAGCAGCACGCAGGAACCAAAAACAAATTGTTCAACAGAAGGAAGAAAAGAAAGAAGGAAAAAGAAAAAGGCTAGTCCCCCTCCACCTCTTCCCCACTCAACCCCCTCCCAAACTCCTTCTCACCAGCACTCCACTCCTTCCTCTCCTGCACCATCCTCTCGACAAATGCGCCTGTGAACTTCCACACCTCAGCGCTTCCTAAATTCCACGCCTCAACAGCCCACCTAATCCTAGCAACCTTCTTATCTTCCTCCATTTTCCCCACCTTCCCACCAAGCACTTCACCAACCGTCTTCCGAAACACGACATTTCTACGCTCGTCCCCAGCCGGATTCTCAATCTTCAACTCGGCCACGGAGGCGAGCGTGAATCCGAATATCCACGGGATCTCCTCCTCGAGGACGGGCGCCTCAGCCGAGACCCACAGACTCGAGAAGTTTGCCCCAGCGTGGGCAGCGACAATCTCCTTGACGGCGAGGGCGCGGGTGCCGGGGCCCACGCCCTCTTTCAGCGGGGGCGTGGTGGCCTTGTGCAGCCATGCGTCGCGATCTCGCGTCTGGACGCGCACGTAGCGGATGCTGCGTTGGGTGTTTTCTGATAGGCTGAAGGTCGTGTCCATCAGTGCGTAGTAGGTGTATGGATGCGGCACGGCGGCGAGGAGGAAGGTGGAGGGGTCCTGGGAGATGAAGGGTTTGACTGCCACAGGGGGGTCCTTGCAGAAGGTGCAGGGGCGGTTGGATGGGCAGGAGCCCGGTATTGGGTTTCCGGGGGGGCAGAGGGAAAGGCGAGCTGCTAGGGTTGTTATGGCCGCGTAGGCTGGTTGGAGTTCGATGGGCAGTGGAGAGAGGAGGGTTATGCCAGTGTTGTAGATTGACAGGAAGTTTTCGTGCAGGTGCGAGTTTATGAGGGCGGGGAGTTGGGTGGCGCTTAGGTCTGGCCAGCGGTCCGCTACCGCTGATGGGGTGTAGTCGGCGAAGGAGCGGGGGTGGGGTTCGATGCGGATTAGGCCTTCTGGGGCGGTCTCCGAGATTTCTTCGATGGATGATGTGTTGTTGGTTGCGGTGTCGGTGATATGCTTTAGGAAGGTGTCGATTGAGGACTTGTCACCAGCAAACAGACGGTTTCCCCAGCCCTCGTACCTGGTCACGCCGTCAAAGTCACAGCGACGGAGGGCAGTGAGTCCGTAGTCGTCACGGGGGGCCATCGGTATGATCTATCTCGAGAACAATTAGACCAATTCCCAACCTAAATAACTTCCCCCTACAGAAAAAACCGATATCATACATACCCTATAATCCACCAAAGCTCCTCCCGTCCCAACCCTCCCCCAGGCCAACCACCTCATAACCTCCCTCTCAAACCCCTCGTTAAACCTCCCCCTGACAAGCCTATAAAGCCCATGCTCCTCCGCCTCCGCCCTTCCAAGCACCAACGGCCTAAACCCCTGCGCCCAGAACGCCCGCCTCCACGCTAGCAACACCCTATCCTCCTTCGCATCGCTATCATCGAAGAAGGTATAAACAGGACACCTCTTCTCCAGCGGCGGCAACGCACTCCTCTCCTCGTCCTTGGCAATGTTACTGCTAAACGGATTGAGCCACTTCCAGCTGGAGAACCAGCCCTCGCTGGACGCCGTGGAATTCGACGGCGGTGGCGGCTTGTGCGTTGCCGGCTTGAAGAGGTTCAAGCCGCTTGGCGCGTGCTGTTTGATCTCGGACTTTAGGTTCGGGAGCGAGAGCTTCCGCGCTTTTTGCGGCGTCAGATTCGTGGGAAGGAGGAAATTGAAGGTCAGGCTTATTATGGAGATGGTGCCGAGGAGGAGGATGTAGCGTCTTGCTGCCATTTTTTGGTGGCTTTTTTCTAGGGGGGGTTGGTTTTTTGATGGAGAGATGACGATGGGGGGGTGTGCTGCTCAGTACGATTGCTATTGTAGTGCTATCCTATGATATTATACCAATCCCGCAGCTGGAGGTGGTGGTGGATGCAACTGGAAGAGATTAGCTCGAACAGTAGACCCTTAGGGTACCGGCACTTGTTGTATCATACCTTGAGAACTAGAATAATTGTGCCTCACACCAGAAAGTCCAGAATCTCCCCTCTCTAGATAAAAGGGGTGAAGCACCCTAGAAGAGACAAATTTATGATACTTGTACTTGCATTTTCCCGTGGCTATGGGTCTTCGCCAAGACAGGGCGTTATCAGACTTCAGGTTGTCTGGGTGCCAGGCATCTGAAATGGACCAATCAACAGCAAACACACCCTAACAAATAACAAAATAATTAGCAAGATTTCCGACAGAATTACCAAGAATAGCTTTCTTCCGATTTTTCCGATAAAGCGGTGTCGGAGAGGAGAGAGACACAAACTTTGCATAAACGATATTTGTAGGTCTACTCGAGTACCGGTATGTGTCCTGTCAAATACCGGTATACCCTGAATTCTGGGCAAGCCCAACCCGGCGCCAAAGTGTCGCCTCAGCAGGGAAAATGCGGGGTCGGAAAAACTATGTTCGCTTCGCCACTGAAAGCATCCAATAAGATGTCATGGTTGTCTCTTCCGCATAGGGCGGTTGGTGCGGTGCTGGTACAAATACAAGTATGAGTTATTGCAAATTGACCGGTGTCTACTTGCATACAGCACCTGAGTATCAGAATTCTCCTCCTCCCAGATGGCAACCTCGCTCTCCCATTTCCTGCTCCAAGGCTGAACCTTCCCCAGATCTCCAAGTGCCAATCATGAAATCGGTTGGGAAGCCATTGATATCGATCTCTGAATCACGGCCTCCCATCGGCGGGACCCGTATCGCTACCGTAGGTCCTTTTTCCGGCCGGTGAACTCCTCCCATGAGTCCCTATTAGATTAAGTATGATGATTAAAATACCGCTACCATATCCCAGATACCAGTATTCCAATCCTCCAGTTCCAAATCGTGTATATAGATGGTTTCATCTGTAAAGTCTCGTACATCACCTCCTTTAATGGTTTATTTAGTGGAAACGTCCAAGAGCTAGTCCAATGACTTGTGCATTAACCAGATAATTGATGGTACAATCTTGGCGACAACATCCGTCGGCACACACCCCTCCCTCCCCCATTTTACAGTGCACCAAGAGTGGCTGATTTTGAACAACTCACGACTAGGTAGCCCGAAAGCAATATATATACAATTGACGAAAATCAATGCCATAATGTACTCTACGCAATTACCTAGACCTTCTGGGTATGGTATGATATCATAGCAATTATGGGAACCTTCCCACCCCATGAGGGCTAAGAGCTCAAGATCCAGATTGGATGTTGCCGTAATGTATAATACGTAACGCCCTGTGTTGCTGAAAACCCATAGAACTACGGTAGACTGCCACCACCTCCCCCCCCCCTTGCCTCCGAGATGGAAGTTGTGATATACGTAGAGTATCATAAATATTATCGTCTCTACAGGTACCGATCTATCAATTAATCATGTTAAAATCTAATAGTATTACATGTTTCAAATCACCTCCACTCACTCGCTCGCCTTCAAATCCTAAATCGTGCCCCCAAGCCTCCTGATATCCCTCCCAACACTCTCAACCCCGCGCAAGAGCGCAGCATACCTCTCCACAAGCCCAACCATATCCGCCCCTGCAGCACCGTACCTCTCCAACTCCCCCTCGGCAACCCTCTTCCTAGCCACAAGCCGCAGATTCGTATCCGTCAGATGCACCCTATAATTCTCCAGCGCGCCAACGGCCTCCTCATCATACACCTCACCCAGCGCATCAAACCGCACAACCCCAACCTTCCCACGCATACTCTCGGCAAGCAAGGCCAAATACGTCGCCTTCGCCAACGTCCCCTTCTGCAGAGCCCCGCACGCGCCCCCATCAGAAGCGGAATGCGAGAGGGCACGCAACGAGAGGGCGGCGTAACCATCCGCAACCTCGAGGATTAACCTGCCCAGTCGGCCTCGCTGCGCGACGAGTGATTGGTGATTGGCGAATATCTGGGTACGTAGACGGGCGGCGTTGGCCGGGAGGTGGTCTATCGCCATGGCTACCCCCCCGCCTCCTCCTCCCGCTTCCGCGTCTAGGCCGGGTTGGACAAGTGAGATTAGGTCTTTAGCGGACCGATCTAGGAATAGAGAAATCTCGTGCGCAATGGGTTGGATGTTATCGTGGAAAGCGGATAGGGCTTCGGATATGCTTGCGCTTTTGGTGTTGGTGATTGCGGAGGAAGAGGTGAGGAGGTCGAGGACCTCTGAGAGGTCTTCTGGTAGTTTTCGGGAGCGAAGGGTAGTGTGCTTTAGGGAGTTTTGGAGCAGGTGTTGCTTTGCTAGTTCGGCTCTGTAAGTGCGGAGGGATTGGTCGAGGGTCGAGGAAGTGGGGGGTTGTGAATTGTGTGAAGGTGGTGGGGGCGGATGGCGGGTGCTGGCGTCTGGGTTTAAGTGATTGGTTGTTAGGTCTGTGTAGAGTGTTGAAAAGAGGGGGTTTGTTGAGAGGGTTTCAGGGGAGATTGGGGGGAGCATTGTTGTGGTTGTCGTGTGGTGTTGTGTTTGAATTGAAGGCGGAACATGAAGACAGGAGGAAGGTTCAGGGAGGCTTTTTGGTCGTAGATGGTGGGTGTTCGGTGGTAATAAGGCAGGGTCTCGGCAACTTTCTCGCTTACTACCAGTATTTTTTAACTAAGCTTTGTGCTTTATTGTTTATAGCTATCATGCTTACATTCAAAGTTTCCTTAACGTGCAACTGGGATAGCCCTATTGTAATGGAAATCATGGCACTTCCGAATCCTTTTGCCTCTGGAAACACTACAGAATTTGAGGAGTACAGTACAGTACTCGGGAGCAGAGCATCAGCTATTACGGTATCATAGCAGAGTATACTATACATGCATGCATACCATACAGCGTGAGCGCTCCCAAACCTCCGATCAAGCTCATTCTACAACTTGACAGCTAGCTACCGTAATTCCAACACAACCCCCCCGAAAAACGCAGACCAACCCGCAAGGGAAACCGGTTTACTATACCAACCAGCCCTGTCCTATCCTATCCTATCCTATCCCGTCCCCTGCAAAATTTAGTCTAATCCACGAGCAACTTTTTCAAGAAAACAGGAAGAAAAAAAAAAAAAACAGAGAACATATATGGATAAATAAATACTACACATGATATTACAAACAGATATCATATCCCCTGTACGAAGAAGAAAAGAAGAAAAGGAAGGCCAAGGTCAAGAGAGAGGAAAGAGATGAAGGGGGGGGGTTATTCTAAACCAATCTATACCGCTCCAATCCGATCCGATCCAATTCAGTCTGCTCTAACCCTTCCAGTCCCCTTCGACTCCGTCGGATCGCCGATTCCGAATCCCCAGTGCGGCTTCCTCTTCCTCTTGCCGGACTTTTCACCATACTTCTCGTCGAACTTGCGGATTGCTGTGAGCGAGGACATGTCGTCGCTAATACTCGCCGTGATCTCTTGCAGCGCCGTTTGGAAATGCCTCTCGTCCAAAGTGCGCTTCTCAGGGAAGGTAAATGCCTGCTCTTCAGCTTTTGCTTTCGTAGCTGCAGCGTTCTCCTCACGGACACAGGCTAGTGCGGCGGAGACGCAGAGGTTCTTCAGATCTGAGCCGGAGAAGAGGGTTGTTTGCTCAGCGAGTGATTGGAGTGATACCGATGGCGCGAGGATTTCGGCTGCGAGATGTATCTTGAGAATCTCCCGGCGGTCTTCGACGGTAGGCAAGTCTACTAATATTCTCCGCGGGAGACGGCGGAGGACTGCATCGTCGAGGTCGAATGGACGATTTGTGGCAACCATGATGAAGGCGGTGGATTGCATATCTGCCCATTCTTTCAAAAACTGGTTTATGATTTCTCGGTGGGTGGTGCGGGTAGAGTGACTGTGGCGGCTGCCGAAGATTGCGTCGGCTTCATCGATGAATACGACGCAGGGTGAGAGCTTCTTTGCTAGGGAGAAGATGGCTTTGACATTTTTCTCGCCCTCGCCGACGTACATGTCGAAGACTTCGGAGCCGGAGACCTCTAATACCTGTATTGTTCATGAATCTGATATTAGTATTTATTCATACAAATTCGGGAGAGATGGGGAAATATACTGTGGCTCCACTCTCCTTTGCTACTGCCCTTGCTAGTAGGGTCTTTCCGGTCCCGGGTGGCCCATATAACAGCACACCTGGTATCCGATCAGTAGCCAGTACACCGTATTTGAAGGCCTCGGGTCTTATCAAGGACAATGAAGTTAATGTCTTTAATGCCTCAATGGTTTCTTCTGGAGCTCGGACGGACGAGAATCCCGTGTAAATCTCGGTCGGGTCGACAACACCCCCCAGTAACTTTTTTTCGTGCGCAGTGCAATTCTTAGGTATCTTGGGCCTCTTATTCAACAGCTTTCCTTCTAGTGCTGCAGCCTTCTCCGCTTCATCCTGCTCAATCTCATTCATCATCTCCGCCAACTCCTGTTCCGCCCGATCGGTAGTCACAGCCCATTCAATCTTTGCAGAATCGCTGCGATCGAGAATCTCGATAGCCTGCTTAATATCGTGTCGAGAAACCGACGTCCTCCCATTCAATTCGCCAAGTATGAACGTGCAGAGCCGGTGAACGTGCTCAAAATTCCATATATTGGCGCCAGCACTTGGAACGGCAGTGCCAAACTCCTTCTCTGCTTCCGAGCCGACCGGCATAGGTTCTATTGTTACCGACTGCCCGTTTTCCCCACTCTTCCTGCGCAGTAAATCACCTAGATGTCGCATGTTAATTTCTCGGCAACGGGCCATTTTATCGTCACGATGTCCTGGATTCAGCGGATGGGCGGGCACGATAATAGTTCTCTCGAAGGAGCTACCGGACTGTAGCTGTGCTGTCAATACACCGGATTTTGTGAGATAGTTTTCAACCCCCTCTTCTGCTGAAGAGGTGCCGATGACGACTATGTTTTCCCCGTTGTTTCGCCGTTTCAGTATCACTTCATAGAATATTCGGAGTATTGCCTGGCCGGAGTTGTTTCGCTCAAGCTCACGGAAGTCCCGTACATGGATGATGGTTTTCTGATTAGATGGCACCTCCGAGGGTTCGGTATCACTAGTGGGTTGTCCTTTTGTCCGTTTGATCTGATTTGCAGAAATCACAGATTCAAGAATGCTCCATATCTTTTGCTCATTCGCCCTCTCAATGGATTGTTCAGAAGCTTTTTCTGGATCCGGCGGAGCCGTAATAGAGAAGAGAGGAGAGGCAAACACTGGAATTTGACCGGCTCCTAACAACTGAGTCAATTGGGTCCAGTTTGTTGCTGCCCGCTGAGCAGGAACGAATGTTTCTTGTGGTTCGGTCTCCTCCTCATAATCCTCCTCTTCCTCCTCCTCGGCAGATTCTTCAGCCTCTTTATTCTCTTTTGGGGCAAAGATGTCGTATCCCAAAGAGCGGATGGAAAACGATGAAATTGGAGAAGAAGTTCCTAAGAAGCTTTTAGGCTTTTCTGAAAAGTCAAAAGGCAGAGTATACCAACCCAATCGTGAGTCCCCAACAGACTCCCCAAGCAATTCCTCAAGATCCAGTGGGTCAATCCTGATCACGTCCGCCCCCACGTCCTGAGCTACTTTGTTGACTATCGCATCCAATTGGTAGACACTACCGCCAATAGGGCTGTGAAGTATGCAATGTGATTTCAGCGCAGCTAGGCTATGAGAGGACAAACGCTTCGGCGATGCCAACCCGGCCCGTAAAGTCGCCACAACCTCCCTCCATACATTCTCCTCCAGCAAATACCCTGTCGATATCTGTTTGTTTAGATCTTCAGGAGTATCTGGTGGTGGACAATCTAGCGACGCTCCTGGTAGCGTCGAAGGAACATAATCCGATGTGCTGGAAGAAATGACAGCTTTAGGACCGAGAGCAGCCTCATCCTCCAGCAATCTCACCCGCTGATCCACAAACCATTCCGGGACCTTCAACGATAAAACTGCATCATCCCTTGGCTTTATCGCCAGCCGTCGCTTCACACCCGCTGGTCTCCCTCGTGCTCGAGGTCGGCCATTAGAATCTCCGTTGCCCCCGTCCCCTCCCGTTTCCGTCGCGACAACCCTTTCTGCCACCGGCTCCGTAGCGTAGACCGACTCCCCCTCCAATGTGGCTTGAATGTCGTCGCTTGTTCTCTGCGTTGGGTCCTGGGAAACTGGGGCGCTGGTTGGTATTTTCTCAGTCCGCAACTCCGCAACAGAAATCGGGGGAGTCTCCAAGTTATTGAGTGCATTCCGGGAAAGGTGGAAGTGTCTTATCGTAGGTACGGAAGAACTTGGCCGAGGACGTTTATGCAGTAGTGCTCGTCTAGATAAGGGAACTAGCGACGACACCACTCGACGGGTGATGGTCTGCATCACAATGTCAGTGGGGGCGAACCGATGGGGGGTTTTGCTGAACTAAGATTGTTCTTGGGAAACGTTGGTTGGTTTTTTTAGCGAAGGACTTTGCATCTATTTTTCTCTTGTTCCCCTACAGAGCTTGGCTGCTTGTGTCATGGACTGCAGGCCTGCAGCAATTAATTTGTTTATCTTATCTTATCTTATCTTATCTTACTAAAGAAAAATGGCGAGACCGCGCAAATCGAAGAGCCAGAGAATCGAGGAGAGGGAGAAGAGAATTTTAGGAGCAATAAATGCAATTAGGCAGACCAAGCAGCCAAATTGGTCCCAAGTTGCACGAGAATAAGGGATCTCATGAACCACCTTGTACAACCGATATTTTCACCATACCGACAGATGGAGAAAGGCCCATCTCTCACAGCAAAAGCTATTAAAAGAGGAGGAAGAAATAGTGGGATGGATTAAAAAAATGGATCGAGCAGGAATGCCTCCAAGGCATCGACATTTGGTAGATCTGGTACGAACACTACTGGAATACCGAGCAGGACCTTGTCCAGAAGTAGTGGTTGGAAAACACTTCACTCATTGATTTTTAAAGTGCTACCCAGAATTAAGACGGCAGTTTGCACAGCCCTTAGGATGAGAGCGGGCAACAGCGACAAACTTTTCCTCCCTCAATCACTTTTTCAGCCTTCTAGCAGATGTTAAGAGTCAGTTTAAAATACAGGCGACAAATATCTAGAATGCAGACGAAAAGGGCTTTTTACTAGGTGTAGGTAGCAAGGAGTTGGTTATATGTGAGTCTTTAAATCAGTTTCCTCAATTGGTTCAAGATGGAAATCGCAAATGAGCTACGTTGATTGAGTGTGTAAGTGCAAGAGGTGGTACTATGCCTCCTTTCATTATATACAAGGCAAAGACACACTGATATGCATGGCACAAGTATGAAAGTAATGATGAGGCAAGCTTTGCATGCTCACCAACTGGTTGGACAGATCAAAAAATTTCTTTACTTTGGTTAAAGAATCATTTTGATCCTTACACAAAGTTAAACTGGCACACTGTGGATCAAAGCCCTCAACAATATCGACTTCTTATCCTTGATAATCACACCTCTCACGATCACTTCTTCTTCCTTGATTACTGCTTATGGCATGATATTCATATCTTGTTCTTCCCATCTCATTCCTCCTATATTCTTCAACCTCTTGATGTCTTTGTCTTTTTCCTCTTGCGCCGCTACTGTACAGCTGAGATTGATGAATTTACATGTCGTCATGGTTATTATACTCATATTACTCAAGCTGATGTGTTTCCTATAGTCCAGTGAGCTCATGCAAAGGCCTTAACAAAGGAAAATATCACTCATGGTTTTGCACATGCTGGTATTTATCCATTCAATCATCAAAAAGTTCTTACACAGATCCGCCCCACATCAGCACCTACCAGCACTCATGCTCCTTCTCTTATCCCACTCGCAATTCTAGCGGCTGGCGGCAGGTACCGGTAATCGTCCTGTTGCTCACTACTAGAGCCTAGTGTTTCTAATACTAGTCGGACAGCCGGGCGGCGCAAAGGCCATTTACCGGTAGTAGCGCAGGTGCTCGGATACAGGGGAAATGTGCTAAGACGCTGCAATTGCCTCTCCTAGCAAGGCGCTGTGTATTTATCTTTTCTTTTCTTCCTTTTTTGGTCTCAAATGAGGGCCAAGTTTGCGGTGATCTCTCCAACCCTATCCTAGAGGGGTAACTTCAGTGACCTAGTGCATTTCTCTTATATTCGAGCACCCGTGATGCAGTATTTTGCACTCTATTTTCTGGCCTAGCAGACTTGCCTCTACCTAGAGTACTCGAGTAATAGATCCCTTCCTCTGCTCCCGGATTCCACATAATTTTAGTGGAAAGGCGGAGATTTTAGTACGAAAATTTAATAAATAGGAAAAGCCACAGCTGCGATCTGGGAAGTTATGGTATTGAAGACCTTAACAGTTGTTCCCAGGATCATGGGATCATAGGCACTCGTATCTCCCGAGTCCCTACCGGTAGTTCTGTTCCCCACTCTTCTCCCTAGTCATGCTGGTTTACTAGTCGTCAGTTGTCTTAGTACATTCATTTCCCAAGTTGAAGCTGAACGCTTACGGTGGTTGATATGGGCCTGGAACTGAACCGGTGGACTGGAGACAGTAATTGGGACTGGCTTGGGCTGGGAATTTAGCAATAAAAGCCGGAGGATAGCAAATAATTGCAAGAATAAAGCTCTCCTCATATAAAATTTGGGGTGGAAATGTGCCAAGAACCTCTTTTCTCATGCTCAAGGGGCCCCATACGAGTAAGTTATCGATTGCCGCACAGTACTATGCTCGTACAATACATTAGACTATCATACTCGAGCACTGGTACTATTTGTACTACCAGTAGTACAGCCTTCGTCAAGCACCACACTTCAAGAAGCGAGCCGTTTTTTTCTTTCCGCGTTGATGCAACGCACCATATAATTTATCCCTGTAGTAGCGGGCACCTGAGTGAGGGGAAAAAAAAATCCCCCCAACTATGAAAATCTGTATCATAGCCAGACGGTGACACATACCATAGATTCCACTCCTCCTCTCCTCTCACTTCCCCTACCCCCTTTCTCTATTCTCCACTCTCTCGCCACCCCCCCTCACCCCTCTCCAAACTCAATTCACTACAATGGCTCTCCGACAGGCGTCCCACAAACTATTACGTGCTTGGCTTGTCCCAACGCCAATTATCCGAGGGTTCGCTTCAGTTTCCAATCTTCCGAAGTCTGTCAAAGATGAGATAGCGGTAAGTAGCTGCTATCCAGATCAAAAGGGATGCCGAGAGGACTAACAATTCCACCAGCACGAGCAGTTATTGCCTAACTATGATCCACCCACTGACTCTGCTACTGGATCCCTGGTATCTAAGCAGGCACCCTATATGGTCAAAACCTATGTCCGCCCACCACAGATGTTTGTTCGCGGGGTCGGGAGTGTGTTATATGATGTGGAGAACAGGAAGTACATTGATTTCACAGCTGGGATTGCCGTGAATTCATTGGGTCATGGAGACGAGCACTTGTGCAACTTGATTTTTGACCAGGTTTGTTGAGTCCGGCTCGCGCCGCTTTTGTGCTTTGCTCCGCTCGTTGTCGGGGGTTAACTTGGGGACGGGTGACTCTAGGCGAAACAAGTTATCCATACCTCGAACTTGTATCATAACCCTTGGACTGGAGAGCTAGCAGCGCTGCTCGTTAACAAAACTAAAGAGCATGGCGCATTCCACGATGCTTCTCAGGTGTTTGTTTGCAATTCTGGCTCCGAGGCGAACGAGGCAGCGCTCAAGTTTGCGAGAAAAGTCGGGAAAGTGATTGGCGGGGAGAAGAAGATCGGCGTAGTCTCGTTCACCAACTCGTTCCATGGTAGAACTATGGGTGCACTTTCGGCTACGCCTAATCCAAAGTATCAGAAGCCCTTTGCTCCAATGGTTCCAGGGTATACACACGGAGTTTATAATGACATTTCCGGGATCAATGGCTTGGTCACTGAGGAAACTTGTGGAGTCATTGTCGAGCCGATCCAGGGAGAGGGTGGTGTCAACGTTGGGTCTCCAGACTTTCTGATTGCGTTGAGCAAGAGGTGCAGGGAGGTTGGAGCTGTATTGATCTATGACGAGATTCAGGTATTATCACCTCGTGGCTACAAACATATAGTGACTACTGGTAACACGATCGCAGTGCGGTTTGGGCAGAACTGGAGATCTCTGGGCCCACCAGTTCCTCCCCAAAGAGGCTCACCCCGATATCCTAACCATGGCTAAGGCGCTTGGAAACGGATTCCCAATTGGCGCAACAATGGTCAACGATTTTGTTGGAGAAAAGATCATGACCGGTGACCACGGAACAACTTTTGGCGGGAACCCACTAGCTTCCCGAATCGGGCACCACGTCTTTGGCAGGCTCTCGGAGCATTCTCTCCTTAAAGGAGTTAAAGCCAAGTCAGAGACGTTTGTGAAGCGGTTGACTGCGATTAAGGATAAATATCCGGAAATAACAACTGAGGTCCGAGGCAGAGGATTAATCCTTGGACTCCAGTTGACCAGAGATCCCACAAGCCTGATCAAGGGGGCCAGGGAGCGGGGACTACTGATTATTACAGCTGGCACGAATACCGTCCGATTTGTTCCCCCGTTGGTCATTGAGGAAGAGATTATGAACGAAGGGTTGGATATTTTTGAAAGGGCAATGAAAGTTTTTGCAGAGAGCGGGAATTCATAGGTTAGAAGTTCATGACTCTAGTTAACGTGTTAAGGGGGGGAGGGTAAAAGGGTGGAGTCTCATATCTGGGCTCCCTTTCATAATCACTCTAAGGTGGTTTTTAATTTGCTCGTGATAAAAGGAAGCGCTAGTTTATCATCCTACAGCACCAGGTTCAGAAATGCATGCATGGGTGAAAGATGGAGTCCAGTGGGACCGCACGAGGAAATTATTTATTGAGCGAAGATCATACATAGGTCACAGAGTCAATTGAAATTCCAGACACCAAAGGCTTAGATCCCATGGATCCAAAGGCGGGTTCTATTTGCATGCTAGCTCATCCCTCCGATGCATTCTTGACAGCCGCAGAAGTCACAGAAGTGCATCGCAGGCCGCAGGGTGCAGTATCAACTTGACCCCATGAGCTTCATGCAGTTTGGGCAGTTACCCGGCTTAACCGTTGCACTTGTATTATGATATCAAGGATCAGCCCCACAATAACGGTAAATAGAAAATAATCCGCTCACAAGACACTTCTTGCTTGAACCAACGAAAGGACAGCTGGGCTGTCGACTGGCTTCAAAAACCCCCCTACTCGAGCACACAGGACTTCGATCCCCAAACGTGGTGAATCACAACATTAACACTACCATCGCGTGAAACTACAAACAGGATACCCCTTCATACCACAGATAAATTTATCTCTAAATCATGCAAGGCATCCAGGGCCGTCGTCCGGCAATCCGGTCTCCTCACCGTGCTCCTCACCATGGACGATCCCCCTCCTCCTCCTCCTCAACCTCTTCGACATCTTCCCAGTTGACAGCGACAAATCCAAATGCTTCAACTTCGACAATTAAACTGATCCCCCCAAGCACTCCCCCTATAACACAAACCTCACCTGTAGCAGCAGCAGCCCAAGGTTTTTTCGAAGCAACCCTAATTCGCTCACAGTCGACACAACCCCAACTGCAAACACAGCCCTCATCACAGGTACCAGCAGCATATGCGATGCAGGCATCGCAGCGCAAGCGCTCTGCAACTGCCCCGTCACCGACATCACCACCACTCACTTCCTCCGTTCTATCCTCCGCAGCAGCAAACACAGCTTTCACTCGCGAATCCCCACCCACCCCCCCACCACATACAATCCCGCACCCACCACCGCCCGCACCCCAACCGCAATCAACACAGCACCAAATACCCCAGCTATTAAATTATACCCCTCCACCCGCCAAGAAAGACTCTAAAATGAAGATCTTTTCAAAACCAGCCCGAATTGGCACGCCAACACTGGATAAAGCGCTGCGTCCGCCTCCCAGTCCTAATAAACTGCCCGCCATCTCGTCGCCCATTCCGCGGCTGACTCCCTCCGCTGCTGCGATCGCTGCAGCACTGGGCGCTGGCGGGGAGCGGAAGCCGTCGTTTAGCTCTGCGCATAGCGCCTCTGCCAACACATTTATATCAGCGTCTACTCAGGACTTGCATTCTCAGTACGCATCGTTCCAAGGGTACTCCTCCAGCCCTCCGGCGCAGCAGAAGGACCACTCGCATTCGCATAAGCCACATTTCTTACGGACGAGGAGGGATAAAGATCACACGTTCTCGTCCTCCGCGTCGAATAGCAAAGCCATCTCGGCGGACGGGTCATCACTATACAGCTTTGGCCCATCGTCGCCCAGTTCGGCAGTGTTTGGGAGTAGCTCGAAGGTGGATTTGCAGAAGACTATTACGGGTATAGATATCGGGACGAGGGGGAAGGGCGGGAAGGGATTTACGGGTGGGAGTAGTTGGGATGATGCGTTTTTAGAAGGATTTGGGACTGGTGGATCAGTCATTGGACAGGACAATGCCTGGGCAATGCTACGCAGCCGAGTACTCAGTTTATTCGATGGGGAACCATTAAGGAATACAGTTGAAGATTTGAACAAATTAGTAGTGTACAACTCCCCCTTTCCTTTCATCCCCTGCACGGCCGTTAACTAATCAATCTTTAGCCTTCACATAAAACGCTGCTACGACCGCCGCTCCTCGGGGCAGCTATTAGACGACGTCCGCGACCTTCTAGACGCCGGCATGCTAACTTTAGATCCCACCCTACCCACTCTTCCCGACGAGAGACTTATCCCAAAACTAGTCGAGGTCTGGGGCTTCCTGTTTGGTAACATTCTCCCATACTTTGAAGCTGTCTTCCTCCCGCTCCAGCAAGAATTCAAAGGTACCGGTACGCTCTCCGCCAAAGAATCCAGAGAGTTCTTTGGCCTCATACCGCACTTTGACGTGAGGAGATTGGTGTTGGTTAGTTTTCGGGATAACGTTATATTGCCGCTGCGTGCTAGATTACGCAGTACGTCCCCGAATGAGCTGGATGGGAGAAAGAAAGAAAGGGTAACCAACTAATGGGTGATATAGTACTATTCTCAAAACTCCACCTAGACTTTTCCGTCTCACAGAGTGACATCACGCATAACGCCAGCCGCATGCTTCAGTGCATCAGCGTGCTCAGCAGCGTCCTAACAGAGGACGAGGCTCAAGAGGCTATCGACGAATTGGCTAAGACGCTCAAGCATAATTGGCTTACAAGGGGACGGACGGGGAGAAATAGAAGGGGGTTTGTGGGGACCAAGACCATGAGGGCTGTTGTTTAATTTTAATTTTAATTTTACGGCCTGGGGGTAGAATTAGGGATGGCATGGGATGGCATGGGATAGTGGTGAAAGGTAGTGGCGTTAGGTGTATACCGGCTTCTTTTTTTTTTTTTTTACCTCGAGTTTTATTCGTTCGCTTGTTCGGTGCAGTGAAGTAAACACGTGTTCTAATTCGCCATCTACCTACCCTCTGAGCACCACAAAGTGCTAAACTAACTCCCCCTTCCCCACCCTATCGGAAACCAGCACGGTGTGAAGTATAGAATAATTAACATACAAGGTATGATATACCTTCCCGACACTCCCAAGTACCGTACACCACCCACCACCCTCCCGCATACATACATCTTCCAGCGCACCCACCCAGAACAAAATGGCCACCCAACCCCTCCCCCGCGCGCACGGGAATACACCTACCAGCACCAGTACTCGAGCACAGTTACAACCAGTAAGCGGGAGGGAGGGGGGGGGGGAAGTTGCCGTGGAATGTGCGGCATGATACCTTCCAACAAAGCAGAAAAACCATTCCGCACTATATATACACTTTAAGGGGGAAAAGACGAGATAAGTAGGATTTATAATATTATGATATGCCTGCGGATGTGTCGAGTGAGAATTTGTGAACTGCTTTGGCTTTGTTTCTCGGCTGGCGGTATGGAGCGTGGTGTGTGATGTGATGCTTTGGCTCCAAGATGCGAAAGGGAGGGGGGGGGGGGCGGTGGATAACGTAGATCTCGCGATGGCTTGCATGTGCATTCGCTGTCCGAGACGGGGTTTTGCATTTCTTGGATGGTAGTGTGCTGTACGAGTACATCGTACAGCGCCATGGATCTAGATACGAGGTTTAGTGATGGCTTTCGTTTTTGGGCTGTGAGCTGAGCGCGAAACGGGGACCCCCACGTATAATATCATGGATGAGGGTAGTGGACAGCGGCAGTTAGTAGAGCAGTGAGCGAGGTTGATGGTGGTGGTAGAATAATATTGTTGAGGCTCGATCCATGATAATAATAACAATAATACAATTATTATTATTATTATTATTATTATTATTATTATACGATACAACACACTCCCCCGGCGTCCCCGTCCAGAAGAGACACCTTCCTCAGGGCAGCCCGGGCAAGATTTCCCCCTTCTTCGTCCTCCCAAGTCCCTCCTTGCCGTAAAAGTCCATCCGATACCCCCGTTCCTCGTCCCAGTCTTCCTCTCGCAGTCCAAGCACGATAGTGGCCTCGTATGGGCTTAGCAAAGGTTTTGGGAACGCGTATCCCCAGTCAATGCTAAGCCTTGGACAGGCCACCTGCACCCAAGCGTCCACGTCCTCAAAAAGCTTCAATTTACCAGGGAATATCTCAGATAGCAACAGTATTACGTATGGGGTTTGTAGCTCTTTTAGCCTATTTTCTAGATTCGATAATGTGTTTGGGTTGCCCTGGCGGCCGAGGGTCCCCAAGATAAGTCCGAATTTCTTTGCCCGTCTGGCGGTGGAGATGGCGTCCCGGCGGAGAGTGTGGAGTTCTTGGTGGTTGTAGGTTTCTCGGGTGAATTTGCGACTGTAGGGATCGTATCTGTATGCTGGAAGTTTGGGGTTCTGTATCATGGCGGATTCTAGGTGGAATCTGCCGTCGCCAACGTAGACTAAAGCGTCTACTCCTCCTTCTTCTCCTGGGGAAGCTGAGGAGGGTATCCGTGGGGACGTGCACCCCAAAACTTCACCTTTTGATAGAGGGGCTATTTGTGGAATAGTGATTTTGAATCCGGCTTTTTCCAGATCCTCCTTCGTTCCGTGTATCGCTGCGTTAAATTGGATGGTGCCCACCAGTGCTACATGTTTCCCGGGGCTGAAATTCCACGCCAAGGTGTCTATGAGATGCTTTTCATCAATTCCTATGGTGACAAACACGTATAGCGTTTTGATCTTCGTAACGTCGACGGGGATTAGGCAGGAATGGGCATAGTGCACGAGCAGGTCGCATCCCAAAGCTCTCGCTGTGAAATCATCGATGCAGCAGGCGCCGTATGTAACGTCGCCCATGATGACAGTCTCAACACCAGAACAGAAGGTCTCTACGATGTCTGCGATGGTGCAGGCGAACAGCAACAGGCCTTCCGGCATCTGTAGGGCCACACGGGTCGCGCTGTGCTTCCGGATGTTCCATATTGTCTTGTGGATCTCGAAATTGTAGTTTTCAGGAAGGAGGGTAATGGCTTCGTTCAGGTCCTTGTCCTGCAGGATTTCTGACGGTATCTGGTTTACCGCCCTGGCTGTCCGGCGCGGCCCTGATGATGCTAGTGCGATGTGAAAAGGGTAAGCAAGAGGTTGAGGAGATACGGGGCAATAATAAGGTCCAATGATCTTCAAAATAGGAAGCCCAATGTGGATATCGACTCACGCTGTACCGCACCACCCTCAAGACCGCTAATGTCCCTCCGCGTCTTCTTGAGCTCCACTGCAGTCTTTTGGCCCACATATCGTTTACCAGGTTGGATCGGAGTGGCCCTCCTAGCTGCTACAAGAGCTTCGAGCTTCGGTGCTTCGGTCTTATCCGCTGCCATTGTCGAAACGCCGAACGCCAAAAATCCGACCGACAGAGCGAGAACAATTGATCCACCCCAGGGCCAAGAGCGGTCAAGACGAGAGAAGGGGTATTCCCTGCTACCGAGTTTCTTCCGGATCGCACGTGGTAACCACGTAGGATTGGCAAGATTGATGTACCCGGTACGGGGGGGGGAGGGTCTATTTCTCCGGCCCTAAGAGGGATGAGGTGATTGCCCGAGTGGGTAGTGGGGTAGGCGGTTAGAGAAAGTTCGGGGGCGGAGATGTAAGATGTGGGACGATGGAGTCCAAGGTGTTGCGGGACAAGTGGATTGCGGTAATGGTATTAAAGGTTGGTTGGTGGTGGTGGCGGTTCTGGTCGTTTGGGTTGCGAGTTTTGTTGTAGCGGGGAAGGGGTGGAAACAATGAGGGGGGCAATTCCCAACGCGAACTCTCGGCCATGTCTGGATGCTCTCCCCTCCCCCACCTTCACCCTTTCTGCTGGAGAAAGCGTTTTTCCGTTTGCCTTGATTGCCTTATGACGTTGGGGATAGCTAGCCCAAGCCACGGGCCACTTTTACACCAACATCCGCCTGCCGCCAACACAACAGTGCGGTAGCCGCATTGCACAGTTCTGTACTCGAGTACAGTTGCAGACTGGAGGGAGCTCCGCTTGGGAAGATAACCTACTCGTAGTGTCACCGTGTGTCATCTATCATCCACCGTCTGCCATGCCATTCGAGCGTGTGATACTGTACCATAGAAAAACTGATTATCAATTCATGAGATTATGCGATGCCGCTGGCCGGCCTTCGTCCTCTGCTTGCCACGACCATATTGTAGGGTTGAAGGGATAAGAGTGGTATTTTCCATCACTTATTCTCCCCAAATTCAGCCCCTCTCCCCCCCCTTCCTCTTATACGAAACTTTTGTCTGTTTAGTTCCAAGCAAACCACCACTGTCAAATATTCCAATCCGTGCTGGTCTGTCTTCCCGATTGGTGGTGGGAGCATTCTACTCGTACACTACCGGTACTGGTACCCGGGTACTCCCACAGAACGAGGCACAGGAAAATGTGTATGGACCCCTCCATCTAAAAGTGTGGAAAATTTCCACCTCACGGCTCAGGTTACAGATAGACTACCGTGCCCGCGTACACTACTCGAGTACTGTACAAGTACAGTGCTTGTAGTTGCCGTCTTACCTATCACAACATGGTTGGGCGTGATGACGGTGCCGGTAGTCTATCATACTTGAACCTCCCGGCGATTCACCACGGATGGCGTTCGAGCAGAGAGAGAACCCGGATTATGAAGGAGAGAAGTTGTGATTATGAAGGATAATAATAATCAACTCCCCCTACGGTTTACCATCATTCCATAAAACATGCAAGATATCCCCCTGTTCGGTGGAAGGACAAGGCAAACTTTGCATGGTCTGGATTCTACGAGTACTGTGACATGGACCGGGCCACTTCCTTGCTGATTACCGGTATCATACTACCGGTACTCGAGTAGGGGAGAAGGAATCGGGATCAAGGGAGGAGAACAAGGCAAGATGGTGCAAACTACTATCATACCGAGTATGATATACGGTAGTCTACGAGTATAGTACCGCTCGAGCATACAATACTGTAACCATACCGATGCACAATACAGCACTCGTTATTCTCGCATCACTGTTGGTTGTTTCGCAGCCCCCAAGCGAAGCCCATCAATACGGTTGCCGGCAGTGTTGCCTGCGCTATGATATTACGAAATGGAGGGAGTAATGGAGGGCAAAAAGGAAATATTCTACCAATGGGTTGTGCAGGACAGAGAAAAGAAAGCAATATGCTACCATAAGCAGGGTTTATTTATCATGCATCACAAGTGTTGGGAGATGTTGCATTGGCCTTTACCCATTCATTCTCTAATCCTGTTCGTGTTTTTCATCTCACAAACCCGGCACGACTACCGTACTAATACTGGTATTGGTATGGCAGCCCCAACATCTTCAGGCTTCGGCTCCGTAGCAACCGTCATCCCATAGGAACAAGAAGGCGGGGGCATACCGGTACCGGTACCGGTATCCATAGCTGTAAATAGTCTACAACCGAGCTTATTTATCACAGCAAACAAACACCCTCAACCAGCTCTCCTCATCTATTCCCCCCCTCCAAGTCTATTCCACCCTCACACTGGCCGAGCAGCCAAGATTATAGGCACCGAGTAAACCTCAAAGACCCTCGTCTTCCACCTTTTCCCCTTTCACCCACCCAGTTCCTACCGACATCCTCCCTCGGTCGCACGAAACCCCTCCTATTGGTGGAATATCGAAATACCGGGAAAATCGAGTGACGGGGAGAAAAAATAAGGGGAAGGCCATCGCTAAACCAGCATCCTTCTTGGGTAAATACCGGTATTCTAAAGTACCCTCTCGACAGGGGGAGTGGGAGAGGTGTTTGCGAATCCTGACAATATCCGGCGAGACGAAGGGGAACACGATACGATACGGTACTGTCCGTGTTCCCACGCCCTTCCTTCCCTCCGCATTCCTAACTGATTAGCCAACCCACACACTCTTGCACCACACCCCACTATCGCTCCATTATCGTGCCTAATCGATACCGTATCCCTTTTCCCGTTACGAGAACTGGCACCGACATTATCCACTCCACTATCCTGGACCCCTGCTAGGAAGCTACCGCCATCTCATTTGCATAGGCGTCTTTGGAAAGAGCGCACGGTGTGGTGCTCGGACTGAGTCCCTGCAGCAGGAAGAGTATCCCCATCCCGTTTTGCGGGAATACTTGGGGTTGCACAACACCATCATCGACCGCCAGACTATTGTATTGTGAGAACTATCCTGGTCATTGCTATTTTGGCCACCCGTTCGCGAGCTTCTAGAATTTCTACAAAGGCCGAAGGACGCATACTCGAGTACATCATTACCCAATCGCTTGGAGGATGAATAACGTGTTGCGCACAGGGTCTTTGCGTCCTTATTATGCCCGCCGTTTCCACTCCTCGTCCCCTCTTTTTCGTTCACTCAAGCCGCACATCTCCAGATCAAAGCACAAGCTGCAACAACTCTCATTTTTGTCCCGCACAAGACACATCTGCTATCAGCACTCACGGAATTTCGGCTATTCCCACGCTCCTTCGCACCTTAAATCAACATCTAGAAGATTCAATACTACAGCAACTACTTCTACCACTTCTTCCCCCGCTACCACGACCGGTGCACGCACTTCTGCAACCACATATACCCCCACAAACAATACTACCGAAAAGCATACACACAAAATGACCGTCGACCATCCTTTGTCCAAGCATTCCGGCGTTGTGAAGATCGTTGAGGTTGGAGCCCGAGATGGGCTCCAGAACGAAAAGGGAGTAGTGCCCACAAACACTAAAATCGAGCTCATAGAGAGACTGAGCTCGGCAGGCTTGACACACATTGAAGCTGGAAGCTTTGTTAGGTATTTTTTATCCCTGCCCTTGGAGAGTTTGGTGGCGGCCCCGCGCTGACCCGGAAAAAAGCCCATCATGGGTACCACAAATGGCAGACACGCCCGAAATCGTGAAACACCTTCGATCAAACCCACCAGCTGCACCAGCAGGCGTAACGTACTCATACCTCACGCCCAACATGAAGGGGCTCACAAACTTCATCCACCACTCCACCTCAAACACTGGAGTATCCGTCTCAGAACAGGCGTCTGAAATCGCCATCTTCGGTTCCGCATCCGAGGGTTTCTCACAGAGGAACATCAACTGCTCCATCGCCGGGTCCCTTGAGCGATACCGACCCGTCGTACAGAAGGCTTTGGAGAATGGCATTAGGGTCCGCGGTTATGTATCCATGATCATTGAGTGCCCCTACGACGGCCCTACATCGCCCGTGAAGGTAGCTGAAGTGGTAGAGGGCCTCTTGGACCTTGGCTGCTACGAGGTATCGCTCGGCGATACCAACGGTGTCGGCACCCCCGGTACCATTGGAACATTGGTGAACTACCTAATAAAGGACCGTGGCATCCCCGCCGAGAAGTTGGCAGCGCACTTCCACGATACATACGGCCAGGCAATTGTAAACTGCCTCGTTGCTCTAGAAGCCGGGATCAGGACATTCGACAGCAGCGTTGCAGGTCTGGGAGGTTGCCCATACAGCAAGGGCGCTACTGGAAACGTTGCGACAGAAGACTTGGTCTATTTGTTCGTCTGCCCCTGCCATTCCATTTTCCGTCTTTAACCAGGCCAATGCTAACGTGTCTCAATCAGCCTGAACGGAACTGGCGTCAAGACCAACGTGGACCTGGACAGGATTGTCGAAATCGGTGACTGGATCTCCAAGAAGCTCGGTCGGAAGAACGAGTCAAAGGTCGGAACCGCCTTGATGGCGCACAGACGGAACGATGGGAGCAAGCTATAAAAAAAAAAAAAAAAAAAAAAATNAAAAAAAAAAAAAAAAAAAAAAAAAATTAAATTTATCCGGCAATCTTTTTTTTCTCTTCCCCATCACTCTCCCTTAAACAACCGTTAGCTAGAAGCCCAACAACACACGATATCCTCATACTAATTACTTTCGTCCAAAAAGCGGAGCTGGCACGCGTTCTTTCTTTTATCGGGGGAGCGGTGTTTTGCCAGTTTTTTTGATTCTAGAAAAGAACACCCCGATATCTACCTATCATTTCCTCGTGGGTTTAGCGTTTTAGCGTTTTAGCGTTTTAGCGTTTTATTTATTCCTCTCGTATTTTCTTTCCCCTTTATTCCTTCTGGGCGTCGAATGGTGTTTTTCCGGCTTTCGCTTTTTTTTGTACCTCAGACCTCTTTTTCTTGACGAGAGAGAGGGAGCGGTACCTACCTACCCACTTGTCTTGTGGAATGCGACCATGTCGGTGAACGAGAGTGCACGAACGAAGGGAAAGAAAAGCTTTGTGGTTTTTTTCCCCATATATCTTTATATCTTACTAAGATATTACTATCTATCTATCTATACTTTCTTTGACTGTGTTAGACTTTTATCTCCTTGGGGGTTTTTAATAGGTTTAGATGGATGGGCTAGGGGTGGGCTGGGAAATATAACATACATTCCTTCAATTCTTTTTGGTCCCTTCGGTGATGTGATGCGCGCCCTGATTGTGGATGTGATTTTGGTGATGATGCAGAGTAGGCACAATGTCCCTTTTGTGACTTGATTGTCGATGGACGGTAGATCCCCTGTCATGATGGACTCATTTATTTTTCGAGAGAGGGGGAAAAGAATGAGGTAGTGTGGGAATGAGGAAGCTACTTTACAGTACAATTGGGAGATCAGCAGCAGAGCATATGAAGCAGAAGACAACTCCGAAGCCCCCCCCCTCCTTCCATAATAGACTACCGTGCAAGAGTAGCAACGCACTTGTTTGTGCTTGAATTGAGCCGAGTCGGACCCGTTCCAATTCATTACGATACCACCACAGCACAGCGTAGCGCGGCACACCTCCACCCTTCTTCCTCCTTCCCCCAAATTTCTTAACCTGACCCCGTCTACGCTACCTCCATCTCTATCATACCACCACCACCCCCTAGCTTCAAAAATCGCTAACTCTCCCATTGAACGCCCAATCCCCATACCTCAGCGGATCATTCTTCGGCCCACCCCTCTCCCCTGTCTTCGGGTTAACATTCCCTTCAAACTCTGGCTTCGCCCCGCGCCTCACGTCTGGGTGCAACATGTCCTCCACCTTCACATCAGCCTCCGCCGGGGCGGCCGGAGAAGTGGAAGTCTTGAAGGAGTTGCGCGCGGCTTTTTGGAGGGCTTCGAATTCCCTTTGGGCTTCCGGGGGGAGGCGAGGTGGCGAGGGGGTTGGTTTTAGGGTGCTGTAGGGTCGGCTTGTCGGTATGACGAGGAGGCAGCGGCGGCGAAGGAGGTGAGTTCGAGAGAGCATTCGTTTTTGATTGTTTGATTGTCGGTTATGGGTGATGTCCGTTTCGACTGTGGTTGAGTTTTTGTACGGTGGTGGCGGGATTGTACTCGTAGGTTTTCCTCTGAGTGATTGTGATGTTGAGAGGCCGGATGGAATGAGGTGGTGTGGAGGACGACTGTTCGATGTGTGGGTTAGTCGTTAGTTATCCTTGGTATCATACTGGTACAGTAACCGGTAGACTACCGTACCCTATGGGCATTTCTTCCTCCTCCTCTGTGGCTGGGGCCGCGGAGAAATGTTGTTCCGTATTTGGTGTGATTCGAATCATTGAAGGTTTCTGTAACACCCGAGTCCCCCTCTAGTCTACCCGTCCAACTAAATTCCCATCCAACATCAACCCCCTCAACCCAACCAAGCCAAATCCCTCAATTCCCAGATAGCCAAAAACTCAATCACCTAGGAACAGGAGCTTGCTTTCAATAAGTCTTATATATCCAGCTTTCCCCGCCACCAACATTCTGCTCTCAATGGTGGAGCAGACAAGTCCTCCCAAGAAACAAAGCAAACCAAAGGTCCCGAGGTTCGCCTCTCCTCCATCTTTGCCTCCATCACGAGCATATTTCCCACACAGCGATGTGTAACTATTACTCCCGCCTAGCGGGCGGGCAACGGAGAAAAGGCACTAATCACCGAAGGGGGGGGGGAATCGTCGTACCGTAGGGGGCCTGTTTTAGCCGTTTTTTTCGGCGTTAATGAGAGCTGGGTGTATGTATGGTCTGTAGTATATATATGTGTAGCTGGCAGCTGCCGTTTGCGAATTTTCCTACAGACAGACGATAGGGAGAGGTGTCCTGGGCACAATGAGGTATTTTAATGACCTAGCTGTCTGGAATGGGCTGTTGGCTTTGGCCGGTACCATAACGGTAAGGACGTTTTGTGTGCCGCAGGGTGGATCTTACTAGATGTGCGTTCGGTATCGTATACGAATGTTGAGGTTTCGGTAATTGTGGCATGGCGTGTGCATGTTTTTCTCCTTCATTCGCGGGAGTTGGTCTCAGATGCCAAATGGATAAGTGGAATGTAACCAGGGTGTAATATGATATCGTACTCAATCTATCATATCCAAGTTAGCTAGCAAAGCAAGGGTGAGACCTAGAACTCCCTTAAAAATGGAAGGTAAGTTAGTGAATAATAATATAATATTATTATTATGATGCTCCACCAAAACAATTTATCTGTTCGCCAGTTCTGCGGGACCTTCGAATCACGTACTCTCACTCGAAACCTGGTATCCGACTTTGGGGACTTCCCAAGGCATCCCTCCTTGGACCCTTCTTCTTGCCCCCGTATCGCCTATTTCCTGCTTAGGGTCAAATTGAATACGATACTCGGAAGGAGCGGCCAACAGCGATTGCCGCTCATAAGCCATCCCATCCCGCCAACCACACTGCTACCTGCTACCCCCGCGACCACAGCCCAAACTGGACTATTTTTTCTTCTCCTACCATAATTTATTTTATTTTGAGATCGGCTTGTTGAATTAGAATCTTATCATCACCCTTTCCGGGAAGAAGTTGTGCTAACTTTTCACTTCTTGATCGTCGATAAGGCACGGTTTTTGACGGGGGCGACCGCCGCTGTTCAAGACCGAGGGTATGATATGATATCTCTTTGATTCGAGCCTGACCACACCAGATCCGTTCACGGCTAGGGCTCGCCAAGAAAATAAGGGACCCACCAAAGCCCCCGCAACCACCTGTAGAGTCGAACAACCTTCAAGCGTTATCTGCGACATACTGGAGTGATCAACCAGAGACCCTTCGAAGCGGGGCAGGTGAAGATTTAAAAAAACAATAAGCCGAAAATCCACCCTTCCTAGCCACTATCGCAATGCCGACCCCGAGAACCGGGGGTCCACTAAAGTACAGTACTCGAGTATCTAGTTCTCAAATTCCCATAGGAGCTGCCAAGCTTTCCCCCTGTTCCTGATCGACAGATCGACGAAGGGGGGATGACAACTCGAGTACCGTATCCCCTCTTTCCCCACTGGCCTCCAGCGCGGATATAACCTTCAGGAGTGGATTATAGTAAGGCCAGGGTCGGGTGTAAGGGAAGAAAGGGGCGTTCAAGGCATCATGGAGCCCCCGCTATGAATGGGGAAGGCAAGGGAAAAAATACATGATATCATATATCGAACATAGAGGCGAATGGGCCACAAGAAGATACGGGAAAACACAGCCAAGAAACAAGGGCAGTTGGGATTCCGTATTGCGTGTTCCTTAGTGCATGGTCATTGAGGTTCTTATAATATGTTTGACTTTGGTAAACGCTCCTTCCACCGATTCATCTCACATGGTTTCTCCAATGGACAATAAAAATTCCTAGCACAACACTGCACTACGGACCAGAAGCCCCGCATACAGTAGCCACTACAATACTTCTCCGCCTTGAGTAGCCCCCTTATAATCCTCATGGTCCTGTTCAGTCATAGGTATACAAAGATTCGGCCTTCCTTGGTCACTTCGTATAGCGGCTGCACCTGCAATGCCTGGTACTTTCACCCTTTTCGAGGTCTTCAACCCCCCGCCCTGAGCAAAGGTAGAAGACGAGCATGCATGTATATGTAGGAGTGACGACAAGAGCAAGCGGGTGAGTGGATAGCAGCCAAAGGACCGAGCTGCGTTCACGACCGCAGCAGCACTGTTGAGAAGACACCCGCGATATTAACTATCTCCTCTCTCTTCCACCTCACTATCTTTTCTTACCCCCATGCAAGTCTGTTTAAATCGTAGATCTGCAACCACAGCTCCTGCAACTCCGCTGTTTTGTCAGTTCGAAGACATCGATTGCTTACTTTTCCAATGAAGGGGCGAAGTTTGCCTCTTGTGCACTGCACGTCTCAAAATTCTGATCTGATAACTATCTAATAAGATCTCATTCTTCCTTCCCCCCTTGGCCCCAACCACCTGGGAATTTCCCAGGACCAAGGGTGAGACTGGACGGCCTCTAGCAGTAAGCTACATTCATAACAGTGGTGTCTCAGCATGGCCATCTCGGCTCGGAGGGTGAGCCAGTGTTCCCAAGGGTTTCCGGGCGTCCCGGGCAGGTGGGTAATGACGGCAGGGCATGGCGTCCGTCATTCACAAATAGGGCTGTCATAGGAGTTGACGCACGGGCGGTGCAGCCTTAGTACAAATGGCATCTTCCGGCCGTTACCCGCGGGGCGCGGCCATTACTTACGGGGGGTAGAAGACGTCGCATGAATGGTGTTCCATGACTACAGCGCGCCCCATACCTACCCGAGCATTCCAAAAACTGAACAAAGAGGTGGAATGAATGAATGAAATAGGGATCGGGAATCAATTCCCTGGCGTTATTTTATGGGGTTGACTAGATTGATTCCAAGGTTGCCAGTTGGATTACATGGGGTGTTAGAGAACCGGTTTAGGATTAGCCGTCACTGGTTTTCTAACAGTATGTCTTCTCTGTGATCAGGAAACTGCATGGTTTTTATTCCAGCTAATAGGCCTGTAGATATTCGTAGGGGAGAGCCAAAAGGGGATGTGGGAGAACCAAAATGGGATGCAGAATATTATTACGAAATCGATCAACAAATCCGAGGAGAGACTCGAGTCAAGGTTGACGTTAGCTTTTGTAAAAGGTTCATGGGGAAGCAAGGCACGAAGTACAGCATGCTGTGAGTTTAGTGAATGCGCACAAAAGCGTGTGAAGGTTGAAAGGTGATCTTTAGAGTTTTTTAGTTGATTTTTTTTTTGCTTTCGATGAGGACCGATGGCTTAGCATGGGTTTGAATTTATTATTTCAGTTAACAGGCACAAGATGAGTTCGAGTGCAGTGATTTAGCATGGTGGAGTAGAGTGAGAGTGGGGATTTAATGGGTGTGGGTACGGGCTTGTGTATAGTATCATATTTCCGGCCACCCGAGGACGTGCTCTTCAGATCCCGAGTGGGTATCATACCCGCAGACCCAACACTGCTGGGTGAGCTTAACGTGGTGGAGGGTTATCCGCGGCCCGATTATCGTGTGGGGTAAAGGCCTTTCGGTGGAGGTTGCGTACCGGTATCATATCATAGTTCAGGAGTTATATGATAGCACGCTTTGCCATGGGTCTATTTCTTGGGGTTTTTTTCATTTCTTCTTCCCTCCTACTATTGTTACTGTTAGCAACAACAGTACTGAGAGACAAGTCACTATAGCAGGACCCTTCGGAAGTGGGACATTTCTCTCTCGTGTCAACTTGCTTCTGTATCTTCCGCACTTCCCCGGTCATGACCGAAAGCGACGGCAAGTTCTCCTCCCCTAGTTAGAGGGCTCCCGGCTAAGCTCTCCATTTCCGCAACTTCCTTCCTTGCGGGAGGCCATGCAACATGTATATTCCATTTTCTCTGGAAACGCATCTTCCATCTCCCCATCTCCCAGCTCCCCAATTACCCCACCACTACCACTTTCCCAAAATCTACCAAGTCCCTCTTCTTCTCAGTTTCGGAAGAAGAAGCCACAGCAACTCCAACCCCCCCCGGTATTACTACCATCATTTGTTTTGCTGGCCGCGCATCCCGTTATTGTTTGTGATGGAATGATAGAGATTGAGATTTTGAGTGTGCCAGTTACTAGATGGATGTGGTTGCCAGTACTATAGACTGCCGGTAATGGTTTGCATTGTTCGAGGAGGCTTGGAGGTAGATAACACAACTAGCTAAAACAGTTTAGTAAGGTTTCGTCAACGGCTCTCCCTGATTAGCGGCCTTCTTGGCGTGCCCCCCCTCCTAACAATCTGTGGGATATAGCCAATGTTCCTCAAGGGGTGGGAAACATACACTGTCAATCATTGGCCCACACGTCCTCTTGGCATGCCTACTTGTACTTTGCAAAGGCCGACACACCCACAGCGAGCGAAATTTGAACTTTGGGAAGCAAATTTAATCATCGATGCTATCACAATATTGTAAATTCGTCAAATAACGCAACAACCATCGAACGTAATCACATAATCAGAGATTAGCAGCAGAATAGTATATCCCCAAGAAATAAAAATGCTTTTCGCTCCATACAATACAGCTTAACCGCCTCATGCAACGCTAAAAAAAAAAAAAAAAAAAAAAAAAAAAAAAAATAAAAAAAAAAAAAAAAAAAAAAAAAAAAAAAAAAACCGTCTTTATCGTAGAGTCCAAGATATACACAAGGGAGCAATATAGGTGAGTGGGAACCAACAGCAAAGGGCAAAAACATCTTAGGTTTAGCTTGTCCGTAAATATGCATAACCTAAAAATTGAATGAACGTGCATCCCGTGAATTGGGGAACAGAAAAACGGAAAGGAGCCTGTGCGAACTCCTGTCCGGAAATCCACCCTTTTAAAACCCAACGATGAGCATCAAGCCATAGCCTACCGTAATAACGATCAGAAACGAGAACACGCTGCTCGGGATACCCCGACTGATGAAGTGTTGGACTCTCAAGTATCGTTGGCCTGTCTGTGAATTCTCCATCATGATCGCCGCTTTTCCCCTAGTCAGCATACAAATAATTAACCCAAAGGATAAGGAAAAGAATCCACATACTCATATTGGGGAAACCAGAGGTGGGGAGGCCCATTGCAGCAGAGCACATCAAAGCCGCGCCCTATCCAATCAGTCAGTTCATTAAACTTTTGACAAGTGATAAATCGCGACGATGCATACCATAACGAGCAAGTTCGGGTGTGGATCTTCCATACTTGCACCAACTTGGGCAACGATTGGCAGAATAATCAGTGCGGCAACGGTATGACTGATAAACGTTGCGATGACCAAGATTAGGGCGCAAAAAACGACGAGCACTCCATAAAGACCCATACCCTGTGTCTCCTCTTTGATAGCCTGTGCGATGGTATGCAAAAGCCCCGAGCTGTTCACGGCTTTGCCCAAGGCTAACCCACCAGCTGCAAGAATGATGATGGTCCACAGGAAGTTGTTGAAGTCTTCCTTAGTAAGGATACCAGTTCCGAAGAAGAGTACAAGAGGGATAATGGCGACGACGCCCATATCCCCAAATACGTGCTCAAGCTGATGCGAGAAGCACCACAGGATGATAGTTGCAATGGTGACAAAGGATATAAAGTATTGCACACCAGAAAATTTGTCCTTAACAGGTCGGATAGGAACAATGGTTGTTCCCCTGCCAGGGTTGAACGATATCAAGAGTAATGCCCATATTACGAGAATGGAAAAAATACAGACTGGCAACGCCACAAAGAACCAAGCACCCCAGCTAGGAGCCGGTCGCATGTTCTGCAACGCAATGATGTTCTGCGGACTTGCGATCGGTGAGGCCATACCACCAATATTTGACGCTAAAGCAATACCTAGGATGAGTGCTTTGGAGAACCTGGATTCCGAAGGCAGGTTCCTTAACATAGGCTAAATCCAAACTAATTAGCATAAGTGCCCAAAATAGATAACGGCTCAAGGAAGATTACCTGAATGATAGAAAAGCACAAAACTGGAGCTGCAACGTTACTAATCCACATGCTCGCAAACATAGCCACAAACATATTAGTTAATAGAACTGTCCTGGGCTTGGTACCCGCTTTGCTTAATACGACGGTGGCCAGCATTTTTGCAATCCCGTACTTGCTCAAGGCAGCAGCAATCGCAAATCCGCCTAGTAGCAACATGATCACAGGGGTCCACATAGCCGAGAAAATATATCTAGTGGCTTCCTTTGTCTCCAGTCGAACATGCGGCTTCTGGTCCGAACGTGCAACTCGAAGAAGCACCACCAAGAACGGAACAAGAAGCGAGGTCACAAAGAGTGGGATAACCTAAAAGTGGTAAATTAACACCCAACACAATTACAATTCTAGGACTCAGCGGATAAAATACCTCAGTGGCCCATAGGAGAGATACAAGCACTAGCATCGCAAGGCAATTCTGCTGCTCAGGCGAAGGGAACATGGGAACAAGCAATAGGACCGTGAAAACAAGCAAAAGAGCCATAAGGACGAAGAATCCGCCGCTGAATACCCAAGTAGAGTACTTTATCTTTCCAACTGGTGTCTCCAGCTCTTTGGTGACAGATATCTCAGGCTCGTCGCCTGTCAGCCTTGACCTTGTTGGGTCTGTAGTATCGCCAAGCAGTGTCCGTCGAATTCCCATGTTGGCTGCTTGGGCTTTCCTCTCAATACCAATCATATCCCTCCATACTGTATTGCGCTCCCAAACGACATGTTCACGAAGATGCAATCGAAGCTCTCGCCTCGCTGCATCCAAGTCTGCACCCGTGACAAGTGACGCATATATGTCCTCGACTTTTCCGATAGCCTTGTCCAACTCTGCTGTAGTTTCGGGTCGAAAACAATAGCAAGGTCCTACCACACCCTGCATATACTGTGACTTGAGACTTCTATTGAGAATCTTGTCGTATTTCTTCAACGCTTTCACAAACCCTGTCCTATTGAGCTGAACAAAACTCTTCAACTCTCTCAAGGCAACGAATAATGAAATAGCTCGTTTCTTCAACATGACTCGTTTGTCGTACAAGTCTCCCACAGCGTAGCCATGATATTCGTCAAAGGTTTGTGATGCGCGTCGCTGAAATAACCCACTATCCGATACGTGACTAGTGTGTGAGCCCTCCATATTGCTATTCCAACCCTTACCCCTCTTCAACTTGGATAGCAGTCCAGCTCCAGCTCCAGATTGCTGTCCCTCCTCCTCCTCGTCATCATCTGTGTCATCTTCTCGGTCGGTGGGCTCATCAAGACTATTCCTTGCTCGCAAGATTCCACTCATACCGCCCAAGCTGTGCCTTCGCCTACCACCCTCTCCAATAAGTTGTGAATCGGTCACACTCTCGGTATCTCTTCCTTCCTCGAAAGACTCGGCCTCGGCAGAAAGCTCGTAGACCTCTCGGAGAAGCTCATCTTCTTTAAGATTATAAAAAGAAGAGATTTTCTCAAGCTCACGGTCGAGTGTCCGTCGATAGACTAAATCGGTATCGATAGCGGGTTCTCCCGCATTAGGGATGAGGGCAGACTCCTCGGTGTCATCTCGCGAGCTAGCTCGGACGACGCTCTTCTCTAGCTGGTAGATGCTACTCAAGGGGTCAGCCGATAATCCCGGAGGTCTTAGAAAAATAACGAGGGGGGAATAGGGGAAACAGCAAAGGAGAACAAACATCTTTTTCAAATTTGAATAGGCAATGTAGTGCGAGCTCCAGTCAGGCACAGCATTGAACTGAATACTGTGAGAGAACTTCATACCGCTCTCTGCTTGGTCAAGCCTGCTGAAAAATTTGTCGTCGTCCCGGCGTTGCTTGCGAAGTTGCTTTTCGAGCTGCCTCCTAGCTTGCTCTCTCGACTCGCGTAATTGTGGTAGATCCTGAAGCTGGAAAGATTCGCCTTCTGTCGTAGGATCCAGCTCAGATAGTAGGGGTAGGGAAGCTATGGCTGCCTTATAAACAATTCCTGCACCGGGTAGCGCAGGAAAAGAACAAAAGCTAGAACGAGCAGTGGGGGTGAAAGAGGTGTGGGGAGGGAGCTTGCTTGCTGGTGGTAGTCGTGGGGCGCTGGCCACCCCTATGGACCGGACACTAGCACGGTGAGAGGGGGGGGATGGGGGGGGGGAGAGGTCAGAGTCTAGGAACTTCTTCCTAGTGTGACTTTATTTTTTATTATTTCTTGTTTTCTCTCAGAGCTTATGGATACGTTTCCGGAATGTACAGGGGTTGTACAGTGCAGTGCTTGGACTTGGAATAGTATGCTCAATGCTGTACTCGAGTACGGGTGTCCACCGACTCACAGCTGTGTGCTACAGAACCAAGAGAAAACGCGTTCAAGGTCTTCCCTCTCACTACCGCAACTGGAACGTGCGTCGGATCAGAGAGATTATTGGCTATTATATATAATATTTCGGACTCTGCGGGTAGCCGAGTGAGCAAGGTGAGACATAGACAGCCGTCGAGAGTGTGCCTGGTCCCGGTGTATGATACTCACAGTGTTTCTTTGAGGACTTGGATGGAACGGAGTGAGTGAAAAGAGAGGGAAAAAAAAAAGGGATGGAAAATCACCGAGTCATGCGGCCAAGCCACTCGAGTAGAGGGAATGAGAAAGGCAATTAAAAATTTAAAAATTGGTGTGGGATGTCAGGGCAGATGCAGTCCTTGGCGAGTCCCTTCATCCAAACCTCAATGTCCAGCAATCAACTGGTCTAAGTTACTGTGGAGCTGGAGCCTCTCTCCCTTTTCCAGGTCGCTGGGTGGCTGAGTGACATAAACCAGATATCTGGCTACCGGTATTGCACGCCGTTCAATCACCAGGCCTCCCTATAAAAAAAAAACTACGGTAACCTTGCCAGAGTGATCGCCGTGGGAGGGTAACACAGTATCATGGCAGGTGCAGGGATTTGCTGTTCGACCACGGACCTGTCTCAACTTGCATGCAAAAGTTTGAGCTTCCACATTCCGGCGTGGACTGGAGTTCATCTCCCGATGCTTTACTGCGACTCGGCATCGTGTCAATGAAAAAGCCGTCACAGCAAGAGGCGAAAAAGCCAAAGGGGTTTTGTCAAATAGCATGAGCGATGAATGAATACTGAGCAAAATGATTTTTCGGAATAGACTCTTCCGCCCGGGGTGATTCGGAGTCTTTTTGGGGGGGCTCCGGATGAGAGGTCGCTCGAACAGTTCGGATGGAAGAGTCCATACACGGGCTGCATTTAACTTATGCAGTCCAGAAACACCGCATATGCATTCAACCGATCCGAAGATTCTTTTTTTTTCTCCTGTGTCTGGCACCCATCAGCTGCTCTCAAGCGATACGGAGGGGAGAATATTTATGTGCTCCCTTAAATTCAAGGCAATGTGCTCGAGTACTGTACAGTACAATATCCATTGAAAAAAAACCCCACCTTCTCCAAAAGCTGGAAAGAGATGGGAAGGGAATACTGGTAAGTGAAACCCCCCCCCCAAACAGATATTGGTGAGCTACTTTATTATCATATCGTGCCCCCACTCCTCCAGGTCACTAGCTCGTATATCACATATAACCCCGTCATATGCCAGTTCGGCGATACCAGGATAAATAAATCCCATTGAAGTATCACAATATCACACCTTCCGACCTCTGCTCGTAGCTGCCGGAATGTTGGGAGATTTTCCGAACTCTGCACCCCACATCGCCTGTGCCGTTCGCCTGCCACCTGCTACACCACACAGCCAACATTAAGCAATCCAGTGGGAGTACCTGTACGAGTACCGTACTCGCACATCCAGAAACCAACACAATCTATTTGTTCTGTTATGGTTTAGCTTATGGCGCGCGAGGGCACTATCATACTAACCTCGTTTGCTTATCATAATAATAATATTATTGTTATTATGATAGGAGTATGATGATAATATTATAATACCAGTATCATACGGGGATGGGACCGTTTTGCCCTTGCCCTTGACCCCCATGCACCTTCACTGATATCAGGGCTAGGGCTACCAGTCCTATATTGTACCTGTAACCTATTGTGGAAGGAAGAAACCGGAGAACCCGATCCACATACTTGGTAGGGCCCGCCGAAAACCCTGAACACATCGCTCCGGTTACCCTATCCGTCCCCTGCCGTATCATACTCGAGTATGATATGATATTTCGTTCTTCGTTGGCGCAATAGGCCTTTGTTCTACCACCCCTCCCACAGACCCCAAGACTCTCTATTCCATCTCACCTGTTTCCCCGAGCTTCAACAGGTAACAGGTAGGCCGTACCAGTGCATACAGCCCATAGTCTATATGCTAGTCGAGCCAGCCGGAATCCCAGAGTTTACAATTAGGGCGATGAAGCGAACATGGCCGGCACTGTTTCTGAGTTCGCAACACCCCTCCACCAATTTTTTTTTGGTTAGATACAATCATCTCTCTTCACAGTCGAGCTATGTCCTCGGTGTTTACTCGCGAAAACATAAAAGTCTTTCTCCCAGATAGCTGTAGGTGGGAACCCCGCAGTCGCTCTCGTTCCGTAGTGAGAATCTTGTTGATATCCCTAGGGATCGGTGTCTCTCTACTCGAGTAGAAGCGCTAGGAGGTAATGGGAAGTAGTTCTAGCTCTTTCGAACAAGGCGCGTTGAAGCGGTTTATTGAGCCTGGGCAAAATGGGGGCAGACTTCTTGTTCTGGCATGCGCTAGTACTGCTAGCGTGGTACTTGTACCAACCCTCTCTACTACCCGGCCCACCCCCGTGTCGCCTTGTGCCCGAAACCAATGGTAGACTACGTCTCCAGGGGATAACCTAGAAATCGATCATGCACATACCGGAGGTACCACGATCTACCCCCTCCTTGAAATCTGGATTTTAAACTCAGACGGCACTACGGTACTTGAGTAGCGGACACCACAAAGTCTCGCTCACGTTATGTTATTCATGGCTTGGCGCCTAGCCTTGCCCCCAGAGGTATTAGTGGTTCAAGAGGCGGTGTGGCATGAATTTGGCGTATGATCCCTGATATCGTGGGGAGAGACAAGCGTTGAGTGATTTTCAAAGGCATTTACTTCCTTTTTTACCACGAGAGCCATGGCCACGGCTGGCGAGCGGTGTATCAGAATTTCTGATCCTAGCATTTCATCGATCTGCTCGGATAATCCAAGGCCCATTTATAAGTATAACCAATGGCATTGCAAATACGACCTTGCATACCATATATGGGGGGACCCCCATGACTGGGTTACACCTTGGGGTGAATTTGCTTCTACGTAAGCACAACTACTGTGCTGTACTCGAGTGCTGTATAGGGAGCTAAACTCGCGCAGCATAAAGTGGCGAGTGATCCCTTGTGAGGGCGTTTAGTCGGCATGTCTCCAAACAGCAACCCGGGGTGGGTTCTTTATCGGGTTGGGCCCGCAGGGGCGTGTGAGGGGGTGTTGGGGGTAAGAGCTAAACTGTTCGAGCACATTTAATCACGGCGTCCCACCAAATAGTAATCGAAATTTCTGGGCAGCTTCAACTCCACTACCGCAATCGAACCATGTTATATGCGCCATCACACCCCGATATCCCGGACGGTCAAACCCTAGAAAACCTGTCTGGTACAGTGGGTGACCCGGGACAACGGGTCAGGTTTTGGCGCAAAGAAATTCGGGACTCAGATTCAATCGGTAGATTCTTGGATAATTCAAGGATACCGCCGATCCGGCATATGGACTCACAGAGGCTCATACGGACAGCGAGGAGGAACTTGTGCCATGCCTGGGTTACCGAGTTCTGGCATAACGGGGTGTGACTGTACTGGTAGTAGAGAATTCCCTATGATACTTTGGAAGGGTGACCAGAGACACTTCAAAAAAAAAAACCGAAAAACAACACTAGACCTTACCAGAGAAGGCAACTCCAACGACACAACACTTGGTTCGATTATTCAGGTTTATACGGTACCCCATTTTTTTCTTCTTCTACCGGTACGAGTCCCTAGCAAAGGTTTGTTTGAAGCGAGTACTAGAGTCCCAATGCTGGGCAGTGTCCGCTATCAGAGTTTTGCTTGACTACCGTACCAGTGCGGTAGTTCCTGGGCTCCAGTGCTCGAGGCGCACAAGTGTGTCACTAATGCGACGCCATAGGCATGCAACGGCATCCTTCTTGAGCTCGGGACGAAGTGGCAGAGATCTCAAACCCCGCACTCATGCCTGTGCAGCACACAAAAACCTCCATCTCAACATGTGGTAACCAATAGGAGCTGCGCGGTGATATTCCCAGCGCATGGGAAGAGCTCAGCCGGCGACCGAATTTTAACCCCCAAATATCACAGAGCCAGTTGTTAAGCTCAGTTGACACATACGGAATGCTGATAATGAAACAGGTGTAACGTTGGAGAAACATGCTGTCAAATGAGTAGTCCCATAGGGCTTACCAGAGGATACTAGTACCATACGTGCAACCACTCTTGCAAAATTTTCTCATGTCGCTTTGCTTCACTCTCTTGCCTGCATCCCCACGATGCAAGAAGTGAGATCCGAAATGTATATCCGTATGAAAATCGTCGCGGAGGGCGGTCCATCGAGTGGCTCATCTATAAATCACAAGCCCTCTCGGCCTGCGTACCGGTGTTCCATGACATCCGGCTCCAACGAGTTTTTTCTTATTTATTTACAGGCATCAGGTTGGCATTTCAGCGGTGTCGGGGAATAGGCACCTGACGACCCTGCACCTACCTCCCGGCACTCGAGTACCTGAGTTCAGCGTGGGCGAAGCAGAGCCAGTTACCCGGCATTCGCCAAGAAGATGAACTTGAAGCAAGGCTATCCCCCCCCCGCCCGTCTGTTCTTGTCGTGGGGAGAGGATTGAACAAGAAATTCAACCAAGCCTTCTGAATTTTACCCAACTCACCAGGCTCTGAATCTTACCATGTTGATCGACTTTTACTCACGGGGAGCCATGGCATCTCAACATTTTATCGACGATAGATAGGTTTGATTGGCGCTTGGCTTGGACGAGGACCGTGGTCGGCGACCGTAAACTAATTTCCTGTTTTGAGAGCAAACAGCTTCCTCTTCTACCACTGCCACCTCACCGTCGCTGCGCCTCAACACCAACATACCGGTAGATGCTGTAGTTAGGGCGCTATAGACCAGGCAGATGTCTTTTTACAGACGACGAAGCTTTTTTTCCCTCTTCACAGAAAAGTCTCGCTCCTGCCACCACGTAGTCTCTCTTACTCGCGATATTGCGTTGTCTTAACCCGCAGCGCAGACTCGAAAGGGAACAATCGTCATTGAGAAAAAGGGCGTCATCTCGGAGGTCTGGAAGCTTTTGGCACGGTATGTTTTTGAGAAGGCTTCTTTTTATTTTCTTTTTCATTCCTTTTGGTCTTTGAATTGGTCCGTCTTACTATAACCTACTTTATTATTTTACTTGCTGGCCTTTCTTTCTTTCTTCCTTTCTCTTGACGTCTTTGCTGGACGAGGCTTTACCATCTTATCGCTGTTCGTTGCGCGTTGTCCCTGCAGATCTCAGCGCATGGAGATCTTGCTTGACTACGATACTGTATAGTCTAACGTTCTCGCATGGTTCATTCATCGTTTACTCATAGGGCTTTGGTCCGCAATTTCGTCGTCTACGTGTATTAGCAAGGGTGTGTGTGGTTTTTCTGATCACGTCCCGCAATCCATCCTCATCCCTCATCTTCCCCTTCAGAAGCATTATGATAACATCTTCGAATACCACCTCTTATTTGAATCGTGTTTTGCCTTCCATCTATCTGTTACCTAACTCGACGAGCAAATTCTCCTTCTTGCTTGAGATAATTGATTCATTAATATTTTTTTCCTTCTCATTCCACTTTCTTATTCGGATCATTCTTTTTCTGTCTACTTACTGCGCCGCACCGCACTTCTCTGTACCGGTACTGACATCACTGCCTTGGTCATGGGTTTTAAGCTTTGCTGTTGTTGCACAAACCTTTGGTCTTCCCCTCGCTCCCCGCCCGCACAGCCTCCACTAGGACAAACCCCGGACCTACCCACATTACCCGACCCTATTGTGCCCGACGTGTCGAGTGCAATTAAAACAAGCACAGTTCCAGAAAAATCAGAAGAGAGTACTGCTCCCGAAACAACCCTCCCACCTGTCAATCCGGAACCCAGCGCCGCACCTGAGCCGGGGAACAAAGAGACCAGCAGTCCAGCTCGTGTTCATGGTCGTGCAACAAACACCGACATGGTTTCTAATGGCAGGACGCCCTTGGGAGCTTGGCATGCGGTGGCTGCAAAGGTAGTTGCTGCGAATCGCTTTAGAGGAGCTGGGGCATCTTCGCATGTGGGGGACTTTAGGATTGAGGAGCTTGGTGGGAAGGGTGGACATCTTGTGTTTGGTCCGGTTGCTGTTTTCAATGGTGGGGGATTATTGTGATTTTGCGATTCTGTGAAGCAATTGCTTTGTTCGCTGGGGAATTTGTCTAATCAAGTCTCGCGTTTTCAGGAAATGTTTCTCTTGGCATCAAGAAACCAATGACCGGCATGACCCTTACAATCACATTCACAGGAGCTGCTGAGGTAGAAAAGAACCTGGCGACGTTTCTTAGCATTTCTCACGAGCTGTATTCTGGGGGTATGCCACATGCGCTTTACTCTACACTCACCGTATCGCACATGAATTGATTCACAAAATTCGCAGACTTCCAGGAAGGATTTCGCACATTCCTCTTCGGCTTCAACTTTCCCCATCTCAATCTCCCACCTACATCTGCGAGCCCTCTGGTCCATTACTCGTTCGTCGCAAAGCTTACAAGAACTGGCGCTATCGAGGATGACAATTCTTCAATCGGATCACGGATATCAGAGTTCAAGAGTAAGCCTCTAGAAATCGTCTTCATCCCCTACATTGACCCTGCCCTCGAATTCCCCCCCCTCCCCCGACTTCTGCCTCAGGTATTCCCCGCCAAGGATAAGAATTCGAAAGGGAAGGGCGTGGATACGGCTTCATCGTTAAAATCAGTTAGCGGTGCCGAGTCTCCAACGAATAACAGCGACATTGGGCCCTTGAAGGTTCCCAAGCCAAAATTAACCCTGACAACCGCAGAACTCCCGTTGACTGCATCGAGCAATAGCACGCCTATCATTGACAAGCCTCGCCCTATCGATACATCTGTCCTCAGGACGGTTTGCATGAAAGATGATGGGAAAATTGTTGCTAGACTAACTATCGAGCTCCAAAAGACCAGATTCCTGCCGGATGATGAAATATCCCTACTCATGCAATTTGCGATCAAAGAAGGCGATACAATGCCCAAAGGCTTCGGCATCAGGGTAGTTGAAAAACGCTGCTTAGCAAGAATGGATCCGGACGTTACACAAGACGGGGCCGCCAGCGATGACGATGAAGACAGCCTACCAAAACTTAACGTCATCGGAAAAGAGCGTACAAAAGTTCTTACTGGAGGAAAGTTCGCCATACACCCAGACAACATCCGCAACGTGAAACTGGCGGATCTCAATATCCCAGACCGTGCCGAATCCGCCGGTGCTCACCAGGAAAGGGGGGATGAAACCGCGGCCCACCGAAACCTCCTTGGCGGAAAAAAGATCGAAATGCCGATCCGCATTCGCCTGCCAAGTTTCAAAACCTTCATTAGTGACATACTCCTGCCCACTGTGGCGCTCCCACTGGGTAGCTTGTTAGCATGCGATCCCGTGCCAAGAATCGGTCCGATAGACGGTATCCCCTCGTCCTCACCCTCATCCTCTATCCATCGCAACAATAAGGGAAAATCACCAATGATCTCCAGCACACCCAGCCCCACCACCCCCGCCTCCTCCATAAACCACAACCTCCCCCCGCTCCCACCGAATCTCGGCTTAAGTTTCGTAGTAGCCCATGTCCTCCAAGTCATAGTTCCAACCTCCACATCCTGGCTGAAAAAACCGACGTCCACCTCCAAAGACCTGGAGATTTCAATACCGATTGTTCTCGGGAATATCAACCCCCACGCAGCACTCCGCAGGAAAGCACCCGACTTTAGGATGAGCGTACTTGAGGAGCGAAGGTATGGTGCTGGAGGGTCGAGTAGCAGCAGGAGCAGTAGTAGAAAGGGGAGTGTGGGGTCGGTGAGTGGGTATGGTGTTGCTAGCGGGAGTGGTGGTGGTGGTGGTGGTGGGAGGGTCACTGGGGGGTGGAGGGAAGGGGAGAGGTTTCTGACGCTGAAGGAGACGGAAATTAGGCCTGGGTTTATCGGAGAGTTTTAGTAGTGCGGTTGGGAAGTGAGAGAAGAGAGAGGGGGGGGAGGAGGGGAATAAAAAAAAAAAAAGAGAATCCCCCCCCTTTTTTTTATTGCCTTTTTTTTATTTTCTTATTTTTTTTTAGTGATTATCGGGTGAGATGTTGGGAGTTTGGGATTATTCCAGTCTTTGGGTTTGATCAAGTTGGTATATTTTAGTAGTTTTCACCCATCCTACTTTTACCTCTGCTTCTGCTTTTTCTTCTTCCCTCCGTTAATGTAAGTACTGCATACCCTTTTGTAATTTCCTTGTTACTGTCACTCCCAAGTGTTCGTACCAAGTGGAGCAAACACGTACAGGTAACCAGCGATTACCATCCTCTGCTCCCTTTCCTTTTCCTGTTATCGCTATCATTCCTTATATAATATTATATCCATTTCTTTTGTAACCAAATACTTGTGCTGAAAAAGCCTGGAGGGGGGGGCACCCTTGGTTAGCCCATTTCCTAGTATCATACTATAACTTTTTTCTCTCCTCTGCCCTCGAGGCTCAATTCGATTACCGGTAAATTATCACTGGTGTCCGTGCCGTAGTGTCGTGCTGGAGCAGAAGAGAACATTAATCCACTCGAGTAGAGAGGCTTCCTCGAAACCTCTAGGTAGAAAGGGTTCCAGTGGGCCTGTTCATCCCCCCCATTTGTATGGCGCTGTATAGAAAGTGGTTTTCTTGGCCTACACACTGGGGAGTAGGGGAGGATGCTTGTATATATGATATATGCTTCGGCCCGAGCCCTTTCCGTCCCCTTAGCGGTTCCTTTATGATAGTCTATGGCGTGTCAGATCTGCAACACGGGCCGACCGATCCCGGTTGTGGGGTTGGGGGCCAGCAAACGGGAAGCTTTCCTTTTTTTCTTTTTTTCTTTTTTTCCCCTCCCCCACCCGGTCTATTTCTATCGGTATCCATCCATCTATCTGCTAGGATGCTTCATGCTTGCTTCGTGGGAGGTACCGTATCATAACTCGGAGATGGAAGGTAAAAATAGATCGGGGAGCAGGGGTACGGGCGGGGGGGAATCTCGGGGGTTTTGAAATTGACATCATGGGGGGAAAAAAAAAAAAGGACAAATGGAGAATATCAAACTTTTTGGAGAGAGAGAGAGACTCAGATATAGAAGAAGAAAAAAAGAAGAAAAAAAGAATCATCAGTTTCCATGTTACGCCTCGACCAGGGGAAAAAGTCTATCATAGGTTCTCTCTCTCTCTCCAACTTTGCCGAACGCAGTTCAATGCAACGACTCTCTTTTTTTTAATTTTATTTTATTTTTTTATTTTTTTTACTGTACTGTACTTTCCATCTCTGAGTACAGTACAGTACGAGAAATATATCGTGCTGTTTCCTCCCCAGGTCATTGGTGGGATTTGTATACGTACTAGTACAGTATGATATATAACGATGCTCGGAATATCACTCGCTGTCGCTAATTAGCGCTTACCGGTTATTACTAAATAATATTATGATACATTGCATGCTGCACGTGACGTTTAACCATCCATGCCCCGAATGCTTGTTGCTGTCGACCAATGATATAGCAGGGTAAGGCCCGTGCTATTCATTGTGGGGCGGGCGTTTGTTTCCGTGTTATCATATATATAATATTTACTTGCGGGAGGTTGGTGGTGGGGTGGGTAGTTCATCTTAGGTATGATAATTATGTCCTCTTCAGGAGATCCTTTCCTTAGAAGAAGTGGGGTTATGATAGGATACGGTAAGCCTTTGTGGGAAATTATCGTCAAAGTCTGACCCAACCAGGAGAGGGGGTGGTGGGTGGTGACCTTTTTCTCGCAAATCTCGCTTCGACTTTATCAATACCACATCTCATTTGGTTGTTCTGGCGGTGTTATGTGTCGGACAGATCTAAAGAGAGAGAAAAAGAAAAAAGAAAAAAGAAAAAGAAAAAGAAAAAGAAAATCAAATTTTGGGTATGGATAGTAAATAGTCTATGTAATAGTAGTCCCTTTATTTTTTTTTTTTTAAAAAAAAAAAAAAAATCACTTGGGTTAGACTACGGTATCATATCACGACCACTTCTAGTGAGGAGAGGTCATCAAGTACGGTAGTGCTAATTCTCTAGACTAAAAAAAGAATTTTGTGCATGGCTATATCATACTCGAGTTACGGTAGATAGGAGGTTGTGGTAGGGTTCGCACTTATTCTAGCATACGGCAAGTTTGTGTCCCTCTCAACCAATACTACTACTCTCGAGTAATACGGTAGTACTCGTACTCCACTACCGTATCTACTATACTCTACTTGAAATGTCGAGGCCTTTTTTTTTTTTTTTTTTTTAGGAAAGGACCGGTATTGCATTTGTCACTTTTTTTTCTTAGAACTGGATTGTGGCTCTCTCTTCTTAAAAAAAACAAAAAAAAAACGGGTTGACAACTGAGAGGATGGCATCGGTTCCACAAACTTTTGGATGGCTCGGTTGGCCGGTCCTCAAGCTGTTCAGTGCCAATGGACCCCGCTTCTCTTCACCTGCCAGGAATTGCCTCTCAACCGACCTGCCCAGTAATCCCCACTGGTAGAGCCCAGAATTACCAGTACTGTACGCAACATCCATGACTGCTAGTCGATGGTAGTAGGGGGATGGCTCCCGAAAATCGATGGATTTAGAAGCTGGTGGGATGGGTGTGGGGGAAGATGAGTCTGATAACCCAATAGTCTAATTTACAAGTGCTGCTTTGTTACGAGTATTAGAGGGCCAGTAAGCCCATATTAGGTAATGATGGCGATCCTTGAGGAGGGAAAGAGAGCCAATGATAACGAGCCATGATGTCAATTCACTAGTGATGAGCAGCTTGAGGATGAAACACCGTTGCGCGTCCTCGTTTTGACTTCGCGACCCGAAAGGAAGCAGTCTTTGACGGATAATGCGGGTTCCCTTCCGAAACAAATCGTTGGCTAAACTAGAAGATACTTCGGAGGAAATAGTCTTTAGTGGGTCGGCGGTTTCCCAGCATTGTGCTACGAGCCATCACGACCTTGAAACGCACGGCTGTGTGCATCGGCGCTCTGAACGAACATCCAGTAGAGCATCGAGTCGGGCTTCCTGATTATCTAAAAAGCACCCCCCCCCCCCTCGAGAAATTTCTGGGCGCTCGAATATTCATGACTGGGGGGGGAATTCCGCATTCCGGCTGAGATCGAAAACCCTCTTTACCGGGCGAGTGACAAGTGTGTCCGCAGGCCCCTGGGAGGGGCATTGCCACTAGAAATCGCCTTGGACTGGACGAGGATATAGATCCGGGTACGACGGACTTTGATCTGGAGGCACAGATTCTCAAGGAAGCTCGGAAGTATTTCGAGAATGTGCGTAGAAGGGGCGATGCCAAGTATCCCACCATAAGGCATCTGCTGACAGGTGTATATTCAGTTTTCTGCTAGATTCCTTAAATATATAGAGACAATCGTGCAAGGATCCACAATCTATCGCAGGCGACAAAGGCGCAATTCATAACAGATGGATTGGGTTTGGGAGATACGCATGGTGAAACAGCCGAACGGATATAGGAATACAACGGGATAGCTCGAGACTTGGGATGGCAGCTTTGATGTGAATCTGTAATTCGGGGCGGCCGCTGGAAGCCGGTTAGCTCTATCACCTGTTGGTGGCCAAGGTAAGATCCACGTTCCCAGACTATTCTCCCACCCATCCCAACCATTCTAGTAGACCTCACTCGCCAGCTGATCCCTCTGCTATCACTCCTCCACTCCTTTCCCCCCCCCCTTCGAGGGCATGCGATTCTTTCACACTCTCTCAAGGAGTGAATCGATTATTATGCACGAGGAGAAAATTGGGCCTAGAAACCCGTGAGAACCAAGCTTTCCAGGATTGTGGTATTACACAAGTTAGGTCATGGTCCCTGGTATTTGTGCTATCATATGATATCTCTCTTTCAGGATCGAACCCGAGCGGGTTGGAACAAAAAAAAAAAAAAATGGAAAATGGACAGAACCGATTAGAGTGCTGCAAGGAGCAACAAGAATTCACAAGTACCTTAAAAGTGAGATAGTCACCGTGATTCCATTGATCGCTCGGACTGTCACCAACGTGTGCGTGAGGTGCCCCTGGTTGGGCTAGTTGGGCTAGGGACGGAGCCCGAATCACACGGAATATTGGAGTCCTCAGGCAACAGGCGTTAACGAAAATTCCATCAGCGAAAAAAATAAAAGGGAGAAAAGAAATTTTTCACGACTCACTGCGGACTGGTGTCGAACACTTTCTTTGAGAGCCTGGCACAGTATGATACCTGTTAATTCCGGGGTTTTCTATATGATACAGTGCTGTATGCAAAGAGATACGCTACAATTAATCTCAAAAACCCCCCCCCCAAAACACCTAAGTTTACCACCTCACCCGCGCCGGAGATAAAACCCCGCAAAGATCACATCATGTATTCCAGGCACTCGACTATTTCTTTCTTTCTCCGACTCGTTTCAAAGCCCATTGTAAGAGAATCCGTGGAATAGCAGTAATTTGGAAAATCCCTACTTTTGGTGTGATTTGGCTTCCGTCCAATCACCAATAGAAAACGGAGGGGGGGGGGTACTTCGTGGTGACATCGAGTGATGAGCTGTGATAACGGGTGGCTAGAACCCTGTTCGCTTCTTCACCAAGTTCTAGCACACTTGGTGCAAAAAAAAAGGTTTCCTGGAAGTGCAGTGTATTGTGTGGATTGCGTAATATGAAATGCGCGGGATAAACCCCGAGATACGTACAGACGCTGCTCGCAAAACATCCATCTATGATACCACCACTAAAGGATATTGGGTATCAATAACTGATACGAAACTGCACCTCCCAGTTGAAGAAATAGGTCTATCACCAAAACACGCTGTCGCCCCCCATGCACAAACCAACCCCTTCATCAACTCGAGTTAAATAGTTAAGTTGGGAAGCTTCAGAGATAGTTATTATAGAAAGAAAGAAAGAAAGAAAGAAAGAAAAAGAAAAGAAAAGAAAAAATGATATAAATGAAGAGAAAGCTACAACTCACCCAAACACCGAACATTATCCCAAGAATTCAGCATTAACTTAAGCATAACGAGAAAAGCAAGTAAACGTAGGGTATCCTCCACCACAAACCACCTCCTATTCACCCAGCACCACAAATGATAAAACACCCCCCCCCCCGGTCTTCACCCTCTCAAGAAAACCCCATTGCCTCTTGAAACTCCTCCCACCCCTCCGGCTCGTGAATCACCACTTCCGCCACTTCCCCCCCTTTGCCAACGAGTCCATGATCAGCGAGCACGTTAACCCTCGCGCCAAACACACTCTTGGTGCCCTTCGACTTTCGAGGACGAATGCTCGCCTTCGCCGCATCATGGTACAACGCTCGGGAGATCACGTCGTCGCGCCATGACACCAAGGATTCGTAATGCTCTCGTTGCTCCAGAAAGTGGTATTTGGGCGTACTCCTCGCCGGCCTCCACGCCTTCCTATTCTCTGGTGTCTGCGTGAGGTCCACGACTTTGCTCTCTGTTGCTAGGAGCATTAATTCTGCGAATACGTCCTGGCCTTCGGCTGCTAGGTCTGTTTCGTACTCTTCCACCTCCTTCACGTCTGGTCGGGAGAGCAGTGGTTGGAGAAGCCACGAGTCGGCAGCGAGTAGGTCCGCGTTCTTAATCCTAGAGTTTTCTTCCCGGAAGAAAGCTACAGCACCAGTCAATGCTGTAATCTCCTTCTTCAGCGAGTCCACCTCCTTCGCGGTCGCAACCGCGCGCTCAGCACCAATCTTGTCAACCTCACCGACCGCGCGTTTTTCGTTGGCGGCTTTTTTCCACTCGTCGACTTCGGCTTCCAACGTCACCACATCTTCGTTTAGACTACTGAGGGCTTCCGAGAAGGCGGCTTCGCGGACGGTGCCGGCTGAGACTTGCATCTCGAGTTCTTCGATGCGTTCGCTTTGCTTGGTCACGTTACGCATACGGGATTCCAGGAGTTCGATTTTGACGGCGGATTCTTCAAGGATTTTGTCCTAAAAGTTGTTGTCAGTATTGCAGCCGTGAAGAAAAGGGAAGCCATTGCACGCACGCGAAGTTTTATTTGCGTTGCGCGTCCGAGAATATCGTCCTTCAAACGTCTGATCTCCTCTTCTGCGTCAATTGACACCACCTTTGTCGTCTTAAGCTCTTGTGCCCTTACTACCCATGGGGCGGGCGGCTTTTCAACTGTTGAAGATCTGATCAGCAATGGTTCAAATGGATGTGAGGAGTAGGGAGACCCACACTCCGCAGTCATATCAATATCCGCAGCGGTGCTTCCAAGCTCCACCAGTATGTTTGTCAGAGCTCTCAACTCCTTTCCGAAAGCACCAAAGATATCGCTTTCAGCAACCCTCAAAACCCTTTCTGTCGTCTTGAAGAGAGTGCTCTGAAGATCCACCCATGTTGGAACACCAGAAGTATTGTCAGAGTATAGCAATGTGTAAACGTCATCACCAACCTCACGAGCATAATCAGCCAGCTTCTTGGTTGCCTCTTCACAGGCCTCGAACTGCGAGAGCTTATCCTGTGTCAAAGACAGCGACCTTTGCTGGAAGTCGTTGAGAGATCGAAGGATTTTGCCAACAACAACCTTCGCACTACGAGAATGAGAAATCACTGCATCAGATCGCTTGGAAAAGTTAGATGCGACTTCTTCGTCCTCTTCCGGGGTGCCCGGTAGTTTGTCCTGGACGATTGTCCTAATGTGGGAAAGAGCAGTCGCTGAGTTCTCCATGTAGCTCTGCATCAAAATGACACGCATGTGAATATCACTTGCAAAGCCTTCAAGATCACTCTGGAGATGAATCTCGCCTAAATGAGACATCAAAGCCATAGTTCTTCACCGCCATGTTGGCATTAGCTCAGGCAACCCAATATATAATGGAGCATACCGTTGAAGCTCAGAAACGCATTGTTTCTCCTTAAGATCATCTTTTCTAAGCCCTTCGATCCATCCGTTAAGTGCCCTCTCGACGGGGTCAAGTTCGTACAATGCACCTTGGAATTTGGAGAACTGTGCGACACTGCATCCACTGATGCAGTTGATGAATCGATCGCACATAGCTGATACCCATGTCAATTTGTCGCACATATCACAAGCGGCCATCACGGTATCTTCCTGGCCACAAGTAGCTTGTCCAAGTTGAGAGGTAAGACGTTCTTTAACAAAGTTCTGCAATAGTTGAGCCTTAAACGAGACACGCTTGAACCGGAGCAAAGCCAGGATGGAGTCACGCTCTGAATGGAAGGCCTCGGGAAGGAACATCTAACATCATTAGCAAATCTTCCAATAATCCGATACCCAGGATGCTTACCTGCACGATAGCGAGTTGCTCTATCGCCTGATCAGCCTCCAAACGTCTCAACTCCAAATCGATAGTCTTATTCTGAGCCTTGGCAGCAGTGATCTGGAGCTTCATGTTAATGTCCATCATAGACCGTGATCGTTGCGTCAGTTCTTCAGCCTCGGTCTCAGTGATTTGTTGTGAAGCCCTCATATCCTCGAGGTCACTATTTTCAGCCATATCATGAGCACTTTACTAATCCGATGAGAGCGTAAGAGTGTACCTTTGCAAGTTCGTAACCAAGTCCCTGAATCGAGTAATAGTATATTCAGCTTCTTCATTACTCGAATCCAACTGTCCGATTCTCCGGATCTGCTCAGTAATAATGAGATCTTTGTAGTCGAGCTCCTCTTGCATCTGCTTTTCGGTTTCGACATGGTTAATCTCCAACTCATCACTTATTTCCTTCAGACTTTCCAAGTCCTCGACGGTTGCCTTGAGTTCCTCGACCTGTTCACTCATCGCGAGATTCCTTTCAGTGAGATCCTCCAGCATCTGCTCCGCGCTCTCGGCCATTTCCAACTGCTGTCTAAGATCTTCAACCGCAGCCTCCGAGGCATTTAATTTCCCTTTGACGGTCTCAAAGTTCTCCTTATAGATAGCAAGCTCAGTATTTTCCTCCTCTAGAGATTTGATAGTATCCTTCAACTCCGTCTCCGTTTGAGAAGTGATTTCCCTAAGCCTTAGCAACGCTTCCCTTAGGCGCTCGTTCTGCTTCTCCATCTGCAGCCAGCCGGCACTGGTCTTTTCCTCCTGTGTCATCTCCCCACTGAGCTCAGCATTCTCCTCGCGCAGGATCTCGACCTCCATCTCTAGTTCCTCCGCTTTCCCCCTGACAGCCTCCAACTCTGCCCTCAAGGCCTCGGTTTGTTCCTCTGCCATCTCTCTGTCCAGAGTTGCCATCTCCACCATCAATTCATTATCCTGTTTAATATTTTCCATCTCTTCAATGGTTCCTCGGATCTCCTTGAGCTGCTTTCGCAGATCGGTGAGTTCCACCTGCTGAGGTTGATACTTCGCTATAGTATAGTGGCCATTGTCAGCGTATACGGTTTCCTTCAAATCACAAGTAGTGTTATAAGGGAATGTATATCGGACCTTGCAGTTTTTGAATGATAGTTTCAAATTTATTTCTTTCAGCCTGTACTCTTTCAAGTGACCTAAGCTTATCCCTGTCTTCCATTCTCTTCTTCTCCATCACCTTGATAGTGCTTTTCAGGTCTTCAAGCTCCCTGGACAATGCCGCCATAGCCCCAGAATTAGGTGCAGCGGCGGGGCCAGGGTTTCCAGGACTGAGTGGTTGTCCCGTTACGCCAACCCTGGCCGGTGGAGCGCCTCCAGTCCTACCAATAACCGAAGCTCGTCTCCCGGGTCCTAGAGGTACCCTAGGATCATTATCGTTTCTCGTCCGCCTTAATGCACCCCCAGCCGTAGCTGTAGAGCTCCCCTCCGGCGAGCTTCTCTCAGAAGAAGTGCTCACAGCACTAGCCTTCTTCCCCACCGCCCCTAATGCTGATAAACTTGCTGGTTTTAATGAAAGCCTATTGGCTTGTGGCGGCCTCGAGGTGGAATTACTCGCTGAGGAAGAATTAGAGCCGGTCCGGGACAGTGCCGCCGAGTTCACTGTAGATTGGCGTCGAGGCATTCCCATATTGGTAGTGGCAGGTGGCTTATTAGGATTTGGAGGTGGGCCCATAGAACCTGGCCTCCCATTAATAGACCCCCGTAAATTCGAGCCGGGTCGACTCATGGTTGGAGTACCGGTTCGTGGTGTATTGTAACCCGATGAGGATGCATTGGTTGGTGAGATCCCTTTAGTCGGTGACGCCGGAGCCTAGTCATTAAGTTAATCCACAACCCCCCATTATCACTGAGAACTCTGGTCATCAAGAATTTATACCCTCAAACTCAACGGCCTACCCCCAATCCTAGTGTTCGGAGGAGGAGGCGAAATAACAGGTGGAGGTCTTCTCATGGGGGCGACCGCCGGCCGCTCCATGAGTCTTGCTATGGATGGCCTTAAAAAAATGCCATATCTATCCTCGCACTCAAAGTACCTCTGCCCCTGAACCGTTCCGTTATTCTTCCCCTCGCGGACATCCAGTTCAACCCCTAGCCATTCCCCCGGAGCAAAAGAAGTCTCGCCGACGAAACGCACGATAGCATGTTGGCCGTTCGCATCAACATGATCTCCGATTTGAAAGTCGGACATGATAGATATGGTATAGTGGAGTTGTGAATCCGAGTTGTCGAAGCTTCGTAGCCTCACACCCCCCCTTAACTTAGAGTTAGCCGACGCGGGGAAGTCGTGTTGTTGACAGTTTTTTGATGGGGGGTTGAGTTGCTTGGTTGGGTGCAGCCGTTGAAAGTGTGCTTAACTGGCTTAAGCCTCATGCACACGCCAACCCGTGTTTCGCTTCGAATTCAGGGCACAGCTTATCACTCGGGTAACCATGGAATTCCGCATTACCCCATAATGGAGGACTTAGGATAGGAATTTAGAGAGTTTGGAACAAAAATCTTGATCACAGACCATCCAAGCAGAAAAGAATCCATTTCCTAAGTTTCTAGGTTATGGTTATTGCAGTACCGTAAAGTGAAATTACACGTGGAGCCTGGCAAGCGCGGGCAGGAAATGATTTTCTATCGGATCCTATTCCGCAGTAACTTGTCAGCTCTCCGTTTTGGGCATTGAGAAATATGGCCTTGGGTCGGTTGACCGATTGTATACAAGTTTCTAGACTCCTGAGCCTTTTCAAATCTGAACCGGGGTGGGAGGGTAGTTCGGATTTTAGAGAATTTGGAATTTAGAAGTTGATTTTCTATATTTTAGCGTGAAGATATGCTAAGACCACTTCTGAGCCCCTTCCAGATATGATATATGATTGAACTATCACACGGGGGGTCTTCTATTGCGCAAGGTGGCTCTGTTGCGGAAAAAAATGTGGGATACCCCCAATACCAATATGGCCTTGCATACGTCCTGGAGTAACCTTTCGACTTGGCTAAACATCTGACTGTCACTCCTCTAACTTAGAGCTTATTCCCTTTTCTACTGGACCCTACCATTCCCTCCCTCCCCCCCCCCCAAAAAAAAAGAAAGAAAGAGCCGAGCCTCCAAATTTCCTCCAAATTTTTGTGGTAGCCAGCCTCTTGGCCTTAGGTTACTTGAATGTGATGGTGCTGTTCTACTTCTAGTGAGAGCTGCACGGGCGCGGATCTATCCTATGTTGGAATAGCTGTTCTGTTTCGGCGGCACAGCAAGAGATAAGTGACGAATACGAACCTAGGAGCGAGGTTCCAGGACCACTACTCATATGATTGCCTAAGAGATTAACAGCTATAGAAATTGGTATGAGCAGAAGCTCAGAATTTATTCAACTCGGCATCACCAGCTGGTGAAAGAGTTGGAAACTCCTTTTACTCCAGTTTAACCTCCCACCTCTTGATGGTTCCATCCGCCCCGGCCGAGACAATTCCATCGAATCCCTCCCAATCAACGGCAGTCACACCTCCCATATGGGCATTCTTAACTGATTGGTTCTTTCCTGGAGTCGCAACGCTGTAGGTGTAGATGTTCGTGTCAAGACTCCCTGAGACGACGTGGGTTTCCTCCGCACTCCAGGTGATACTCGCTACCCTAGCCGTGTGGAATGACCAACGGGTAGTTTTCACTGCGTAGTCCTCGTCCACATCGTATAGGATGATCTTTCCCGATGAGAACCCGACCGCAAGATACCTTCCCGAGGGTGAGTAGGAAAGACATGTCGGCGCTGCCTGAGAATCCTTGAGGACTTTCCCTTCCCTAATCCTTTGTTCGCCCGGCTCCTCTTCATAAGTGCTATATATGTGGATCGTTTGGTCTGTAGCACTAACGGCAAAAATACCCTTATCTCGACAGCCAGATATATGGGTGGGGGTGTAGGTTTGTTGCAGCACCTCATTGACTTCGAGTTTGGTGGTGACCTTACCCAGAAGGATTCCTTTTTCTGTTGCAGTGACCAGAACTTGCTCCCCGTTCAATGTTAGCCAGGTAAACCCCTTAGGCTGCGCGTCACAGTGATGATTTGTTCCACTATTATCGCATTAGTCTACTTGTTCGTATCTATGATTCACAGAAGCATACATGAATACTTTGGCCCCAACATCAATAAACCTTATAAAGTCGTCTAGTCCGATCGAAGCCAATCTTCTTTCGTCTTGCGAGGAAAATCCACAGACGCTGTTTGTGTGGCCTGACCCATCCAGTGAATCCGCAGTTCCTTTGGTCAGATCCCACCCGCAGGTTTTCCCATCTACGCCCCCAGTGAACAGGGTTTTTGTCTCTCCAGTGACTGTCATTGCGCTGATAGATGTTTGATGTCCAGTAATTACCCTCTTTGGCCGGTCAGAGTTCAGGTCAAGGTAGTTCAGATCTCCCGACAGTGACAGTGAGATGATGGTATTGTCAGTTCTGGGCGTCCAGACGACACCAACTTGGTGGTCAGGAATGCTTGTTCCTTCTGGCCCAGACTTCCATGTGTGCGAGTTCTTCTCGGACTGTAGGTCCCAGACCTTGACTGTTTGATCTGCTGAGGCGGTAACAAATCTCTTTGAATCCTTACTCCAAGAGACCGAGTAGATACCTCCTCTATGGGCGGCATCTCCGTAGGCGATTTCGGTCTTGAACTCCCCCGTTTTACCATCGTACAAAATAATCTTGCGATCCGTGCCAACGGAAACGAAGTGCTCTCCGTCTGGGGAAAAGGCCACACCCTGGACAAAATTTGAATGATGGCTAGTAAGTGTTTTATTATATTTGAATGGAGTCCCATGAAAGAAGACAACATTATGGTCATCCGAAGCCGTAGCAGCTCGGTAGGGACGTGATTGTCGGATGGAGACCGAATTAATCGTAGAGGAATGGCCAAGGATCTCGCCAACGGAGTTTCCTGTATCGAACGTGATGCAATGGCCAAAACTAACCACAATCAACAACGTGGTTCCGAGTGGAATGAAGAATGAACATACCGCTCTTTGCCGTTCCCGACAGCAATCAAACGCTTGCTTTCTCCATCCCAGGCGATATCGTTGATGGGGCCGGATATAATCCCAAACTCGCCCTTTGTGATCATCTCTGGGCCCACAGCGTCCCAAACTCGTACCATGCCCGAGGAATCACCCGATGCAATGTAATAGCCGCTGGGTGAGAAGCGGGCTACATTCGCCGTACTGGTGTGTCCGGTGTATTGGGTAGAGAGAGAGGGGTCATCGATCGAGCGAAGGAAAACGGATTTCCCAGACTGGTAAGGTTAGCTTAGCTCCCTAGAAGTACGGGGAGGTATGCATACAGCATATGCTAGACGTTCACCATTGGGATCTGTTGAAAGATGGGTTGGCCTTGCACGCTGGGTTGAAGGCTGTGCAGCATAAATGGATTCTGGAGAATGTTAGATATTATCGAGAAAACTATAAAATGTTGGAGTATGATATACTTCTTGTGATGGGCATAGTGGGCGGAGAAGAGGGCTGAGGGGGATAAGTTTGGGTAATGTCAGGTTTGAGGATTGAGTGAACGATGGTCAAAGCGATGGAGGGGTACAGTACTGTAGTTGTATTTGTGTTTGTTCCTAGAGCTCTTCACGAGGTGACACACTTACGCAACCCCACCAGAGCTGCGGGGGGGGTGAAAGAGCAGCATTTTAAACCGGGCTGGGGGGTATCAGGGACCAAGGTTTTTTTCTCACTTGCTTCTGAGACTCGTACAAGAGCGTTGTTTTTAAAGATTCGAGCTATCATACAACACTATCCCCCAAAGCTCATGTACGAGCACTTGAGCAGTGGTCCAGATGAAGTAACAATCCAACTGTTACACGGATATTGGGAGAGAGGTAACCAATGGGCATCAGAAGCCTTGATTCCGTACCATGAAATGTGAGAATTCTCAATAGGAGAACATCCAATCACCCGGAAAACCGGGCAATCAACTCCCCCAAGACGTCCACTCCACAGCAAACTTTCAAGAAATTCTATTGATCTTTGCTCGGTTTGACGCTCGTTTGGCCGATGGAGGAAGTTGTGGCTAACAAGTAACACGCGTGCAATGAAGAGCCTAGGTGGGATGAAGATTACTGCTTAAATACTTTTCCACTCCTTTGGCCTTGGCGCCAAGACACAATTCTTTGCCCTAGGCTGCTGGCCAGGCGTAGACCACTGGCATGCGGTGCTTCCTCAAGTTCCTTGTGAAGGGAGGAAGGCAATTTCTCAACACCACATCAAAATGCCCCCGACAAGCAGAGCGTTTGCTCAATCATCTGGTGCTACATCTGCATATGCTCGACATTTACAAGCTGCTTCGGCTTACGTTTCTTACTACGGTGGAACCGTTCCCACACCAGCGAAATATAAAAACGAACGCGACATCTTGGAGGATCATCACCAGTTCATCCGGACCGATGAAGAAGCGGATACGGAAGAAAAGAGGATTGCGAAAGCCTATTATGATAAATTATTCAAGGAGTTTGCAATGGTAGAGCTGGCAAGATGGCGAGAAAAACAGGTTCCTCTCCTCCTATTTCCAACTTCGAGATTCTCTTACGCTAATATTGACACGGTAGATTGCTATGAGATGGCGAACCAAGCAGGAAGTGCTCGATGGAAAGGGCCAGTTCTCTTGTGCAAATTTATCATGTCGGAATCACCGTAGCACGCTGGATGAGAATCCCGATGAAGGGGGTGGCTTACGAAGCGTTGAACTTGATTTTGAATATGTTGAGCGCGGGGAGAAGAAGCATGCTCTCGTCGCTGCGAGGGTTTGTGAAGAGTGTGCAGACAAGTTACGCTATGTGCAGCGAGGTGATAAATCGAAGAGGAAGAGAAGTAGAAGATCGAGATCACCCTCGCGAGGAAGACATCACAGGGGAAGAAGTGAAGGCGGTGAGGAGAGCCGACGGCGGTCAGAATCACCACGGGGGAGAAGGAGGAGGTTAGATCCCCCAACGAGAAGGGATGATAGTAGGCGACGGCGTGGGCGGCATCATGAAAGGGATTAAGCGTAGGCGGGCGCATGTTTTTACAATACAATATGGGAATTGCTTTAAATGCTGGCCAAGAGCTCAACAAGACCCTTTCTTTAGAAGTTTTGCCAAAACACGCTTTAGCTCAATAACTGATATGGTACTTATTCAATCATTGCCCCTTCAACACCAGTAGATCATATAATACATCACAGATCCCGCTGCTCACTTCCAAAACTGATACCAACTGGCTGGAACCTTCACGGGCTTCGCCTCCCCTTCGCATCTCATCTTAGGAGTCGGGTTCGACACTCCTGTGGCCTCTATTTCCTTCATCTGCTTATCCCTCATCTTGTTTGCTTCGGCCTCTAAACGAATCGGTAATTTCTTCTGACTATCCGATGGTGAAATCTCGCCGGCCGCATGATCCGCAATCTCATTCCTACCCCCAGTCAGTTGCTGTGATCAAGCCTGGGGGTTGGGGGATTAACTGCTCTCGAATCGTCTTAAGCCTTTGTTCCACCACGAGTGGCTGGAAAATAGCTATGCCTGCGCAGGTTAGTAACTAAAGAAAATACCGTCACTGCTCGAGTAGACAAAAGTCTTGGTGAAACTAGGTTTCTCTTTGCCTCTTGAACAGGCATCTGCCAACACAGGTCACCCATTGCGCAATAGTCTACCCCCCCCTTACACTCGTAGTAGCACCGTGATCTCCGGCAAGGTGAAGTTTCGTTTCACCAAGACTTTTGTCAAGTGACTGTAGGAGGAGTTATTCATTGGAGGAAGAACCATTGGCGACCCCGAAGATGATGGCAAAGCCGATAGGGAAGATCGCAGCGTGACCGCGCATTTAGAGCTTATTCTGAATCGCTGTTCAAAGAGAGATGAGCAGGGGGCTTGGAAGTAATAGGATGGGCCTCTTGCGGATTGCGGAGGTATCGTATTGCGTGCGATGCGAGAGGTACAGTACCGGTACGGGGGTTATGAGATACCGGTGTGATACCGTAGGATGATTGACATCAAGTGGGTTACCGGTACCAGTAAAAAAATTTTGATTTTGGTAGGGTACCGGTACTCTACAAATTTTTTTTAAATACATGAAATGTCTGTTGAATTACAAGATAAGTGACCCATTCATTCTAACTACTATATTTCAGTAAAACCTCACTTGGTTTGGCTGGTTTGGATCGGGCAGCTTTTGCCTTAGCATAACCTTGTAACCTACTCGGGCAGGACGCGTTAATTGGTTTTTCGTCGCGTCCGAGACATTAGTTCCCGTCCATCGCATCTCCCGTCTAGGCGACGCGACTGGAACCCATGGAGCAACGCTCATACTACTGTATAGCGCCAGAACTGTGCTACTACAAGAACGCACGACAAACAAAGTCAACTTCACGGCATATGATTACATGGCGAACTGGAGGGAAACTGGTTATGTGCCCGCCTCCGACGACGACATTTCTGACGGCGAGTTGTCGACTCAGGAGGAATTATTGGGGTTGTCGGAGCCACGAACGCCCCTCAACCTATGCCAGGGAGACTTGACAGCTACATCTTCCCCACTATCATCACCGCCTTCCGTTGTTCTAACCCCGCCCTCGATCGCTGCTGTGCGGTCTCCACCCCGCTGTGTTGGCTTCTCAGTTGTCATTCCCGCGGCAGGTGGGAGGGAAGAGGAAGAAATAATAATACCTCCGGATGATGATGCACCACAATATTATCGAAGCCTCCGTGCACGCAAGCCAATTCAGAAGAATCCTTATCTGATAGAACAGGAACGATACCGCCAAACCCTAAAGGCTCGAGGCGTCCGACCAGTACGAATTAGTGAGGTTGAAGAGGAAACAAATGGAGGGCTTGGTGCGGATGAGGACTCCCAAGAGCGCGACTATGTAGCGCCCCCCGAACCGGAGAATGATGAAAGTCAGTTTGCGCTAGTGCCATCCAGAGGGAGGGATGGACCCGGAGGGCAAGGTGATAGGCCGGTAGATATCTATGACTTTGAGGGGTTCCCGGATGCTGCGAGTACTTCACGGGAGAGGCCTAGGCCTAATGGCGCTTTGGCGGATGGTGTGAAGCGACGCAAAGTAAACCATACATATTCAAAACGCCCGCATACAAGTGCTGCCAGGCCTCAACTGAATGCAGGCCTGGGTGCCGGAAATGCTCATTTAACCCCCTCCAGCATCCAGGCAGAAATCGATGAAAACGGAAGAGACGTATACGAGCTGTCCGAGGACTCGCCCCAGAGGCGATCTCGGACACCGCTTGCGCAGACATCACCTAATGGGTCGCCTACCAAGGGGACCCCATGGCAGCCTACTCAAGAACAGGGTATAAAAAGGCGTGGCATACTTTCTCTTCTTGATTCATCGTCGGATATTGAGTCGTTGCCTAGTGGGCAAGGGAGGCATCGGCCAATTTCGCCGTGGTCGGAAGATGGTGATACTCCTCGAGCCCGTCCCGAGAGAACCGTACTTGAATTATCTTCATCTCCGCCTGAAGAAGAGCCCACTCCATCGGAGTCAGAGGACGAATCCCAAGAAGTCCGTCGTTTGCAACGCAAGACAGCAGGTGTACTTCCAGCTTCTTGGTGGAAACTCGATAAGAGACAGCACCCTAGCTCAGCGAATGATTCTCGCCGCGATCGGAGAAGCTCGACTCCAGTACAGGACCTCACTCCCCGTCCTGGCGTAGCGAGAGCAAGGATTACTTCCAGGCCAAGGTCTCCTGTCGGCGACGTCTTTCTTTTTGGCGATGATTCAGATGATTCAAGCGGGCCGGCGAATATACAACCTCAAGCCCCTCCTTCGGGCCGCCCAAGACTCCTTCATCGCCAACATCAGATCGAAGTAATCGAAATTGATGATGTTGTGGAGGATGATAGAATCGATCGTATGCTTTCGGTAACTCAACGGAATAGCAGGCTTAGAAAACAGAAACAGAGAGACCAGAACGGGCTATCACGAGCACCTCAGGGTATGGGCGGCAGTAGGCTTAGTGGAGCTAGGAATTCTGGGAGTGGCTCACGCCTTCGGCAGCCAAGGATAACGAACCATATAGGCACAAAGAGGAACTCTACCAAAAGAAAACCGAAGGCCCCCCAGTTAGGAATTGTAGATGCAGTGAGGCATTATCGAGCTACCAATCCTGAAATTTCTCCCCCAACTTTTCTCAAAGTGGCAACGAGAAGTGCAAGGGAGAGACGGTCAAAAGGAAGGCAAGGCCCATCAAAGAAGGTTTTCCAATTAGATACTGCGGCAGACACGCAGGAGGTGCAAAGTGTTCTGAGAGAGTGGAGAGAAGGGACAATAGCCATCAGGGCACATGATTCCTCAGATGAAGACCCTACTGACTGTGCTCCTCCAATGAGGCCACTATCACCCACCGTAGAACAACGTCCTGCTGGGGTGCTAGGCTTGGATCTCGGACTTTTCTCAATAGGAGCCAGTGCCCCCCGGCGGCAACGGCCTAAACAAACTACTCTAACTAATATTATGCGTACACGGCCGCTATTGAGCAGGATTAATGATGCACACCGTTTGCGTCAAAAGAGCCGGAAACGTTCGAATGTGACAACTGTACCAGCAAGGCGAAATGCCATCACACATCGGCCGTTTTTTATGCCCGAGCCTGCACAGTTCGAGAGAGAGGAGCCGCCAAGTATAGCAGCCGCAAGACTCCGGAAATCCTCTCGACAGGGACAACGACTAAATCTGACCGAGCTGCTTCAGACAACAGCTCGAAGGCACCAGAACCTGGCAAGGTTTATGGATGATGATGATTTGGTTAATCCACCGCCGATTATGCGCAGTGGTCCTGGACCTGCCCCGGCTCCAACCCTCAAAACTGTGAAGCCTCCTCGGCCCCGGCGAAAGCGTACGCCGATGAGAATTGATGCTGAGACTATCGAACGGCGTCAGCCACCTCCAGAGGATCGAATCATCGCTGATGATGTAGAAATCGAAATGATCCCGGAGCCAGCTCCAAACACAGCCCTGGATGTTAAGCCTGTACTTATCGGATTATTGCCCTATGGTAGCAAATACACATTATCGTTCGATACAATTCCACTCAAACCTGGGACAATTTTCAACAGTGAGACGTTCATAGGAAGTGGAGGTTTATCTAAAGCCTTGAATTCCAAGCTCCAGGCATTCAGCCACAGTAGCAGCTTTCGTTTTGGCGACAAACTTTTTCGCTGGGGCGTTTACGAAGATTCTATGGCGGCAGAGTTTGAGTCGATCATGCATGATATCGTAGGGTTTGTAGACAGAGCATATGAGGGGGGTGGCGGTGTTGAGGCCCATATGTGGGCTTCTCGGGCTTACACATTTTACCTCTTCTTCTCAAACTACCTTTACCGGGTGATATCTTTCTCTGACTCCATTGACCTGATATCATTTGGTCAACGAATACTTCAGGCTATCAACGCATCCTGTGATCAGGTCTTACCGGTTCTAGGGAGGAGCGCGCCTCTAAGTTTAAGCAAAGCGCCAACACGCTTAGCGCTCCAGCTCCATGTCTTTGGTCTGTTATTTGCTTTTCAGATATATAAACTCGCATCCGGAGATCCTGGAGCCTGGGAACGACTAGAGCTGGATAGAACGATCCGAAGACTAGGACACCAATTGCTTGGTCGCCTCTTGGGATGTGGCTTTGATACTATCAGAGAATGCTACGAGGATCAGCGGGCAATCGCCAACTACGAGCGTGGGATAGATCCAAAGCACTATCTCATTGAAGCCTGGGTTATTGCGATATACGCCTTGGATTCAGTTCACTATCAGCACATTAGTTTTTGGCAACTGTTAAATAGCGAGTTGCGACCTCCAGAAATTGAGCGGGCTTTAGATATACGGATCTTCGAGAAGCACTGGCGTATAGTCTGGGCAATCTTACCGCTATACCAGTTCGATGAGTTTGGAGTTGTCCAAGGACCAATGAGAGATGGAAACCTCTCTGAGAATTGGGCGCTTTTGAGAGTCCTCATTGGTCGACCTCTGAAAGTATATAGCACAAATATGGCAGGGCACTCTGGCGCTATCAATACATACTGTAGGACACTATACGCACGATGTCACCACCTCATTGCGAAGTGGGGATGGTTGAATACCGATATTATCATTCCGGTACTTTACGAATTCTTTGCCAGCAAGAGCCTAGCCAATCTAAGGAACGAGGAGACCTACGGGTCCCCGGATTTTCTTCAGAATCTTGACCGCAATCCGTCCCTGGAAATGCGAGACTCCGACCCTTGCTTTCATCTGCTATTGAAAGTGGTTGGCCTAGGCCTTCACGCAATGAAGGCATCAACGCCGATCAATAAGATTGGAAACCTTGTTAATAGGCTGATGCCAAACCACGGCCGCCAATACCCCAAGTATGAAGAACTCCGGGTAGAAAACCTTACCGCATTGCGAAACCACCATGATCTACTCTCAACACTATGGTGGGCTTCTCCGCCTCAATGTCGTCCCCCATTGGAGGCAATCCGGTATCTGGTGGACCCGGATCAGTCGCATCAGCAAGCTTGCATCGTCACTATTAGGGCCTGGTTGAATCTTATGCGTTTTCAACTGCACAGCGGTGAGGGTCTGGACGCCTTAAAGCCGTTCATGGGCTGGTTCGACCACTTCACAAGCTCCGCCTTGAACCAACACCATGCCGCGCGGAATGAGGCGGAAAAGCACTTCAGCGCGGCAAAGGAGAGGGGTGATACGGAGTTAACGGAAGATATTATGGAGGATAACATCCGCCGGAATCAACAGCAGCTCGAGGGTATTCTTATCGACGCGTTGAAGTCATTGCACAGTATTCTAGTAGGAATCAAAGGACAGACACAGAGTGCGATTATACTTCTCACAAAGGGTATCTATTTCCTGGTCGATTATTGTTGTCGTGCATAAACTAAGTTAAGGGTAGCTTCCACTGCGAATGTATTGAATTCTTATGGCCGACTCTCGAATAAACTGATCTTCGAAGCTCTGAATTTGATTCAGCAGTATTTAGTTGTTACTAAGAGTGCCGACGAATCTGCTGGAGTCTCTGTTCAAGCAGGCGAGGACAGCCAGGACTATGGAGACTGGTCGGGATTCGACGATATCATAATTAGGGATGATCAAAGGGCAGCAGCTGAAGTATGGGCCCGGGGTCCCCCTTTTTTTTGCAGGCGTTCAACTAACAACATTAGCAACTGTTTGTTACTGTATATGAAGCATTACATAGGATGCTTTCCAACTGCTTTGGTAGCGACATACAACCAGAAGATAGCCTTTTAATCAAAACCGTTGATACATGGGCTCTAGTCGTCGGGTTTCTAGTCCGACATGGGCTAAAAGTAAGTTGGTGTTCCCTGAATATAGCCAATGATACTGACTGATCCGCCAGAATTGGGATGCATATCTTGACCAATATAATCCAGAGTCATGGTCATCGCTTCGTGACACGGAGCAAACTCGGAAGTTCACGGCGTATTTCATCCCGAAAGTTATACAATCGGGACCAGAAGTGTACGAGTCCAACAAGACGACGTTCATATCATTCTGGTTGAAGACGTTAGTGGAAAGGGAGTCATTGCTCAAGTTCCAGAATGAGTATACTGCGACTCTCCTCAACTGTGATCCTACTAATCCAATTCTTGCAAATCCACCATTCGTGCGCGACGAGGTGAGCGGAGAGTTCAAAATCACCCTGACCGACTTCCGAGCCCGGCGTTTATCTTTAATATCCAGTAAGTCACGCTATTTCATCACTTCTGAAATCCAATTAACATCCCCCACAGCAATCCTCGCAAACATGCGAGAGAACTACGAAGAAACCCACAACGACTCCGTGCAGCGGGCTCTAGCGCTCAAACTCGATTACTCAGAGATGCTTAAATCCATGATGAGGTCCATGAAGGAGATCTACCAAGTACTATACCCGCACACCCATGCGCACGTAATTCTAATCCCCAAGCAGGAAATCCACGCGAAATCTGCCTCAGGCGCATATGTCGAATTTGTGCAGCAAGTAGTCGAGTACTTGCAGCAGCACTCGATCGACATCGTGACGATCGACCCCTTCTTCACCGACTCGAGTGTGTTCCCGCTGCCGTCCGCTGATCCTATGTACGTCGTTGGCCGACTCAAGAATTACGGCCTGAAGCTCTCACACCAGCGCATGCACAAGCAGCTCACCAGCTTTTTCCAATCCGTCTGCGAGCGCGCGGCGATCGATGGACAGCAGGAGTATCTTGTTCACCAACTTACCACTGCGCTGTCCGGGGAATTAGAAGTGGGCACGGCACAGAAACCCAGCCTGCGGTCGCTGTTTATTGAGGCGATATTCCCGGCGTATATCGAGTGCACGTTTACTAACCCCGCGGGGTGGATACTCAGCGCGCCATTACTCCAAGCTACTGAGAAGATACTTGCAAAGTTCCGATTGGATGTGGACTCTACACTGGACGCATGCGTCGAGGCAGTGACATCCATGTTAACAACCCTTCTAAACTCAATCCGCGCATCGCTAAGCGCACACCCAACCCCGGAAGTCCTCTCCTCATCGGTAAACACCGCAATCTATTCCCTCTTTCTAAAAGTCCTAACGCGCGCAATCCCCCTCCTGGACACCATCTCCCCAGCCCCCCATCACCCAGCATACGAAACCGCAAAAAGCATAACGACCCACGCCGCCGCCATCCAGCAGCACATCTTGAACCCTGCCGTTCCCCTCCTCCCCCTTCCCCCTCTCCCCCCCTCCCAATCCTCCGCCCCACATACAAGCACAAAATCAACAACAATAGCAACATTAGCAAAAACCCTATGCACGGAGTGGAAAATATATAACGGGATCTGGTACGTTACGCGGCCTACCTCTCGGCGGGAAGTGCTCGCGCCGAAGCTAGAGGTGGAGGCCGAGGAGTTGGGAAGGGTCGTGGAGGGATTGCTTAGGGTTGCTGCGAGGAGTGAGTGGATGGGGGGGTTGGTTAGGGGGTTGGATCTGCGCATTTGGAGAGAGGAGAATATGGGGCGTGGGAGGGGGGGTATTTGTGGGAGGGGTGGGGGGGTTGGGGGGGTGTTTGTTTAGTTTGGGGTTTTGGGTTTGTATGTATGATAGTGCAGTATATGGGTTGCGAGAATTGTTGTGGACTCGGCGTTTGGTTTGGGCGTGCTTTGGATTCTTCTAAAGTTGGTACGGATTTAGTGTGGCGGGGGCTCACTTTTGTTGGATATTCTTGTTAGAAGTACAGTAATTAGGATATAGTAGATATGGATGGATAAATAAGATAAGATAATACCATGCAGGACTTTGGACTTCCGGGTCACGCAAATTTGAATCTCAATGGTCACACGCGGTCTAGTGGTAACAAATGGGGATATGGTTTAGTGGTATAATACCTCTTTAGCATAGAGGTGGTCCGGCGTTCGATTCGCCGTATCTCCAATTTTTTGCAGCCACTACTTTCACGGATCGCTGAATTCTCACGCTAGAATTAACGAGGATACCGGTACCGGTATATTGACGCTATGATAGTAAATAGAAAACACAGCAGCCAAAGCCCGCAATCCATCCATCTGCAACGTCATCCATCATAACCCCTCGCCATCCACCCATCTCACCCCCTAACTAACCGGCTCGGGCCTCTGCGAAAACAAAAGCTTCCACCTCACAATCTCAAAAATCTCCAACTCCTCTCCTTCCCACCCTCGCTCCCCACCCCCACAATCAGCAGCATTATCCCTCCTCCGCAGGACCCCGAGCGGCGTAGCTAGCTTCTTCACTTCGCCCGTAAGCCGCTGATTCTTACCGATGTATAAGTAGACCTGCTCGGAAGACGTTAGGTCGCCGTCCGGAAAAATTAGTCTGCCGACCGGAGTTTCGTTGCTTTGTTGCGCGTTTGAGGAGGTGGTGGTGGTAGAGAGTTGTTGGGGGAGGTTTATGGTTCCTTGGACTTCGACGATTGCAAGGCCGGAGTGGGTATGCAGGAGCTGCGGGAGAGGGTTTGTCGGTGGAGGGGGAGGGGGCGAGCGGGGGGTTGGATGGAGGGGTATTGACGGCATGTTTGTTTTTTTGTTTTTTGTTCAGTTTTGTTGTTGGAATAAAGATTGAAGGCTGAAGGGGTAAGGACGGTGGCCATGTCGCTTAAGTCCCCTTTCTCGATAATGTAACCCCTAACCCTGCCTATAATACCTGCATCTTCTCGTCCTTCTTCCCACCCTTCTTCCGCTGAATAACCCCATCCCTCTTGACCCTCTTCCTCTCCATCTCCACCCCCCGCAAAAACCTGCCGACCGTCCTAACCCCCACCCCTACCCGTGCCACCCCGGCCGCGTCCCATATCTCCCGCACCGACGCCCCCGGCCGCTCCTCACGAATCTGCACTAGGCGTCGCCGATCCTGCCTGCTCAGCCCCTTCTTCGGTTGTCTTCCGGGCCGCGGACGGAGTTCTCGGTTGCTCTCCCAGCGCTTGACGATCGCTGTTGCTTCCGTTTTGGAAACGTTGGTCTCCTCGGATATGCTGCTGTAGGATTTGCCCCGTGCGCGCTTTGTGATTATGAGGATGTGCTGGTCGAGGGTTAGTTGGTGGCGCTTTGGCCTTGGGGCGGTGGTGGTGGTACTCGTAGTGGACATGGCGTTTTGCTAGTCTTTGTTTGGTTTGCGATTTTGTGTACGAGTACTACCGGTATGGGGATTGGCCAGCTTGTGGAAAGATACCGAGGAGATGTTGGGAAGTCAGGATTGAACGGAGGGGGAGAGGGTGGGTGATTTAGTCTTTATCTTGTAGGGACGAGGATGTCTTCCTGTCTTGTTCTCGTGCGGTTGATGACGTATGGTATCATATGATCCCATCTACCGGTATCATACGTTGGTGGTGTGAGTGGCTTGGGGGATGTGGCAGTTGGAGTGGCATTGCACCCGAGTGACTTTCTATGACAACAGTGCTGAATTTTGATACCACTAAGGGAAGAGCACTGTCATAAACGATAGATAGCTCTTAGAGTTGTAGTAGCGGTAAGTGCTATGCACACAGCAGCCACGGCGTGGTAAACAGTCTGGCCTACGATAAGCTATTTCCTGCACTGCTCTGGAGAGGTTTATATCCTATCATACCGGGTCCCTAGCTTAAGGCAGACATAAGCCTCAGCAGCAAGCACTTGTTCTCCGACTCTGATTGAAGCGCACCTGCCACAATATTTATTCAATCATTCTTCACAACTTGGATTCTTCAGTTCGGAATTTGGTTTGGCGGGTTTTCAAGGCAAGGGTACCTCTCGCGCTGTAAAGAGGTAGAGAAGATACAGCGCCGGTATCGTGGTAGGATAGAAAAAGGCAGTAATCCTATGGTAGTTCTCGGATCAGCCCAATCCTCATTCCTCCCAATATATCAAATAACTGCCGGTGGGAGCTTTTTTGGGCCTCCTGATGCCAGTCCAGTCCGCTATTTCAGACAACAATTGTCTCATCCATCTCTCCATCTCACAGCTGTGGTCTTATCGTAATCATTGGACTCGACTCCTCTACTCTTTTTTCATGAAACCCTTACATATCTCCCCTCCCCTCCCCTCCCCGGATATTTACTTCCCAATGCGGTATGACACAAACCATGCTAGACGATCATTGACTACCGGTATTTCTCTTGGAAAAGCGAGTATTGGGGTTTGGGGGGGGGGCGCTCGCGATGACATCCACCCGGCCAGCTAAACTTATTCTACCCATAAAATGAAGAGAATAGAGAAACCAATCTATAGTACCCTGTATGCGCGATGCGGCGGTTGTGGCGACGAGTTGATACCAGCGCTATGGCTAACTTATCGGTAATTACATCACACACACACACAGCTGGTGTCAAGGGCGACAAAGAAATGATACTAACCCCTTCCTCGCCCCACAAAAAGCCATGCTGCCACCCCCCCCCCCCAACCTTTCAAGTTCCGCTTTCTCTCTCAAGTTCTGGCAGCACCACGAGTGATTCATCACGATAGGGATGTTTTTTTTATTTTTTTTATTTTTTAGCTTTTCCAGCCGATATCATATCATATCATACCATGGTATTATACCCCCAACGAATCCCGTGGGGGAGGCTACGAAGAGAGGAAAGAGTCGCTGAGAAAATAGGTCAACTATATAAGGAAAAAAAAAAAAAAAAGGAAGAGGAAAAGGAAAGTGACCCCAATGGAGTTATGATATTATATCAACAAAACTCAAAAACTTTCCGACAAACTTTTTTTTAAAAAAAACTGTTTTTGAATGAAGATATTTATTCACCTCCTCTCGGATGAAGTTGTTTTGTTAGTTGTTGAGTTAGTTTAGTCCATTCGTGGGCTGCAACCGGTCCGGGTTCTGTGTGGTTCCCATTGGGTTTGAGTATCATACTGTAGATTAGATTACCGTAGTGCAAAGCAGTCAGTCATACCGGTATTTAAAGAAGTACAAGTACCGATTACCTATTAACACCCAAATTAGGGGCTCTAAGTTAATTATGATAATAATTTAGTTAGATATCATAAGCTCTAGATAACTTAATTAGTTGACGTATGATATGATACCCGTATAGCAACCCACGATACGTACCGTAACTGTAACTATCATAGTACAAGTACAGTGACTTTATCACATAATAATATTATGATAATATTATTATCAAAAACGAACCTGAAAAAAAATCCCATATTATAACCCAAAATACAAAAGTTTCGAAAGAAGTAAAAAAAAAAGAAGAAAAAAAAAAAAAGATCTATACTCAATAGAATATCCAAGTATAACTGTACTGTACAAGTATGATAATATTATACTTGTATTACTCACAAGAACCTACTGTACTGTACTGTACAGTACCAACCCCCCCCCCCACTTCCCAATTACTACTTCAACTTCAACACCACAGTACTGTATCATACCCCATAATACATAATACACATTACCGATGCATATTTTAGCCCACGGCGAGCAAACTAGATTTCTACTTGAGTGACATCTACTAAGTCTTATGATACTTATATCGTAGACCGGTGGGGGAGGAATATGTAAATACGTATAGGTAGGTAGGTAGGGTAACGGGGTCGGGGTTTTTTTTTTGCAGGTTCACGATGGAGTGCAAGGGTCGAAAGACAATAATATCATGTCATATATATATGGAAGGGGGAATGGTGAAATAAATTTCTATCATGTCTGATGATTGACGTAGTAAGTATGGTAAAGTACAGTACGTGCTCTCTCCTTCTGGCTCCTCCGCTCATCCATCCATCCATTCATTCATTCATAATGACCGCTGGGAAATCAATAATCTTCCAGTCCGTTCATCCTACAAATCGATGGAGTGGGAAAAAAAAAAAAGCTACAACTACAACTACAACTTCGACTTCCCAACCCCCCACCACCCCCCACCTTGCACTTTGGGCAGGTGGTGGGGCGGGCGGGGGACGGATAGTCAACTGATACCCATAAACTTCCTAATCCCCCCACCCGTCTTCTTCCTTATGCTCGGTTCTGGCCTGGTCGGTTTCGGCGGCCACATATCGTCGCATTGCCAGCCCTCCACGAGCGCGTTAATCATGTGCGGTAGGGCGATGGGTACGGGTGGGGTCGCGCCCTCGACCACAACTTTTCTATATATTTGCGGGTATGCTTGGGGAGTCACTAGGCTTGTCAGGGGGTTCTGATTGGTGTCCGATTAGCTAGCTAGCACAAGGAGTGAGGATGGGAAGTGAAGGGGTATGATATACATCTTTAAACCTCGACTCTCGAACAGGAACCTCATCCCCCACCGCACCAGTCCAGGCGTCCCGCCTGGCGACAAACAATCTCAACCCATCGTTCCACGTCATCTCAGCCTCCATCTCCCGCTTCACACGCTCGCGCAGTTTCTCCGGCGTGGGCACGTCGTCCGGGCTCTCGAAGGGGTACTGTCCGCTCTCGCTCTCCCGCTTGACGATGTTGGCAGCATCGACGTCGCTGTCATCCTCCCTCCTCCGCCAGACACCCTCCCTCAAGGCTCTCGCACCCCGCTGCTTCACACGTTTCGGCCTGGGCGGCGGGGTCAGCGCTCTTCTGTACGACGATGCCCCAACGCTATCCTCTAGGTCTAGGTCCAGGTCTAAGGACGAGTCAGAGCCCGCGTCTTCCGAGTCGGAGTCGCCCGTACGGGAGGTTGCGAGCGGTGAGTTGGCGGCGCTGGGACGCCAGGACCCTAAACTGCCGCTCCGCTGGAGTGCGAATTTCGAGGGCTGGCCGGGTGGGGGCGGCGGGGTGAATACCCAATCCGTGGAGACACTGTCCAGGATGGTGCGCACGGAGTGGAGGGCTTCCGATCGCTCATTTTTGGAGAGGGTAGTGTCTGGGGCGATGCGTACGGATTTTTTGGGTAGGGAGGGCATGGTGTGCTCTTTGTTGGGTTGAGGTGATGGGTTTGCTCGCGGCGACCGGCGGTGTAGGTGTACCGGTATGCGCAGTGAGGTTGGTATCATTCGTGTAAAGCGTCTACTTGTAAGGCGAGGATGATACATAGCGGTGCGACAAATGGTTGAGGGGCTCGGCCTTGGCACAAATGTATACAAGTAAGACTTGTATCATATGTTCCCGCTCCTCTAGTGCGCACTAGGTTAGGGGGATGTGACCGTTTATTATCATAATATTATTATCATACAGTAAAAGAATTTCTCCGGTTTTTCTTCATACCGGTAACTGATACAGGCCGGGGCATGGGATGCGGGGTGTAGTATTTGCAAGCAGGGGCCCCTGGTGCTCCAGGGAGGTCCTTTTTTCCTTCCCTTTTTCCATTTTACTTGTACTCGAGTAGCCCTTATTGTATTCATAATAATTATTATTATGATAATATTATTACATATTATCATAGGCACCTAAACCCAAAGTGCCGCGAGCTGCCCTGTCCTGTTCACTCTTAACCCTCAACACCACAGCCGAACCAGCTCACTCCATCGGACACCTCATAGTGAAGGGCAAAAAATGGGATATTCATAGAAGGTATTATAAGCCAAACTTAAGAAGGCCAACCCAGCCCTTCATAAAAGGGAATTATACCCCTCTTCTCAACCCACAAAACTCAGCAAGCGAGCAACCCTGAGCAACCTGAGCATCCCAAAGAAAAGCATTCCAAGTTACATTATCATGATACGGCAACTGCGCGGGGCTACCCAGGTACGGTACTGTACTGGTACTCGAGTACTAACCGATTTTTTTAATATCCGGACACCTTGGCGCCAAGACTGATACAAATCAACGCCAAGGTGTCCGGATACTTTATGAATCGGCTAGTACTCGTACAGTACCGTGTCATAAGCTGCCTGAGGCTGAGAATAGTTACCCGACCTTTGGCAAACCCCCCCTCAATAAAACAATAGCATTATGAGGTACCGTAACCGGTACCCCCCACCACCAACAACCCTTTCCCCAGATTCGCCCCCCCCCCCCAAAAAAAAAAAAAAAGAAACATTAAACCTACAAGGATGATCAAACGAAAAGAAAAAAAGAAAAAAGAAAAGGAAAGGAAAGGAAAAAAGAAAACAAGAATGAAAGGAAAAAAAAGCTTTGACATGTCTCATCCTCATCCATATTAGGAAAGGTAAGGAAGCGAGAAGGGCGTCTTGGCGACCCTTTTTTTTTTTTTGGATGGATGGCTGTCGCGTGTTCCGGTCGGGTCAGCCCTGGTTTGGCGTCCCCGATCTGATGGTGGGTGCAGGGCTGGGCTCTTGATTGGGCCTGGTATTTGCCGTGCTCATCTGTCTTACAGGTGCATACCGGTACATGGGTGGGTTGGGGTCGGTGGTGCTGGTGGTGGTGGTGGTGGGTACATACTGGTATGATAGCTTTTACCGTGGGCGTGTAAAGTACCGTAGACTACCGTATGCGACGGAGTGGTGGAGAAAACGATACCTATCATGCTCCACTCGGCCACGCGCGAGAACTGTGGTCCCCACCCATAATGTTGCTGGAGATGGTGGGAGGCAAGGGGGGAACACTAGCTAATCTGTCCCTCGGCAGGAGGGATGCTCTATGGAATACCGGTACCGGTACGTTATCAGGGAGGTAGACTAATAATAATTTATCTTTTACTCTGACTTAGACTATGATAATGATGAGTGAATGAATGAGTATCACAAGGGTGAAGATGGCAGGAAAGAAAGGAAGGAAGAAAGTACTGGTTATGATACTATAAAAACACCGCCCGCCAATATAGATATAGAAAAATGAATCAATCGTATCGCACAGTCGTAAAGTAGAGTAGATGATGGTAGAACGAAAGCAATCCTCCCAAACGGCTCAAGGAAATCCACAGAAATAGAATGGTAAGGGGGGGGAAAAAAAAGGAGGAAAAGAGGAGAAAAAACTATGGTAAATGGGATGGGCAATTTATTGTCTCGTGAGGTTGTGTGATCAGGAGAAAAGAGATTAAAAAAGAAAAAAAGAAAAAGAAAGAAAGAAAAAAAAGTCAAACTTTTCCGTTCGGCGCCGTCTCTTCCCCTTGTTAAACGAAGCAAGAAAAGCAAATCCTAGTGAAAAACAAAATCAAGCTCCTACCTCTGTAACATTGCCTTTTCTCATCCCCGTCTTGCTCTCCGACCACCTCCCCTTGTTCCACCCCACACTTCCTACACCACCTCCACCTCTGCTGGGTGGGAGTTCGCCCCATCTTCTCACCCACTCTCTCTCGTCAAGCCGGCGCTTTCTACTGCCGCCACCTCTAGCTTCGGCCTCGCCTGCCTCCACCCACTCCATATCCCAAATCGAGTAGCTCATGCCGTCGTGGATGGTGTTCCAGCTGCGGGACTTTAACGCGTTTCGCACCGACCCAGTATACTTCTGCAGCGTCGGTAGGATGAGAAGGTTTACAATAAGATCCTTCCCCGGTTGGATGGTTGGCCCTTCATCCACTGCATGCGCCCCTTTGCCCTTCTTTCTGACCGACGATGGGATTGTCGAAGGCATGTTTGTGATGTCTCCCCGGCTGGTAGTCTTCCTGCACCCGGTCTCTGCTACAAGATCGGGGGTGGCCCCCTCCGGAAGCACTCCGGGGACCTTCCCAAGATGCACCAATACCCCCAGAACATCGGAATCATCCGTATAGACTTCTGTACCCCACACACATCTGCGTCTGTGCACATTTCTCCTCTGTTCCACACTGAGGAACCTACGTGGAATTCGAACCTGAAAGATGCAGTTCTCCCTGCCTTCGAATCGCGGCAGCAATGGCTGCGTTACCGAGTATCCTTGTTTGGGAGTCGGTGTGGGTTGATATATCGTTGAGCCAAGATACTGCCTTGGTTTCGAAGCCAGGCTAGCCAATACCTTGGACGAATCTATGAGCAGACTTGTCTTGACCCTTTGTGGGGGAGGGGCCGGCGAAACAGCAGAGGGATGGTGATGGTGGACAGTCACTTGGTGAACATGGTGCGGATAAGCCATGGCCATGCTATTGGGTGACTTGGATCGCGCTCCAGCCCTTGCCAACGGGATCTCGAGGCCCGACCCTGCTGGCTCATCATCCATCTTATGATAATGACGATGGTGATGGACACCGCTATGTTTTCTTCCCCGTTAGCCTTACGATGTAGAATAATAAACATGAGCGGATACATACTGCAGCGAATGGTGATGGTGGTGCTTTTTCTTCTTTTCCAGCTTCCCAGCTTCTTCCTCGTCCCTCTCCCTTTTGCCCAAAGCATTGGAAGGTTTCCCACCTTCCCTATTAGCCTCGGGGAAAGCCTTCTGGATGGAGTCATCCCAACTCTTGGCCATATTCGGCATACCCATACCAATACTAAAGCCTGAGCTCAGCCGCTTATTGGGACTTTGATTCCCGGTGTTGGGACCGCTCACCCGAGCATTCCCATCCCTTTCCTTTTCCACACGCCTTCTCCTTTCTTCCTCTCCTACTATACTTGACAACCCACCCGATAAAGCTCTGCTCAACCCCCCCCGTAAGGCATCCTCTGCCCTCGTGGGTTCATCCCTTCCATTCTGCAGGTTTTGGCGCCTTGAGTCGCGGGTCCCATCTCCCACAGGTGGAAGGACGGTTGGTAGGCTAGCAGGCATCGCAAATGGACTGGGGGGCATAGGGGTGGTATATCCCGTGAATGGCCTAAAATCTTCCCTCCCAGTAGTAGTAGCCGTGGGTAATGGAGCTGGGGTAGGACCAAGCCCTCCGGCTCCAGCGGTTGACGTTTGGGGGAGAGAAATTGCAGCAGAATTGGGCATACCCGACATAGACAAGGGCGCCCCGGACATCTCCACATGGTTTTGTTGACCATTAGACGACATTCTCGATGTAATTGTCGTAGGATACGAGAGATGAGAAGTTGAGGTTTGAGGCTGTTGGTGCCCCACCTGCCTAGGTTCTCCGCCATAAAACGGCCTACCAGCCATAGCTTGAATTCCATTACTCCTTTCATTTCGCTCTCTCTCTCTCTCCCTTTCCCTTTCCCTTTCCCTTTCCCTCTCCCTCTCCCTCTCCCTCTCCCTTTCCCTTTCCCTCTCCCTCTCCCTCTCCCTTTCCTCTCGCACCCTCTGTTGTTCCCTTTCCCTCTCCTTTGCTTCCCTCTCTTGGTGCTCTCTTTGTTCCTTCTCTCTTGCCCTTCTTTCCCGCTCCTGTTCACGCTCCCTTTCCCGCTCTCGCTCGCGCTCACGATCGATATCCCTTTCTCTCAACATGTGACGCTCCTTGCCCATCTCGAAATCTCTTTCCCGGGCCTCACGCTCACGCAATTCCTCTCGCGCCTTATCTCCCTTAGAATATCCACTATACCTATCTCCATGGCTTTCACTTCGCACATGTCCTCTGGGGGCCTGACTCTCCTGAAGAACACTAGATATGCTTTGATTATTTGGTTGTGACATAGGTCTGGGTGGTGGGCTATGCATAGCAAGCATCTCGCTATGCTCACGATCACGAGGAGGGGGCGGTGGATGATACAGCAGCTGATGGCCTCCGCGCGCATGTTCTGGCGGAGTTATTCTACTGTTTTTAGATCCCGGGACGCCTGGTAACGGAGCATGTGCGGTGCTCGGGCTAGCAGAGTTACTACTGACATCTCTGCTCCTATCCGGACCAGACGCACTTGTAGGACCATTAAGATCTGGAGTGTATGGGCGGTTCAATGGTGAAAACTCGCCTTGTCTAGGTGGGGCGGGGGGTAGCTGATGGGTAGATATTGGAGACGGGTGTGGATGAGGTGGCTGCGGAGGATCGCTAGTCCCAAGCATCGAAGAGATTGACATGCTTGGTCGGTGCGTAGGAAGGCTTGGTGGGGGTGGTAGATCACGCCCGGGACCCCCACCAGGCCCTTGGGGGAAAACAGAATGCGGTGGACCCGATGAGTGGTGGTGTCCAGGGGGAGGTGGCCTGAGCGGCTGTGATTGTGACTGCGGAGGCGCCAAAGAATGGTGGTGGGGGGAGCTTGGGGGTGGCATTGCTCGGTGGTGTTGAGGGGGGGGAGGCGGAGGAGGCGGAGGGTGTTGAGGATATTGGGGATGTGGTGGTGGGTGTTGCGGATGTTGGGGCGGCTGTTGGTGTTGATGGGGTGGATGTTGCGGCTGCTGGTGCTGATGCTGTGGATGTTGAAGCTGCTGTTGCTGTTGTTGCTGTTGTTGATGATGCTGTTGATGATGCTGTTGGTGCTGCTGGTGCTGCTGGTGCTGGTGCTGGTACTGCTGTTGTTGCTGATGCTGATGATGTTGCTGGTGCTGATGCATCATTGCTTCTTGCGTAGGGTTCCCTGAGAAATGGGGGTCATTAGCATGGGCAAAAAAGTAAAAGAATAAAGGTAAAAAAATGGAAATAAAAAAGGTTGTATCCCCAACCGATTCACAATTTAGCGTATAGAAAGGAAGGACCCGGGGAGGGGAGATATAAGTGATGCCGATTCACGAGTGGGGGAAGTGATCGTGGTAACTAACCTCGGTGCATGCGCGGTGAATTATGCCCAGTAGGAATTCTCTGGGGTTCAGGAGTAGATATCCGATTTGGAGGAAGAAACGGTGAACCGCGACCTGACGTAGGATTAATTGAACTACTCTGGGGCACGGATTCTGTCCTCGAGACTGATAGTGAGCATCCAGTTTCACTAAACCCAATAATGGTTGATGTTTCCGAAAACAAGGCGCCGGGAAAGTCAAGGGAAAAAAAAGAAGCACGAGGGATAACAATGACGAGCAAGTACTTGTCGCCGTGTAACCCCCAAAAAAGCACCAGATAAAAACACGAGGAACAGACGAGAAGGGGGAAAAAGCAAATAAGTCGCAGAAGCAGGGCAGAACCGAGAAAGAGGAAATCGGGCGGGAAAAATCTAAATGCTACCAAACTGAGAGAAATTTAATCACTGACCGTGTCGTTGAGGTTGTTGGGACGGATGAGGGGGTGGTGGAGGAGGAGGGGGGGGCGGTTGTCTGAAGTGTCCGGGTCCACTGATTCTCTCCATCTCGGGGGACCTTGAAACATCCTTGTAAGATTGCCGTGAGGGCGGAATGCCCCCGTGAACTATTTGCTGGTGGTGGTGATAGTGTGGATGCGAACGTTGAGGGTGGTGAGGAGGATGCGAGTAGTGGTCACTCACGGGAGGAGTGCGAGTATCCATTCGTGGTCGCTTCTGCGATGCTTGGGGTAGAGTGTGTTCACGGTCCATCTCCACATGACTCTGAGGGGGTGGAGGGGGAGCGCGAGGAGGAATCCCAACCGGAGGAGGGCCAAGCCCAGGGTGGTGGCGATGTTCCATTGGCGAAGACGGGGCCGGGTCGAACCAGGAGGAGGAGGAGGAGGGGAGAAACGTCAAGACAAACGAATTCAGTGACGAAAGACCCACAGCAGAGGGCAGAAATAGTGACGACAACAACCAACACGATAACGGATTCCCAAAACAAAGGATAGAAAACGGGCGGGAGGAGAGAAGGGCGGAGGAGACCCTCGCGGCAACCAAAGAGGAGAAGGGCAGAAAGGGTTGTAGGGGAGATGGAGGGAGGGAAGGAGGAAAGAAGGAAGGAAAGAAGGAGGGAAGGCGTGAGAGAGAAGGAACCACACCGATCCAGACACCGACACGCACCAACTGCCACCCACCACCACCACCGTGCGGAGTCACCAAAATAGGTGCGGACAGCGGGAAAAAGAAAAGCGGAGTGGGAGCCGGGAAAAGAATAGGCAACAAAAAAAATCAGAAAGAGCACTAAAACGAGGAGGGGGGGCCCTGGGACGAGAGCGGATGCAAGACAGATCCAACAGAAGCAAGTAGATGCAGACGTGACACCGGCACACGATGAGAGAAGATGGGGGCAGAAAGTGGCAATGGCAAGTGAGCAGTTGTACTGTTACTGGTACTGGAAGTGGTAAGTCGTAAGAAGGGTAAGTTAGCAACGAAGGATGAATAATGGGCACTATAGGGTAGGGAAGAGTAAGTGGTGGTGGTGTTGTCTGAGCTGGCTGGGATGCAGGACGAGTGATGGATGAGGGGGAAACAAGGAGCAAGTGGGCAACGAGAAGTGAGCAGCCAACAGGGGTGTGGGCATGCGAGCGTGAGGGAACGGATGGGGAGGGATTCTGTACGAGTACAAGGAGGAGGAGGGGGTGTGGGAGAGGTGAGCCACGGCCGAGCTACAAAAGCTACCCACAGCGCAGATCCCGGACAGCTGCTCCATGTACCGGCACGCTGCTCACAACCAGGCAAAGCAAAGCAAAGCAAAGCGACAGGCATCCAGCATGCGGTGTGCTCGCACCATACGAGTACTTGGAGTAGGGGGGTCAGGAGGGACAAGTGACAATGGAAGGAGCTAACATTGCGCAGCACCAGGAGCAGTCGTTCAGGCGAACCCTGGAAGGAGAAGGAGAAGGAGATGGGATAGCTGGGGTACTGATGGATGGATTGATTGAATATCAGAGGCATAACGCTACAAGAATAGGATTTAAGGGTTGGAGGGTGCGGAGCGCTGGGTTACGGTGGTAAGCAGCATCATCATCATTATCATTATCACTAGTAACAATTGGAGAAGGCGAAAGCAAAGGGACAGGTGACCCGTGTGCACTATTACTGTATGGCAAGGCAAAGGGCGAGAGGAAAGGAGAGGGAAGGGAAAAAGCTGCAATAACAGACATGGGGGCAGCAAGGGCGTCAATCCGTGGGCGGCCCTTTCCTTCCCTCTCCCTCCGCTCTAGTCTGATACTCGTACAGGATGGCGGCAGACAGGCAAGGACATGCGAGTGCACGGGTATGTCGCACCAAAGAACACTGCCGTACGCTACCGGTCCCGTACTCTGCTCCCATCAGACGTATCATGATGTATGGATGGATGGGACAATCACTGGTACCGGTACCGGTAACTTATCATTCTGCCCTTCTGCTGGGCTTGGTCGCCTGCGGCCGAGTTTCCACTTTATTTCTTCCCTCTTCTCCTTGAAACCTTGGCAATGGGAGCGAGGAAAGGATAAAGTTGGCAGGGAAAAAAGAAAAAAGGGAAAAAAGCAAACGGATATTGGTGGACCCCTGCACTCGAGCACAAGTGAATGCATTTTCCCCGAAGGGGGGGAGTTGTCGCGGGGAGTCTCTGCCCAATGCACTTCGAGGCGTTACAGTACGAGTACGGTACCGGTATGATGCAAGCAAGTTACTCGAGTGCAAGGGAAGGATGGGTGATGTGAAAGCATTAAATTTTGAAGGGGAACAAGTGTCGTAACGCACCCTCTACGAGTACTGTACTCGTACAGTACTCGAGTACAGTAGTCGACCACGGTATCCATACCCACATATACTAGTACACACACACACCCTCTCCCTCTTTCTCTGAAGAAAACGGTTTTTAGGGCGACCCCACAATTAAAATAACATACACGCACACACAACTTTCCCCCTCCGTCACAGCGTCACCCACACTCTGGATCGGTATCATATCATAAGACATCCTACCGGTATGATACCAGTAACACACAATTCCCACCCATCAGAAGCACCCACCGCCGTCACTCATCCCCCCCAATCATCGCATCCGTCCCATTCGAGCATCTCCAAGACACTTCCCTGTCCAGTCCATCTCCACCTGCGCTGCCCATATGGCGAAGGAAGAGCTTGGTTGCATAGATTACTCGGAGGAGCTCGCTGCAGCTGCATGGGAATTCTCACTCTGGCATACTCGTACAGGCACTGTACCCGTGCATCCCCATCCTCCTCCTCCACCACCATAGTCTTTTTTTCCACCTCCCCTCTCTCCCCTCTTCCCTTCCTGCAACCCTCCTCCCTTCATAGGACGTGACACCGTTACAAGTATTACCATCGCCAGGTCCCATCACAACACACACACGACAACCAAGTCACCGGTGCACCCATAATTCGGTATCTCGAGTAGTCTACCCTACTCGAGCACCCCAACCCAACCCCTGACACCTCCGGCCCCTCTTCGCCTCTCTCTCTCTCACTCATTCTCACTCACTCACCCATTCTCTCTCGCCTTGCCCTGTTTGGATTGCGGGCACCTGCTGACGATAACTTATCGGTTCCTTCCGGGAGTGTGCAGTGAAAAAAGAAGCACAGGAGCATCTTACCCTACATCCACTGTACTTGTATATAGAAATTTACCCGTTGTTTTATCCCAGGCAACTGACTTTTTCTTTCTTTCTTTCTTTCCCTTTTTTTTTTCTTTTTCCCCTTCTCTCTCCTCCTGCGTTCTTTCTTACCTACGGTACCCTTCCTTTATTTTATCCCCACACCCAGAAAACCGGGTGTACTGCGCGCCTTCTTTGTATCGTGGTGCTTTGGTTTGGGTAGCGGGGCTTTTTTCCTTACTATGCTGCCGGTATCATAGCTGCTTAGATTACTGGCTCCCCTTTAACTGTTTGTTATCTTCACCCTTGTCGTCATTATCATCGTGTCGCGAACCGTGAAGCACCACACAGTCAACACCATCGTCATCATCATCCCCGCAACCCAACCCCTCGAGCGACAAACAAACCGCTTCCTATAATATCCTCCAGACACTCGCCCCGCTTCCACGCTCGTCCCTAGCAATGGACGGTTCACCTCCAGCGAATGCCACAGCCCCTCGCCGTCAATCACCCTTACCCTCTATCCGTCTGCCCGTTCCCGGTGCCCCATCGTCCAGTCTCGCCGTCTACAAGGCTCGCTTCAAAGCCGCTTTTGTCGGTGCTGACCCACGGGTTTGTGCTGCTTTTTGGCTATTTGGTCTGGCTTCCGGCGAACCATTCCTCGTCCCCTGCCCCTCGCCTGTTTGATCCGGCTAACCCCTCCCACACTCTCTCAGGCCTTATCAACAACGTCCTCTATGTCATTATTTTGTCCGCGGCCCTCGACCTCGTCGGCCCAACCTTGCCAAAGGCTATAGTGCTCCTTGCCGATGTCGTCCCCTCTTTCTTGACAAAGCTTGTCGCTCCGTACTTTGTTCACCTCATCTCTTACCGCATGAGGATTCTGATATTAGTGGCCCTATCCTTCACCGGCATGCAGCTAGTGGCCTGGCCCGACTCCCTTCCAGTGCGTTTATTCGGAGTGGTGTTGGCCTCCGTATCCTCAGGTTTGGGTGAGTTGTCGTTCTTGAGTATGACCCACTACTACGGAGCCTTTGCTGTGCCCTTCTGGTCGTCAGGAACCGGGGGAGCGGGGCTTATTGGAGCAGGACTTTATGTGTTCGCTACGACTTGGATCGGCTTCAGCGTTGGAGGGAGTTTGATGGTGTTTGGGCTCTTGCCGGCTATATTGCTTATCGCCTTTTTTGGGATCCTACCTTTGGCTCCTTTACGGGGAGGGAACGGTTATGAACCGTTGAGAGGCGGCGATGAGATCATCGATCCAGACCTTGAAGGCGATGGTGCAACCAGTGGATTGTTAGCCTCTTCGGGGCGCCCTGCGAGTGGACACACGTTCCCTGCGGTCAACGTCAGCTATTCAGCCGGTGAAAAGACATTCGCCGGTCAGGTTGATGTTGCATGGAGGGGCTTTCGCGCGAACTTTAGAAGGACGCGGCACTTGTTTCTTCCCTAGTACGTTGATCTCTTTTGCATGAATATCCCAATCTCTAATCCTATCATAGTATGCTTCCGTTACTCCTGGTCTACATTGCCGAATATACCATCAATCTTGGCGTTGCCCCAACACTTCTATTCCCACTAGCCTCCATGCCCTTCAAGAATTACCGCGATGCATATCCCATGTACAACACAATCTACCAGACTGGGGTTTTCATTTCGCGCTCCTCAACCCCCTTCATCCGTGTCCACGGACTCTACATACCGGCCCTGCTCCAAGTGGCCAACCTGGTGTTCCTGGTGCTTCATTCCCAGTACAACTTTCTTCCAAGCATTTGGATAGTCTTCATCGTCGTATTCTGGGAAGGACTGCTTGGCGGACTAGTCTATGTGAACACCTTTGCCGAGATAACCGACAATACACCTGAAGATGAGCGCGAGTTCTCGCTAGGTGCCACCACAGTGAGTGATTCCGGTGGTATTTGTGTTGCCGGTTTCATTAGTTTGTGGCTGGAAATGTATCTTTGCCGATGGCAGGTGGACAGAGGAAGGGATTACTGCCGACAGACTTGATCCTTTCCCCCTCTAACTCCCTTCTCCTTTCCCTTTTCATCCCCTTTCTTATCCTGCTTACCGTATTTGTTTTTATACTGGACTGGAGTTTGCCGAAGATGGGTTTTTTTTCTTTTTGTCATGAAAGGTGTTTGCTTGGTTGCCTACCTGTTCTCTTGTACCGTTATTACAAGCGCATGATATACATATACCACAGTTAGAATATCAGTCCTATTATACCCCATCACCACTTTTACCGCTACATGCCGCCTCATACCGTCTTATACCGTATCTCCCTCCCCCCCCCCTCCGTTGGTATTTGCCGAATAAGACGAGAGCAGCCCAACCCCAGCTCGCGTAAATCCCGATGTCCTTTGCACCACCCACCGATGGCCAAACCTAGCCCGGCATAGCCTATGATATCGTACAGGAACTGCAGCCCAGCCTCCCCCCGTAACCCGTTACCCTGGAGCTGCAACTTGGTTATCATGATTACAGGTGCAGCACCGACTTGTTGGATCATGCCTCTCACTCGGTGATTGGATTGGATCGGGGCGGATTCCATTCTGTCTGGTCAGTGCGTCGACGTCGGAGCATATCGCACCGTCGCACCGCCCGCCCGGGAAGTCCCGTTTGGGATGGGTACGGTAAGTGCGGTAACCACAATACTGTTACCGGTACCGCATCATATGCAGCTCCGATAACGGTGGGGATTGTCGGTGCTGTGTGCACTTGCACGCACTCGAGCACAGTAAGCAAGCAAGCAAGCAAGCACGGGGAGGGAGGGAGGGTGAGAGAGCCGGAGAATGGCCATGCTTGTGGACATGGTTTGTCACTCGTTTGGGTATTTGTATCAGTTGTGTTGGGGGGATTGAAAAAATAGAGATAAAAAAAGGTGGGCGGGGTACTAACTGTACTGTACTGTACTAGTACACCTGTCTCACCACACGAGCAGAATACAATACCCACCGGTTAACTTAACCTACAGTTCAAAGTGAGGACTACCGGTACCTGACTAGCCCTGGCAAGTATAGATGAACGATTTACCGAGTGGGCGGGAGAGAAATCATGTATGATATATATATATATTTCAAAACCCGTGGGAAGAAACCGAGGAGTAGACTTCCCGCTCCTGGGCCATTTATTAAAAGAGAGTCTATATATACTATGGGACGCAGTTTGTGGGGAAAAAAAATAGAAATAAAAATAAAAATAAAAATAAACCCCCCCCCCCCGGGGAGTGCGTTTCGCGGTGTTCCTTCTTGCGACTTGCGGTGGTTGTTTCTTTTTGCTTGGGGTTGCTGAATGGTCTTGGGGATGCTGTGGTATCATGCCGTGACTGTCTGTCTGTCCTCGCTCTCTCTTTCTCTCTCAACTCACGCCTCTCCATCGCTGTGCTAGATCTCGGGGATTGCATGTATTGGCTAACTAACTTAGAGGGAGAAAGCGTTTTGGGACACAGGGGGGGGGAGATGTAAATTGGTCGTGCGGGGTTGTCGGATTATCTATCGCTCGTACTCGAGTAGACAGAGCTGATGTTTGTGCGGTCTACTAGCTCGCTCCTACGCCGGCTCTAGTATCTAACCAATTCCTCAGCCCCCACCCCCCCTGTGTGTGTAAAACCTCCCCACGATCTAAACGAGTAGCAGCTCCAGCGCGACAAAAAAAACCTAGACGAGGTTTATGCTATGCTATGCTATGCTATGCTATGCCGAGTCGAGGAGAGAGAGACGCTGGCTAGGAGGGGTGGGAAATAAATGAGCAGGACCTCCAGAAAGTGGTGGACTCTTTGCGAAGTGTAACGAGCCCCGATGCATTTCAGAAGTATATCTTGAGCTAAAGAGCGAGTGACGGCCTGTGCTCATGCGGTGCGAGCGGAACAGCCAGGGATCACCTCCGCGGAACCCGGTGCAGCTCCAGCACTACCACTACTACTCTCAGCGAATGCTGAACCGTAGGCGGGAAAGTATTGACCTTCTCCTGATATTGATGCTAGGAAGTTTCTTGTTTTGTGTTGCCCCCCTGCCCTAGCTGCCCTTAACGTCGGTGGTGGGCGTGATTGTCTGGAGTGTCTATGCTGTTGTCGAGGGATTCGGTGGTTTTGGTGTTTTGGTATGATACCGCTTTGGGCGTACTTCCTTCCCTCTCACCAGGGGCTGCGCTAAAGTTCCGAGATGGGCTGGACTTGGAGATGGTTTTGGCGTTCAAGGAGCTTCAGGCCCCTCTTCCCCCCAAAACTGCTCTGAACGCTTGGGTTCACTGCTCCTGGAGGGATGGGCCCCGATAGAGAGGGAGGAAGATCTAACCTGTTATGTATTGCGTCGTTGGTAAGCATACAGTGAAATACAGAGTTTGTCTCTCGGAGGAATAATAAACCTAGTTCTCTCGGCGGTGTCTGACACCTAACGCGGGTTAGAAAAGTAGGTGTGCCTTTCATTAAAGTATCGCATAGGCGCAAGCCTGCATTGAGCCTGAAAGCGAAGAGGGTATTGGAAATGCACAATTTCCCCCCTCTGTGCGATGCCTGATTATCCGCTGGTAGCACTGAGAGGCACTCCTTCGTGTTCGAACAAACGGAAGTAGCTAGGAAGGAGGGCGACAAGGATGAGGCCTTGCGCATCTTGCTTCCTGGAACAGGCTGCTTGATACAGCGATCAAATCTAACTCAGTCCTTGAGATATTACCTGGGGAGACTAGGAGCCGTCTCACAGATTGAACGGGAGGGCGGTCCCAGGACATCTCGACCAAAGCGCGAAGCATCATCATGGCATGCAGCATTTCTGCAAAAAGCTGTACGCCGAGAGGGAATATTAAGGATAGAGCCGATGTATATATATATATATATATATATAAATCATGGCTCCCAAAGGCCTCACAAAAGGAAGCAATAGCACTTTTAGAAAAAATGGAAAATCTATTGCCAATGCACGTATTTCTCTGGAAAGCTCAGATACGTTGTTCCCGCGAGCGGAGTAGACATCGGGTGGCGCAGTACGGGTGTCCCAGTCAACTGAAATGGATACCCTCTATCGAGCGCCCACTATATCGACCATATCAGCCTAGCGCCCAGAGGCTCAAGGATGAAGCGGCCTTATGGACCGAGTGATAACCTGTGCCGGATATCTAGAGGAGTCCTTTTTGGGCAAGGGAACGTGGGTGGGTATCGGTAGGACATGCTCTTGAGCAGACAAGAAAAGCCGGGGGGACAAAATTTGGTCTTTCCCCGTTGTAGCTGCCGAAGGAGTTGCTGTCGCCGAGGTATGGTCGGGGGTAGATATAGCGTCTGTTGAAAATTGCACAAAGTCCTGAGGCCGCATGTGGTAGAATACATTTACCGCTCGCTCGGAAATGCCCGATCCATCTTCGGTGCGTTCTGGCGGGCACGCTTAGCGCATACCGCACGTTCGGATCGCCCTCTGGCGCGAGGCTTGCGAGCTTGTATGGGCCAGTGTTAGCCCGGATGGTGTAAATATGTATAGTAGACGAGTGCCAGGTAGGTCCAGAGGGAGGCCGTAGCAACAACCAATATTTTCCACCGCCCCCATCCGGGTGGGCGGTAACAACTCAGTAGGCAGCCCGGAACAACGAATATGTATCTTTGCTACTAAACCTCGATCGCTGCTGGTGCCGAATGCTCTTTGAGGGGTTGTGTAACTCGGAGGATGTTGTAGGCAAGAGTACGAGTATAATGCCCCTTTGCTGCAGCTCGCTGCGAAGAATGGCAACCGTGGAAGAAATCCCATCGTATAATTCGCATCTAGCGCTCGTTGCGTCGTTAGTGGAATTGTAACAAAGTATGGAAATAATAGGAAACTTACCTGATTGAAACTCAATCCTGATAGCCGGGGGGCTGGGGCGTACGGGTCTTTGAAAACACCCTCTCCTATACACCACCCTTAACTAAGAAGGTGTATAGAGAGTGGTAAGCCCTCCTCCTCTTTCTACTACCCATCCGCACACTAGGGCCACTCCACCGGCAGTGTACTGGGGACCGTAAGAAGGAAGTGATGGGCAAGAGAATAACGGCGTGCTCTCCCCCATCCCTGGTATAGCGACTCCATCCACCTAGCCTACTATTATCTATTCGTTTAGCTATTTAAGGCCGTTGCACCCACGTCTACTTTCCGCCCGCCCCGGGAACTCAGTGTTCTCAGGACATTGTGCCTCTTCTTTAACTCTTTCGGGGAAGTCATATATAAAAGCATAAAGTATTGTAACTTTATAGCTGGATATAACTCGATGGGGGTGTGAAGTGGAGCATTGTGAATTGCGGATCAGAATACATTGGGATAGGATTCGTAGCACCTCCTTTCTGAAGGTGATCATTACCACTATTCCACCGGAAGTGCCCTGAGAGCCACCGCACCCGCTTGCAGCCGCCAAAGGAAAGAGAGTGGTGAGACAAGAGAATAGCGTGGTGCTCTCCCGATCCCTAATCACACATCCTTATCCGCTTATCGTGCTTTTTTTTATCTTTTGCCCGGTCCTAAAAACCCAATATCTCAGCGCACTGGGCCTTCTTTGGCCGTTTCCGCTAGGTCTGTTGGGTGCGGGGGGGGGTGGTGGATGGGTGACTTGAAGCATTCTCCAGGCTCCACCCAGCCTATAACATAGTTGACGGGGATATTACGAGTCCCGGGGTTGTTGACGCAATTGTGAACACATGATATGGAGCAATAGAGAAATGGAAATCAAATTTTCTCCACCACAAAGTACTGGAAATACCAGCAAAATGTGAAACTCCAAAGTCCAACATCAAGTAAAAATCCAAGAAGCATGCAAACAGCTAGAAGCCAATCCCAATCTCAAAATTCTCACTGTTGTAAAAGATTGTAACTAGGAAATATAATGATAATATCCTGTCCAAGGAAATAATACAATATTACTATCATAGTAGTGAAAGATAAAGCAAGCAAAGTCCTAAAGCAGAGGTCTTAAAGCAACAGGATATAACTAACAAAACAGGTAATGAAATCCAAACAAGATAAAACTAGCGGTCACTACAAATATACTAATCCAGTAGTAACAGTAACGCAAGAAAATATCCAACTGGGTAGTGACATAACAAGTAAAAATAACAAGTGCTACCAGGTAAGTCCTGAGTAGGCAAAACTAACCTCAAGCTAGTTACAGTGGTAAGAAAACAAAAGGATTTCGGACCCCGGGCTTGAGATATTAAAGATGAGTGAAGTCGTGTGTGACAAGGAGGGAAGGTTTAGCTTCCGGTGAATCCAACGCCCGTTAGATGGCGGGTCCTGGTGTCGGGTACTGCGTGGGCTTCTGCTGGGAATATGATACAAGCGCGCGCCCGCCCACCATAGCCTAACCTCTGCCCCGCTCCTCCCGGCGAGGGTAGGTCAGGAGATTGCTGATGCGCTTCTCTCCTACCCCCCCCCCCCAAAAAAAAAAATTCACTTCTCGCAATGTGCACACCAGTGATTCCAAATAACGGCAGATCCTTTCGCGGGGGCAGTGATCGTTCCTATTATCTCTGACTCTGGCTCTGCGGTTACCGGAGAAAAAACCATGGGCTTTGCCCTGTCAAACTGAATGCCGTATAGAGCCTACTATTTAGCTGGCGAGAAATACCGCTGTTGAGAGACGCCCCGAAGAGCCCGGTTCAAGGAGGCTAGCACTGTACTAGTACTTCTCCCGTTCTCGCCACTATGAGTGGTACATCTCATTTCCAGTTCTCCCCCTATTACTAACTCTAGCTATGTAAATGTGAGCTCAAGAACTCACCTAGTCTAATAGTCTCCGGCTATTCACAAATTCACTGGACCATCGCACTTGGCCCGTGCTCGCCGCGACCAGGGGCTTGTCCGGCAGGGGGGTGGGGATGAGAAGTTCCCGGAAAGGTGATTCAGGCGCATCACTATATGTTCCCAACTGTTTTCTTTTTTTGGACCTTTGTTAGGTTCGCGGATGGTATTGTGAGGGCACTACCGGGGCATTAAGGGAGGGTATTAAAAGGGTGTTCAGTGGTGGGGGAAGATGGGGTGATTTTTTTTTCTTCCTTGCTTGGTTTCGGTGAACTGTGAACCGTTTGAAGTAGAGGCTTGCTGGGCTTATGAGCTAAGTGCTGGGGGAATGGTTTGGATAGGGTTTGGACGGGGAGAAGGGCCAACATTTGTGTGTCGGGCATTAGCTTCAATGGTCTGTCTTCAAGCTGTTGCACAGAAGCACCGTTTGCGAAGCATAAAGCAATGTCACACACCGCTTCCCCTGGCCAAGATATACCGATATCGCCGTTACAGCCAGATGAACAAACTTTAAGGAGTTCGAGGTCTTTGGTATCGCCGGGGCAGCTAAGATTTAGGGCCATAGTATGAATCCCCGAGGATGGCCTTAATGTGATAATCACATCCGCTCACTCGCAGTGCCAGGCTGAGTATTCCGTCTAGATTTTCGGAGGCCCTGGCCAGTGTTGCGTTTCCTTGCGCTCTCTTTGAATTTCGTATCCCCTCGCTATCCCGGGAAGGTATAGATACGGATGTTCGGGGATCCTCATTATGGCAGCGTAGACTAGTAGTAGGGCGAAGACAACGCTGTGACTCTATTAGACAATCACCCTGTTAGCGGCTGTACTAGCGGAGCCTATAGGAGGTAGGGAGGGGGAAGGGGAACTTATTCACCCTCGCCCTGGAGAAAAACACCAAGCGCTGTTCAATAGGTTGCGGCATGCTCTTGATTTACTTAGCTAACCACGACCATTGTGCGAGCTACGTGCTAACAAGGTACCCAATGAGAGGTGAACGTTCGCTTTTAGCTGAGTGAGGTGCTGTTCGTCAAGAACACCCGTCCGTCGTGGGAATGAATCCACCCAGTACATCGAGGTGCGGGTTTGGGAAAGGCAAGGTATGAGAATCCCCAATAACCACATTAACACCGGAAAAACGACATCAACGAGAGGGACGATACTTACAGTACAACATCCCAGATCCCTAACAAAACCCCACCGGGCGCTGTACCGCAGGAGCAAGAGCAGCACTAGAAAGCGAGTATGGTGAGACTCGGGAAAAAGGGAGGGGAGAGCGTTCTTTTATACGATATCTTACCTGTCTCGCATCTATGATACTAGAGGTATGGTATTATCGATATCGTAAGGGTAGGGCCTATATCGAAGGAGAAGGGCGAAAGGACGAAAGGACGAGATAGGACGAAGTAAAGGGCATAGGCCGGAGCGTTGAAGGGGGTATGATATATATGTATGCATATACATGTATACAATATTATTATCATTATAATGATATTATGCAGTGAAGCAATAATGCCAGGAAAGATAAAACGAGGCAGGGATCTGTGAGAAGTATATATGCTCGTCAGGATTTAGTAATTACTCCAACACGGCAGTATCATACCTCTGCAAGATATTGCGATAGATGAGAGAGACCATTGATAGCACAATGGAGGGAGATTTGAGGGATATGATTTGACAAACTAGCCACATTGTGAGATACAAAACAAAGCAAGCACTCATCCAGCCATGCTCCCCACCTCCCCCTTCCGCTCATCCCTCCGTCTTCTACGCTAGCCATCCGACATCCCTATCCCGCATAACACAAATCACATACAATAACTAAAACTCTATATCCCATTCCACACAACTCACTCACCGGCAAACCCCATTTGCTCACTTCCTAAGCCTATGGTACGATATTAATAGTCCCAAGCACACGAGGAAGAAAAAAAAAAGGGGGGGGAGTTAAAAATATATTTAAAACCTATTAATAAAGCTCCTCCCCCCCTCTCCCTATCTGTTCCCCCACGTTTCCCTTCCGCTCCGCTCCCCTGTCCCGACCTGCCCTACCCTGCCATAATCCCGCCCATCACCGGCCAGCAAACATCTAAAACAGCAACACACCCACCCACACGCCCACCCATACACCAGGTTTTGAGATGGGGAGGGGGAGAGGGGCAAACAAGCGAACCAATGAACGGTAATACGTACTTTTCCAGAAAAGGAAAATAGCAACGTCAACTCCAGAGTAAAGTAGGAATTACAAACAGAGAACACACCACCCGTTCATAAAGTATGAAGAGGACAGAAAAAGAAAAAGGACAAAGAAAAGCAGAAATGTACAGAAGAAGCTATGAAGTTTTGTCTCGTGAACGTCGTGAAGGAGGAAATAATTTAGGAATCATCATCTTCAAGATCGTCCTCATGGGCAATTCTAAGGGTTTCTTCAATGAGGAGAAGATCGTGCTCGAGCATTTCTGCCCAGTTCTGGATGTCACCGATTTCCTGCAAAAGTTAGCAAACTGTTCTGGGAGCTTACGGAAGGGATAAAAACAAACCTTCAATTTGGTTCTAGCTCCATCTGCCATGCCACTCCATTGACGGGTAGTCTTCCCGAGGGCAGCGGTGCGGTTCCTCAAGGTCTTGCTCTGACTCTCAAGAGCATTGGCGTTGGAATGAATGTTGGTTATGCGTTCACGGAGCTCCATATCAACGGATGCCCCGAGGGTGTGGAGCTCCTGCGTGAGGGTTTGGCGGGCCTCATCTATTCCACCTCGATCGTTAGCATGAGGAATGGATTGACAGTGAGTTGGCAGAAGGACAACGCACCAGCGCGCTTGAATCGGTCTTTTCTGATGAGTGCATCTTCCTTGATAAGCCTTGAAGCCATTGCAGACTATTACGTGGATTGGTGGTATAGGATAGAATGGAGAATTGATCGATAGATGGACAGAAAGCTTGCGTTGGCAGAGAGCGTGCGATTGATGACGAGGAAAAAAACGAAAGTAAAGGGCGAAACCCCCAGCTTAGATAAAGGACCGTATTCCCCCCCTCCTCCCCCTCCTCCTCCGTTTCCTCCTCCTTCCTTCCCCCTTTCTGGCCCTCAATTCCCTTCCCCACCACCCTCTTGGAAGCTAGGTCTCGTTATCGCCTTAACTCTCGTCTCGGACCAAACAGAGCACGCCAACACAGCAATTGCCCGTTCATCCACACCCTCGAATTGATCGTGGGGGAAAGGAAGGCCAAGTCCACCCGGCAAGGCTCCAATGTAACGACGCCTAGTGGAACGAGCAAGAGAATGAGGCGGAAGGTGTGGTAGTGGTGACGATACTAAAAGTATGCGTTGGCAATGGAGCAGACCAAACTAGCTGACGATGGAGGATATCTGCAATGAGGGTGGTGCCACGGCGATATCACGTATGACGGCGGTGGGGGTGCGTGCCTGCAAAAAACGAATGCGTCAACAGGATCAACCTCAATTCTTTGATCGAAGCCCTCTCCCACAAGGCAGGCAGGCACGACTCCGGATAATGCAAACCCACGTCACCCAAGATGTGGGGAAAGGACCTAACATCAGATGGCGGGGGGGGGATGCAAGGGCATGGGTCATGGGTAGAAAGGGTGGGGGAGGGTATAGCATAGTGACATAAATTGACAGTTTTAGGCGGTAGAACGAGCAAAAGCAGGGGGAATTGGGGAAAGGAGGGGAGGACAGACAAATGCAGAAAATCCCAGTTGCAGATGAGTTTGCGTGGTCGCCTCTGATTCGAGCCAGCTGTGCAACGAAGAAATTGGTGTGAAGGCGGCAGTTTGGGAGGAAGCGAATACCGGTACTGTAGTTAAACCTAGGAGCCGTTGAACTGTGGCGGTATCATACAAGGGGGAGATGAGCTATGTGGCGGTGCCAGCATTAGAATTTCGCATAGAGATGAGTCTCATCTCGTCGATTTCAGATGAGCCCCATCGCAAGATTCGCTAAATATACTGTAGAGTTGGGGAAACCCGGGGTCTATGAGATGTAACAGACCTACTCGAGTAGTGACTGGGCCGGAGAGATGCTGGTTTCTGGGAATGTCATTTTTCTTTCGGGAGCTGAAAGAGGCTGTTGGCGCGGAAAATCGTTTTTCCGGCACGGGATAGAGTCGGAAGTTTATAGGCGGAGGGGACTCCGTGTCCGAGATTCTAGGGTGGATACTCTATCGAGCCTTCCAAGATAGTAACCAGAGATAGGGGAGGAAGACCACAGGGTCATATATAGACTCCCGGTAGATTTTCACACCGGTAGATAAAGGGTTCGGAGTTACACTCAATTTGCCCCCCCTCCCTATATAACATTCCCACCCTCCCCACCTGAGACTCCAATTTTGCTATTCTTGCGTGCCATATCCTACCCACCCACTATCCCCGGTAGCAACATCTACCAGTCAAAACGTTTAACCTTTACCCCACTGCCAACTCACTTAAGCTTGATGCAAGCCTCCAACTTGGTCCCACCCCATTCTAGAGTAAATGGATATGATACCCCTATGCGCCATGACGGATGCATGCGAAAAAAGACGAATAGGAAACCCCGAAATAATAGCCTCGATAACTTCTAGTTCAATAGACGTAGCTAAAACCCAAACCTTGAGATACAACCCAACCGAATCCAATCGTTCCCAATGTACAGTCAACCCTAATCTCTCTCCGCAACAACAGCCTCCAACTCTGCGACCCTCTTCTCAACATCTGGCACAGCTCTAAGCTGGATTTCAATCTCTTCCTTCTCGTCTTCAAGCTTTAACCTCTTCTCCGCATCCAGCTTGGTAAACACGTACCCACCCTGGCCATCGAACTGTAGAATATTGGTGTGATATTTCCACAGACTTCTGCGGTGACTGACAGTAATGAGAGTGATTCCTAGGCCCTTTGCAGTCTCGTACATGATGCGCTCCGTGTCCAAGTCTTGAGATGAGGTGCATTCGTCTAGGATGGCACTATGAAGGGTTAGCCTTGCATGGTGCCAGACGAGAGTAGGAGGGGAGCACTATTTGGGCGCGTGATAAAACAATCTGGCCATGGCAACACGCTGCTGGATACCGCCGCTCCAGACGTCACGCCATTCCTTCTCAGCTTCCCAACCACCTTCTTTCTCAACTAAGTTTTCAATCTCAACGACCCGTAGAATCTCGTACAAAGCCTCGTCTGTCACACCTCGGCGAATCTGCTCAAGTTTGCTATCAGGGTAGATAATCTGCTGTCGTAGTGTCCCACGGCTAAGGTATGGTCTCTGCGGAATGTAAAAGATCTCCTCGCTGGGTGGCTTGCGAACAGTACCGCCATAGACAGGCCATAGGCCTCCCATAATTCTGAAAAGCGAGGACTTACCGCAGCCGTTGGGGCCAGCAATGAGGAGATGCTCGTCAGACTTTACTGTGAACGATAGCTTCTTGAGTAAGACATCACCATTAGGAGAGACGATAGGAACATCGGTAAACTCGATATCCGGACCAGTAGTAACTTTTCCGCGTCCGCAGAGCACAGCTGCATTCTCCTCGGTACCTGCGGAGGAAACAAGTTTCTTCTCAAAATGGCCGCTCTGAATATCTTCCATGACATTCAGAAGGGTAGATACTCGCGAGGTATAACCGGCCAGTTCAGTAATCTCCTTGTAAGAGAACATAACTCTCCCAAAGGCATCCGAAGAAGATAATAACAAGCGACGATTAGTGACGAAGCCTATAGGAATCAGCAAAACTCAATCACACCAAGCCTCAGGGCCTTCATACTTTCGGTGCGGTCGCCCAACGAATTTCCTCTGGCACCAGGCACCTTGAAGAACACCGGCACAGAGCAAAGCATAAGTCCCAAAGCCCCCCAGAAGTATTTGATGACAAAGTCTTCCATCATCCCATGATACAACCGCCTTCGCAAAATGTAATTCACATGCTTGATCAATGTGAAGTACCCTTTATCCAGCGTGGTCTTCTCGGCATCATGCCCACCGTACAGCGCTACCTCCTCAGAATTATCTATTAATCTCGAATGACTGAACCTGTACTCCCCTTCTAACCTCGCTTCATCTGCAACATATCTTCCAAACGGCGGGGTGAGCACCCTCATAACGTTCGCGGAAACCTGGACTAGTAAAGCCATAGCAAACAGCCCCTCCCCACCAACGTTCCTTGACAACTGGTAATTATAAATCATCATATCGAGTACTGGCTTCGCGAGGTTGGAGTACAACTCCGCCAGCGAGTTTGAAAATTTCGATACATCAACCGTGATGAGTTGATCCGCATTCTTTATGCGATCATCCAGATTCCCCAAAGTGTAGAAAGTCATCTGCGACAAGTACTTTGAATGAATGTACTGCGTCAACCTAGTCCGGTACTGCAGCGCCAGTTTGCACTGATGATAAGACAGCATCGAATTCGTAAAGGTCGCGGGAACCGCTACCACCATCCACCAGACAATCCCTAACAAAAAGTCCTTCCCTTTGCCCCGTACCAGAGCGCTAACCAACTTCCCGTCCAACTCGGCAACATACAAACTTATCAATGTTCTCACAATGAGGAAGAAAGTATGACTGGCGAGCAGCCGAAGTTCCTTACTCCGCACGCCTGGGATAACAATCTTCAACAACTTGAATAGGTTTTGGAAGAACTCGCGATTGAGTTCTACCTTCTTTCGCTTTGCGCTGGGGGCCTCCGGAGCTGGTCGGGGACGGTCCCCTTGCCGAGCAGCGGCTGCCTTCTGCTCGTTGATGGCATTGCGGATACGATTGACGAGCGCGACGAATAGCGTTAGGTAGACTCCCCGGGAGATTTTTGCCCGGTGTGTTACGTAGAGGGAGGAGAGGTGTGAGAGGAGATAGGTGAGCGATCGATCGGATGGCAGCAGAAGTTTTGACTGGGCCGCCATGGGGGATTGTCGGGGGTGCGAAAGCTATGGCCGGAGGAAACGAGGAGAAGATCAGGGAGAGGGAGAGAGAGGAATCGAATCAGACCCGCGTCAGTATATTATGCAGGTGCAGAAGGGAGAAGAGAAACGTGATTCTTGTTACAGGTAGTTCGAAGGCGTGAATCCGGGGTAATAATGTGGTGTTGGACCAGCATGTGATTGAAGCACCTTAGTGCCAAGATGTCCGCTTACCGAGGGTTATTAGAGATCACTTGGCGGTGCATCAAGTTCACCCATTCGGTTTCATAATACTGTAATAATAGCTTGTGAAGTTTTACCATAATCGGGTAAAGACCACAAGTACCCCAGATTTTTGTCATTAGGGTTTCTCAGGTACTTGTACCGTACTCCAGCAGAATACCGGTAGTCTACGATGTAGAATATCATGATCAAGCATAGTGACATCTCACATTCTCCCCCCTTACAAGTATTAGCAGTGTGCAAAAGCGCAGTGCGATATCATTATAACCTCCGATTTCAACCTGAACGCGATTCCCGCTCGCGCAAACACGGTAACTTTACATGATCAAATGGTATGCACTAAGGATATGAAAAGGACCCCTCCCGCCGCGAGATGACAGTAGACCAAACACAGATGGTAGTAGAAAAAGGCGCCTCCACCCAGACCCCCAAAGAAAGAAACTCCCAATTATCTAGGCATCCGACAGAACCGCGGTCATAAACCGTCAACTTCATCCCACTAGTGTTTTTTTTCTTTTTCCATTTATATTCCCGAAGCATTTTTGCCCAACCAAATACGAATAGAGAGAAAATTGAATGAAAATAAAGAGAAAGGAAACGAAACGAAAGAACCAACGAGTAAAAGTACATTAGATCCCTTGAGACCTTTTATTAGTTCACAGCTATGGAGGCTACTCCACGACAATTGTGTCGCCATTGGGTCCAAGACTCCCGACAACGGAGACAGCACCCACTTTTTGAGGGACAGCTTCAACATCGCCATTAATGGCAACAACCCCATTTGCCTGGGCTCCGGCGATAGAGAGCTTAGCCCTTTCGGCGTCGACAATGGCAGCTTCGCCACCCATATTGGCGGAGGTATACTTAGCTCTGAAGGTGGACACGGCGGGAATATTTGCCCTGAATCTACAGAAACGTCAGCAATGAGAAGAAATGATAGATTGGAGTTTAGTTGCAACCTCTCTTCCTGGGTGCCATAGGCGCGGGGGGTAAGCTTGATGACTGTGTGGAGGGGAATTTCCATCCACGGGGATTGGTCTTGAGGCACATTCATGAAATACGCATAAATGCAACGAAGGATTGCTTGGTGAGTAACGACCATAATATCGGAACCTCTCTCCATTTCCATGATAATAGGCTCCAATCTGATGACTACATCACGGTAAGACTCTCCTCCCTGGTAGCGATAATTGTATCTGTAACCCATTTGTTAATAAAGGCCGTGAACTGGTGCCGAGAAGTCCTTACTTGTCATCATCACGAGCACGGAAATCTTCGGGATATTTTTTCTCAATCTCCTTGTAGGTTAACCCATCACAAACCCCAGCATCCAATTCGTCCAGAGCCTTCCACTGCTTCTTCGGATAGGTCAAGTGCTTGGCTGTTTGGATAGTCCTCTTCATAGTTGATGTCCAGAGGGTGATATCCTTGTCCCCAACAGAGTCCTTCACCAACCCGGGCAGCGCTTCTGCATAAGCCATTCCGCGTGGTGAGAGACTAGCATCACCGCCAAGTTTTCCGATAACATTGAACTCAGATTCGCCATGCTAAAGCAGAGATTAGTAATAGATTCAAGTACAAAAAAGGAGCCCACGTACGCGAGATAACCAAATCGAGCGTGGTGTTATGTGCAAGTTCATTGCAAAGTAGATAATGCGTGTCTGTAAATAGTTCGACACCTGGTTTATGATGACTTGAGAGCTAATGTTTATCAACTTGACGTAGGTAAGATGAGGTTCGTCGATAGTCTCGTAAACCTTCTCGTAATTGCGAATCCTATCTCTGAAATCCCGGGCTGCGACCTCAGGGTCTTGCCCAATATAGTCCGGAGAGGTAGTCTTAACCTCCAGGATGTTGTTCATGATTAACTCTTCATCATCGCATTTACTCTCCACGAACATGACATCGTAGCCTTTAGACTTGCAACGTTCCTCAATCCAAGCCCTTCGGCTACGAGTCGAGTTGGTAGCATCTAGAATACCGACATGCCCTCCTTCATGTTCGAACCAACGCAACATATCATTGACAGCAGCCTCTGCGGCAGCGCGACGAAGGCGTTCTCCTTCCAGATTTCCAGTGTCAAAGAAATCGGCAGTCGGGTGTGGGGTATCGGCGCGACGGTAGGAACCAACATTGAATGACTTGGCATTAACCGAGAGCCACTTCAGGTAACGGACAACTATAGACAATCCGGTTAGCAAGAGGTAATGATCTCAGAAAGATTAACACTTCGATTGAGTTATCGGCGTAGGGGATTTGAGACAATGAGAGGCGCCGCAGGGGCAGAGGAATAGGAGGCATCCTCGGCAAAACGGAAGTGGGAAAAACGGAGGAGAAACATGTAGAGGGGCTCAAAAATTTGATGTGGAGCTGGGGGTAACGAATCTCGCAAGAATACATCCCAAAGACACTCATACCAGCCGAGAAGCTAGCAAATGCGTGCTAAAACTTAAATTGAAGCCCGCAGTAAACAAAAAAGAGGAATTAGGAGTTTTTTTTTTCACTCACTTTTTTGAGCAATTAAGCTCTTACCCCTGGCTGGTAGTCCTACCATAACCACACAAATGTGAGAGTCCTCTATCTGCTCAAACCCGAAATTAGAAGCCATTCCACCAGCAATAACATCGTCCCCAGGATGATCCCCTTCTGCATTTTTGTCATGTAGAAGGTGAACAAAAACCATAGGTTCAGTTCCGAGAGTAAAGGGCGCCATTTCAAAAAACAAATTGTACAACGGAGACTTTTTTGGAAAAAGACCAACTAAAAGATCAAGAGGGGGCAATAAGGAAGGTATAAAAGCAAATGCGAAAACGAAGAAGGCCAAAAGTTGCTCTCAACAGACAGCTGCAGAGGTCTTGGGACGGGAAATTGAAATGACTGGTGGTTGCGGATGTCTGGGGGATGGGAAGGGGAGAGAGACGAAGTGAACGAGAAAAGCTTCGTGGACGTTTGGGAGCCAGAGGTTGAGCCGCCTGCTTGCGGTGTCACCGGGCAGACAGGCAGACGACGGGGGTGAGGCGACTGAATTTTTCGAGGAGACTCAAATTTCTTGTGTGTGGTAGAGAATGTAATGTAATTTCTCGGTGGGACGGCGAGCGCAGGGCGACGGGGTTCAGAAGAAGCTTGCAGAGCTAATGGGGATCGTGATCGAGGGGCGTAATGTTGCCAAGTGTGAGATGTCCTTAAGTCCGCGTATTACTACGGTATCGTGAGTGCTCCAAGCTTTGCGGTTTCGAGGTTGTATGCAAGCCGAAAGCTTCACCGCCCCAGGAACAAGGAAGGACGAGTGGAAAGCTCGATTGAGCTCAACGCACTGGGGTATGATAATTGGGTGTGACTGTCAAGCTCATATCTCTGAAGTCCAAGCAGAAAGGTATAAACGACGAATGGCCAACTTCCCAATTGACTACCGGTATCTGCAGTAGAATTTCGAATTGGATGATTATTCGATATTTCCTTCTTTCTCCAAGTTTTTCTGGCCCGTAATTACCGCTCCTCCCGGCGTGCTGGCAGTGATGAAAATTTCCTTTCCGCTCGCGTGGTTCTCTTTCCTATCCAGCCCTGGTACAGCCTGTGCATGTTGAGGGAGGTAGTTTGCCGAATTCGCCGAATCTCGGGAAGCTTGGGCCCCTCCAAATTTCCCACAACCCTGACCAGACAAAAGCTGCGGGGATGTGATAGAAAAGACATACAACGGATGAATGGTATGGGAACCCATCACATGAGGGGAACCACACGACATGCAGGGACGTAGAAAAAGCGCAAAATAAATGAAATGGAGGTACAGATGATAGTAAGGGAAAAAAGGGAGAACTTACATTGGACATACTATACACGGACCGAGGAAAGGTATGCATGATGACAACGAGGGCAGCGGCAAGTTGCGGTGTTTCTGCTGTCTGTGGATTGAGGTGTTGACTAGGAATGAGGTGAATTCAAGTATTTCGGCTTCGGGCGGATGAATGAGAGGGACTAAAGGTGGGTCGGGTGAAAGAGAGGAGGGAAAGGGCTAGCGGAAGTGGAAAGGAACAGAGTAATAATGTCAGCAACACAAAAATGGAGGACGAAGGTTGTGGGGACGAGGGTTTGGGCGGTCGTTTTGGAGAATGGGCTGGGCGGATGAAATGAATGGAGAGAGGTTCGTTTGTTTGAAGAGGAGGGTAGGGAGGATAGGTAGGTATACTAGGGTGGTGGAAGAGTTTATCTATGATAGGCGTGGAAGGGAAAGGTAAATACAATGGGCTGTTCCTTCACAAGAAATGATTCCGTAAGTTGGTGAGATGATAAGATTACCTACAGTAAAGTAGAGCACGATGTGATAAGGCGAAGTCCGTAGCTACGATCACTGGTAATTGTTTCCCCCCCCTGGTTCGTTAGAAGACAATCAAGTTAGTTGATCCTCCTTCGTAGAGTACGATTAAGAGCAAAATCCCCCTCCATATCCGACCAATTTTTAAGCCTTTCTTTCGCAAGGCTCTACTCGAGTATGATGTGATTTAAAAAATTCGCGGTGAATTGCTGCCCCCCCGCCTCGCTGCGAGCCCCGCCTTGATTCGACTCTTCCACATGGTGAAACCCCACCAAAAATTGCACTCTTGACCACTCCCCACGTGATCCATCATCCCATCAAGGGCAATCAGGAGAATAAAATCTCGCATTTCCTCCGGTTCCTGCAGACAAAAGCCGCAAATACGATGAATTCATTGATTTTCTTTTTTCCCATTGCCTTTTTTCCCTCTCCTACCAAGGCTTACTAGGGTCGTCATACAGGCATACCGGTATCTCACACTCGCACTTGGATGGGAGCGCCCAATACTGGTACTTGTATGATATCACACTCACCTCGACCCTGTACTTGTACCCCCACTCTGATCTACCATATTCACATTTGGATTGATTGATATGCTTCAAAGGATATTATGGTGATCCGTTCCCTGACCCATAAAATGAAAACGTTCACTCGCCTCAAAAGAAACTTGGAAAAAACAAACACTGCATTTCTCCAACCCACGATTAGCTGTCCCCATGGAATATGTACAAGTCCGAGACAGACAATTCATATCAAGAAACAAAAAACTCCTCTCTCGTTAACACCGTCAATCGCCCGGTTCTTCGACGAGCTCCAAGCTTTCCTCTAGCAATCTGTGTCATTTCCTTTCATCTTTCTATCACAGCCGTAAGAAGGCAGGAACGATGATTCCACCAATGGCCGAGGCGAACATGACACCCGCCTTGTCTCTGTGACCCCCAGCAGTCTTCTTCCTGGGAGTGATGGTCATTTGCCCAGGAGCCGCCTGGGGAACAGGCGCGGGAGCTGTAGTAGGTCTCAGGTTAGCGGTGGCTGAGGATGTGGTTGAGGATGTGGAGGAGGTATGATATGATAGAAGACGTGGAAGCTGACGCACTCGCGGTAGAGGGAGGTGTATTAGTAGTTATTACAGCACCACAACCGGGTATTTCTCCATTAATTTGTTCCTCCATCCAACCCTGAACCCCCAGTCCCCGAATGACATTCTGAACAGCATTGCGATGTTTTGCCTCAAACCATTCCATTGCAGCGTCTTTGGAACTATCACCCGAAACGCACAGCCAGGTGCGCCAGTTTCCAGTGGAATGGGTGCTTCCGTTGCAGCGAGGTTCAACCTCAAAGTTTTGTTCGTAGTACGAGATCCGGACCTGGACTGCCGCAGTAGCAAAGGTTACTGAATCGGCCGTCTTCCAATTTATCGAGAAGCAGTTGACCTTATTGGTTCGGTCGACGTTTGCCGACATCAGCTCCTCAACAAATTGAACACTATCGAGGGCGAGTGTACGTCCTGAAGGGTTGCTTGAGGTCACCAGAGGAACCCCCTGCCCTGATATAACAGCCAGTTGGCTGGTTATGATACTAACGTTATAAAGATGGAATATAAAACCTAAATTTTGCGTTGAAGAAATCGCCAGTAGCACCAAATACCTTATCAGGTGTAGCCCCGATAACGAACTTGGTGATTCTGGTCACCAACTCAGAACCGGGGGACAATTAGGACCAGCCTGAGCCAATAAAGGAAAGACGCCAAGGGAAAAAGTAACAGGAAAAGAAGCCATTACACCTTCAAAGTGCTACAGCTGCCAACAAGAATTGAAAAGGGGAAAAGAAAGAAGAGACAAAATCTACCCGAGCGACCCAAAAAATGAGCAACAGGGTGCAGGAAAGGGTTCAGCAATCACGACGAGTGAAGATGACAAGTGCGTCCACAAGTGTCATATATGTTTATCCATTATAAAATGGGAGGAGTGGATGGCCATTTACCGGTCGTTAACATGTACCCATAAATATGGTGCTAAGCCAACAATTCACTAGGGCGCGAAGGGACAGGGCCCAGTACGGAGCCCATGAAGCGACAATAAAGCTCGTACCGGTGTTGTAGAACACGTTGTTGTCTTTGCTTTCGTTTGTGAAAGCCGGAGAGCACTGATGTACCGGTACCACGGCAAAGTTCGTCTCATGCCTGGGCTCACCGGCGCATAACTTTTCAGTATCAGAGGGATCCGGTATGATACCAAGCGTCGTGTCCGGGAGAGCGTGTATAACGGTGTCTGGCGCCACTAAGACGCCGGTTTCTTCTTTTTGGACACTTTCAGAGCCGAAAAAGGCTCAAAGGGGAAGAATCGTTTTTGTAATGTTCTCGGAGATGATCACCCTTTGAACTAACCGGCTCAGAAGGATATGTTTGTAGAGTCGCTGGCATCTTGTTCCCCGAATTCATAGGGACCTAAGCCAGGGTGGAGCAAGTTGTCGTACCAAAATGACCAAGATTCTAGAAATCATGGGGGTTAGAGGTGGCAGGTGGATACAGCGTGATAAAATATACAACGATATATTTCAAGTATCCACCATAGCGAGCCCCCCCCTCTAGCTAGGTTCGCCTCTGCTGCCTGATTTGATGAAATCTTATCACCTGGGATCTAATCTGATAATCGGGGCCGCCCGTGACTGGTTTTCCTAGCGTTGACAACACTCTTCCCCTCGTCTCCCTGCCTAAGTCAAGTCGCTCCAAACACCGGTTTCAAACATGAACCTTCTCCTTATTCGTCATGGCGAGACGGTCGATAATGTTGCTCATCGACTGTGGGTTCACTCCACCTCCTCCATTCTCCTCCTCCTTCCACAAAATGGGATTCCCCTTTTTTCTAACATGATTCATATAGTGCAGGAGTGACCGACTCGGCCCTAACACCCAATGGCCTACTTCAAGCAGCCAGACTAGGGGCCTACCTCACCAGCAAGCGCGGAGAAAACTTCACTCTAACACACATATACTCATCAGACCTCCAACGGGCTGCCAAAACCGCCGGAGCAATTCTAGAGGCTCAGTCCGCCGCCATCACCAACGGTGAAAAATCCCTAGTTGCGCTCAGCGGGGGGGGTGAAGGTAACGGCGATAATGCCTCATTGAAACCAGCAGGAGGTGTCCTGCAGCTGCCGGATCTCCGGGAAATGAACTTTGGCTCGCAGGAGGGTGCCCCCTACAGACGGGCTCATCCTCCACTCCCTGATTTCGGGAATGATAGGGAGACGACCGAGGCCATGGTCGCCCGGGCTAACCGGTTCCTGAGCCAACATCTTCTTCCTGCGCTCGTGACGGTGCATATGGCACCTGACGCATCGCTCGTAAATGTGGCCGTTGCTGTTGTTTCTCACGGTATATTTCTTCAGATTTTGCGCAAGCAGCTTATGAAGCATCTACGGTACCTGCCAGATTCGAGAAAGGTTAGGTGGAGCAACACAGGGTATTTTCACCTGAGATTTGATCCCCGAACAAAGTGGACGGATAGCCGTGGGTTAGAGCTATGGCCATATTCAATTCAAGGTATCGATGTTACTGCCCACCTGGCTGGCACCAAAAAGACTTCTGTCGATGGAACGCAAAGAAAGATTGATGGCTTTTTCAAACCTGGAGAAGGCTCCGCGCTCTAGAAGTGATGTAGTATGTTTAAGCTCTCCTTCCATTCTTTTTTCTCCATTATCCGTGGGGTGCAATAGGAAATGATGAAAACGATATTATTCACACAGACCTGTTCTGAATATACGCATGTGGATGTTGTTTATTGCCAACTGCTGTCTGATCTCCCGTTGCACCCCGTCCCCACCCGCCCCTTCTCACTTTATCTTTAGGAAACATTGCTGACGTTAGCCACTCCTCAGATCTCCCGATACCTATCCCCCCACCGAACCCTAGCCATTCACCACCAAGGTGGCATAAATCCAGCGTACTGACATCACCCTTCCTACTTGTACAAATCTTATTTTCTTAAAAGCCTATCACCCAATGAAAGTATGGGAATACCAATCTCAACATTCCAAACCCTGTTCCTGCATGCTCTTATCATATCATACCTCACCTTGCATGTTCAGCCCATTTCCCTCCTCCTCCCGCAATCTTGAAACTAAGGGGGGCATACCCTTCCCTCGCCTTGCCCTTATGCTCTCCGCCCCCCGATACTGTAACCCTGTCCTACCTATAAAATATGACCCTCCTCCCCCCCCAAAGAAAAACCCACTCCGTATTTCCCCCATAAATATACGAGACTATGCCATAAACCTACTCCCAAAATCGATCAACCAATAATTGAAAAAGGGAAGAAAAAAAGTCCACAGGAAAGCACAGTACAGCCCGTGGCCCGCCGCAGGAATAGACTCCACCCCGCCCGCAGTCACACGCTCACCGGGTAGGATCGGGAAACTCGGTGGAGGGGAGGGTGTTAGGGACGGGATATGCGGCAGGGGTTCTTTTCATCCGCAGCGACAAACGCAATGAAAAGGGGGGGGGGGTATTCCAAGGTACCGTAGGGACTTGAAATTCCGACACTGTAGATACCGGTAAGAGGTGACTTGTAATAATATATCGCGCCATCATAAAGTATCACTCGACGTGAAATCGGAAATCTTCGTACCGAGTATTGGGTACAGTAATATAAAAGGAGCAATTGGTTCCGGTGTGCGATCGTTCAAACTGCTTCCTCAGATGAGTTCTAGTATTATTATTATTATTATTATTATTATTATTTCCATGCCCTTTAGATGGGCAGACAAGTTAAAAAAAAAACACCTTACTCTGCCTCCCCTCCCCTCCCCCTCCTTCTTTTCCAGCGATACTTTCAAACTGCACTAACTTACAGTGCACTACCGTACCTATTCCCCGCGGTGGGAGGGTAGGTAGGTAGGTATGATACTAAGCTATGATATGATATATAGTCTATCCACAAGCACTCCCAACTTCCTTTTCAAAAAAAAAGTTAAATTTGCACATTAACGCTAGCGATGATGGGGGAATATATATATAATATATATATATACCCCATCCCCCCCATCAGGCAAGTAACTTAACATGAGTCGAGGCTTGTTTTTTTCTTCTTGTTTTTTTTTTCTTCTCCTTTTTGCTCCTTCTCGAGTGGCTTGGACATTACGTAAGCCCCACCCCGGGGGGGGGAGGGCTCGACTTGTGGAGTATCAAAATCGCAGTATCATAAGTTAATGCCGTGGTAATATCATTTCTCTACGAGTATGACACCCGACCCGACCCGTCGTCGAGGTGGGGGGGGGGGGGGGCTGGAACTATGTAGACTATCGTGCCGTACTGTGTGATCTACCGTAGTCTATCATATCATGTACGGTATTTAGTCTACGCTGGCTATTGTAAGTGCGAAGCGAGGGCTTTATCGAGGCTTAAATTTTACTTGCACGGCGCCGGTACTGCACACAACTACCTCACTCGATACAAAGTACCGGTAATTTACTGGAGAAAACAATAGCCCGTGATCACTCCTCTATGCACCGATTACTAATCCCCAGTACCCGTTTCAACTGACCTGACTTATTGACTGACCCGAGCACGTGTGTGCGTATCACACCACGGGAGAATCGGCAATATCGTCAAGCACGACATACATACATACATATCATACATATCATACAAATCATACATATCATACATATCATACATATCATATATATATATCAGACGTATCAGACATAGATCACCAAACCACGATTGGTCAGGTCTAACTACACTCTGTCAAACATGATGTTGAAATCATTACCGGCTTTCATGCAAGTCAAGTGAGTTCTGGTTCTGATAAACCTAACATAAACTAGCTACGACGACTTAACTCAAATATTGATCTTGTTGATCCTGATTGATCTCCATGTGGTGTGCTGTTGAATGGCTGTGACTCTATAATGTATTGTTAAAAATTTTTGGGGCGCAGGAGCCCTTTTGTGATTGGGGGGGGGGGGTGGCAGAGAAGAAAAGAGGAGGGAAAGAAAAAGAAAAAAAGAAAAAAAAGAACTAGATAATGCAGTTACACACCCTTGCGGGTAACGTACTAACAAACAAAGTAATGAGTGGAAAAATCAGACACAAATACAGTCCTTCTGAGAATATAATAAACATTATGGACTTTTTTTCACTTTTTTCTTTTTTCTTTTAAAGGAGCACGCCTAGGTCGGGGCGTGGCTGAAGAGGAACGAAACGCTTTCACCGTTATGTGTCCTTCTGCACGCCTCAGCGAGCTGCATATCACGTGTTAGCATATATTCTCGGATATAATTCGGGCATATTAGATGCTGCCAACGAACCGTGGGAGCAATATCAATAGTGTGAAGTCTTGGGCACCGTTTCTTCTTCTCGCCATGCGGAACGGTATTTGTAACCACTACCCTGCCCAGCTCACTCTTGTTGATACTATCGATTGCATTCCCTGATAGGATGCCGTGCGTGACGATTGCGACGACTTCCTGGGCGCCATGCTTCTTGAGCGTTTGCGCAGCCTTCACTAGTGTGCCGCAGGTATCTGCCATGTCGTCTACGAGAATGGCAATCTTGTTTTGGACGTCGCCAACCAAGACCATTCTGCTCACTTCGTTTGGTCGGGAGCGCTCCTTGTGGATTAATGCAAAATTTAGGTCTAGGCGGTCCGCAATTGCGGTCGCTCTGCCATGCCGTTAGAGCAGGTAGATTCCCAGGATGCCTTGAAAAGATGCCTACCTCTTCGCTCCGCCAGCGTCCGGAGAAACTATGACGGCATTGCGGTAATCGAAGTTCTCGCGAATGTATTGTAGCATGGAAGGTTCGGCGTAAAGACTGTAGAAAAAAGCCCCCGCCGAAAAGGAAAAAAAATTGCCTTGTCTCAGTCTTTCTTCCATCCCTAGATGAACCAGACCCCCCCCCTCCCTATCTCTCCTCCTCAAGGAAAGTGCAAAGGCAGGAAGGTAGGAGCAGGGAAAAAAGGAGGGTGCCTACTTATCAACCGGGACATTAAAGAATCCTTGAATCTGACTGGCGTGCAAATCCATCGTGATGACGTGATTGCAGCCCGCGGTTTGTAACATGTTTGCGATCAACTTTGCCGAAATGGGCGCCCGGGACTTGTCCTTTTTGTCCTGCCTTGCGTATGGGAAGTTTGGTATCACGGCCGTGATCCGCCGGGCACTGGCCGTTTTGCAAGCGTTTATCATGATGAGAAGCTCCATAAGCCCGTCGTTCACCTCGCCCGGCGCTGCGGATTGGATAATGAAAACATCTTCGTCTCGAACAGATTCGCCAATTGTGACGGAGGTTTCTTGGTTCGAGTATTGCACGACTAGAACTTTGGTGAGGTCTATTCCGAGTCTGAAAATGGTTAGAGAAAAGTTGCACATGGATTCAATCGCTTTGCTTTTGCTTTCATCCGATCCCGGTTGTATAGCCCCATCAAAGGTTATACGTGAACGAGAGAGCAGAAGTGGCACATACCTGTCCGCAACTTTCCGAGCCAGAGTAGGATGGCTATTGCCCGTCAAGAGCTTTATAGAGTTGGCGGCCATAATGTCTGACTTGAAACACAGAAATTGGAGTACCGGTAGCCAGGGTGTCGAGATCTTCGAGAAAGAAGATTGAGAGGAAACAAAGAGCAAAAGTGGTGAGTAAGAAGAGGAAAGGGAAGGAAAAGGCTTAAGAAAAAAAATCAAACCCGGCTGAAGCTTATAATGTTGAAAATTAAAATCGAGAATTAGGAAATATAAGGACAGCGAGACCCAATGAAAACAAGAGTGAGAAAGGAGGGAAAAAAACAGATTTTCCCACCAAAAAAAAAAAAGGAAAGAAAATTAGGCTCAGATGGGTAATTGATCTGTCAGGGTAGGCCTGTATGTTACCAGAATTCTTACTCCTACCCAACTTTTTTTTTTTTTTCCTTCTTTCTAGCGCCTTCCTGCTAAAGTGTCAGCCGCTGTAGGGCATATGTTGGTGATGATCGGGCATTCTTCAGCCGTCGTTAAGGTTGCGGGTACGGCAAACAAGGCGGGGAGGGAGGAAGGGAGGAAGGGAAGTGAAGGAAGGAGGTGAGAGCGATGATGTGAGGCATCTTGGTAAGGATGCGAACCAATACTCATAGCGTGGTGAAAAACGTTAAAAAAAAAAAAGGAAAAAGAGGAAAAAAAGGAAAAATCTTACACACATCGGCAGGAGATGTCTCTTCTCTATCTTTTACTCCAGGAATTGCAATATGATGCTCTTCCTCCTTTCCACAAAGGACCAAAAAAACGAAAAAAACAAAAAAAACAAAGCCGATTGCTTACTACCGTACCGTATTCGCTCAACTCCCTACTCGTCTCTATCAGTTATGATATTATTATTATTATTATTTCCCCGAGCCCTCCTCGTTACTTCCCCACAAAGGACATCAGGGTATTATTGTGAATGCACGCAGACCCCTTCCCGAGCGATCCCAATAACCCGGAGACGCTCCAACAGCTTGTTTTTTTTACTTGGTTTTCTGTCTGTGATATAGTCTAGTTCTTCTCTTCATCCTCCTCCGTCTGATAGGAAGTTTACGGTATGATACTTCAACGTAAGACAAGCAGGATGTGAATGTGGGCTGACTTCTAGGAAGTTCCATTGTGCGATTGGCTTGGGTTAATTGTAGGCGCTCCTGAGGCCGTAAAGCACATGTACTAGTACTTTAATACTTGCACAGCAGGTTCCTAAGATATCGGGGACCGCTGTGTCACCGAGGAAGGAACTCGTGGGGACGGATTGGGGAGGAAGTACTCGTACAGTACTCGTATTGAGTATAACACTTGTAGAGTGGAAGCGGATGAGAGAAGAACAAAAGAAAAAAAAGGAAAAAAAAAAAAAGATACCGGTATTGTAAACTCGGAGAGGGGGGAGAGGGAAGGTAGAAGCGGGAGCACGCCCTCTGATTCCTAAAGGGCGAATTGCGTCTTTCCTCTCCTCAACTACTGGGCTGGGCTTGCTGGCTTGCTGGCTGACTGTTGTTGTTGACAAGGCTATTACATTACTCAAGGAGAGATTACCACAAACTGATACATAATAGGGTGCTGCAGAGATAGTCAACCGGTGGGGAAGTATCATACTGTATGGTACGATCGCACAGTACAGTACAGTATCGTGCTGGTATCACACTTACACACACAAAAGCACATCACCATCACGGTGGGGCTTGTGATACGATGCATCTCCCACAGAAGGGGTCTCCGTTCTCCTCCCCCTCTTCCAATCTTCACACACACACACACACACACACACACACACGCTCACTCACTCACTCACTCAAGTAATAACAAGAGAAGAAAATCTAAGGACGCATCTAGTTGCCACGTCAAACAATCAGTTTTGACCCTGATCATACTCGAGTAGAGAGAGAGGTTTGCAGCGAGGCTCTATTTTGCTTTGGAGTGGCGTGTCTGGTCGACACTGAAACATGCCGGTAATTTTCCAACTATGATACTCGTAAAAGTTGCTCCTAACTTGGAATAACCACATTACCGGTACAAGTACCACTTTCGAAAGCCCAGGGCGACCAGACGCACCCTGAATCTAAGTAAATATCATACTCGACTATCAATTCCTTCTTCCCCTTCACCATCATCATCATCACTACTATCATCATCTCCATCCCATTCCTCCCCAAAAGATTTCTCCGGGCAAAGCACCAAACGATGGCCCGTGCGTCCCGAGATCGGGTTCTCGGTTGGACGTTGAAGAAGAGGAGGGGGATTACGCCATGTCATTCATTCATTTACGCGTGAACACTCACATACGAGTAGTTTAAGGTGAAACCTATTCCTGTCATGCAACTGGGACCCCGCCCACTCGCATACAACTACCGTACCCATAATTTAACTAGAAGGCAAAGGAAAAAAGAGGGGAGAAGCAGTATAACGAATACCGGTACAGGACACATCACATCACATCACGTAAGCGGATGGCCCAATGAATTCGGTTCACTTGAGCGTACGAGTAGACTAGCACTCGAGCACCGGTAAATTTACTGTACAAGTAATGTATGAGCCTGTATCTACCGCGCGATTTTATTTGTGGAGGAATAATAATTGGCGATACTGGCATCGGGCGGTGGATTCGATATGTACCGCATCGGTACTGGTACTGTACTAGTACGAAGTACAAGTATGATAACCGGTACTTGTATGATACCATGCTGTGCGAAGTTTACCCGCGCCACGTTCGCCCGTTGGCCATCGTGTTATGTCGTGCAAAAGTACCCCGTAGGATTACCTATGATAGGAAGCTAGGCTAACTGAGTAAATACAGCCTCACTTGTCCACAGCCGAGCGGAACAGGGAACGGCACGGGGAGCGATAGACTGTGGTAGTCAATGATACTTGTACCTTGGACTACTATTATGGTAAGCAAGTGCCCTTGGGGGAAGTTAGTTACAGTACGGGGGTCGAGTAGAGCAGAGAAAAGGCGCCCGGGCGGTATGATACGTCTATGATACGTATGATACTCCACCACCTTGCGCTTTGGGAACCAACAAACGAGCGAATCGTGTTCGATTTTTTGACTAACCACCATGAAAAATACTAACCGTCTCGCAACACACACAAAATTGAGCTAAACATATAATACAGGCCTGCCACACAAAAATCCAGTTCTCCATGCAAATGAAAACAACAGTAGACAACGAAAACTAGCCAACCTGCACTTGGCCGCCCGTATCCACAGAAGTATATCTTCTGCATCCCCCCAAATGTTAAGAATAATATCTTGGTGACAACCCGAACCCACAAGTAAAAGAGAGCTAGAAGAAAAACATGACATGGAAAAAAATAAGACACCTTTCCGGAATGAGAAACAAAACAGAACCCGCATAACCCCCTTTTTCCCCAGAAATCTCTATCCACAATCGAATCTCTCTCCCCACTTCATTACAACTTGGTATGGAAAAAAGGCAAAGGGAAACTGAAAAAAAAAAATACGAAGTTAAGCAAACCCAAAGTATCTGTAAAACATATTAGCAAAGCGATAAAAATCTTAGGCCCGGACTTATGGGTATACTTACTCCGCGCCTTGAGTGATTGCTGTAAGGATGTTTTGCCTCAAACTCTCGTAACTCTCGTATTCGGGTAGATCGATCTGGTTGAAACAAGTATGAGAACTAGGAAGGCGGTCTTTGCTTCCATAATCCCGATGTATATTGAACTTCGAAAAGCCGTTCATTCCCTCCAGCTCTTTGAAGCCATTGAGGGGGACTTTACTAGTTCCGGTAACGAACTGAAGGAGTTTTGCACGCTCTTCCTTATCGAACGATCGGACCGCACGCCAGAACCATTGTATCTGAGGTGAAGAAGCGGAATAGTTATGATACTCAGTGTTGTTGCGCCAGTCGTCAACATCAATCTCAGGCAAACCAGAGATCAAAAGTTCAAGTTCTTGTTCGTTGAAAATAGAGATCAACTCCGCTGGCACGATATCGTGGAAACCTAGTGGATCATTAGAGAATGGTAGAAAAGAGCGTATGGACGCGTTTCAACTCACCGACTAGGAAATTCTCCATTTGCTCTTGGACACTTGTAAGGAGCCTGTACTCTACCAATAGCCGAACGTATTCATGCTTGTTGTCATCTGTTACGGGCACGTTGCGACCATCTGGCACAAGGTCAATGATCTTCTTATCGCCAAAATCATCTGTTTCGACTGAGAATGTTTCTGTGATAATGTCGGTGATATCGTTCTCGAGCATCCAGACCAAGGATTTATAATAGTCAAGATCCAATGTTTCCATATCCTTTAGAGAGACAGACTTCCCGAGTATGCGCTATATTCGCTGTTAGTTTAGACACCGACCAAATGGGATAAAAGAGAATTACTTTGTAAACTGCTCTACTGAAATGGCAATCCAGCACGCGCCCCTCATATAAAGCCTTTCCAATAATCCTTCCAATAAACTTGAAGAAGCTCAGATGTTCCGGGTTGACACCGCTCATACGGCTTGGGTGGAACGTGGTCCTGTCAGAAGCGACGGGGATAAAAAGAGCGTAATCGGGATTAAACATTTGCCTTGCCATAACCTGGAACCACTCTCTAGTGACACCGCCAGCATCAACTCCTTCCTCGCCATGGAACCGGATACTGAGTTTAGCGTATTTGATCTCGTCGCCGTTCTTGTAATACATTGACTTGTAAGAATCGAGGAACACTTGGTCGCGGCGGACATTGAGCTGCAATGTTGGGTGAGGATCGCGGTTGCCTTGGCGTGTATGAAGGCGGCGGTTGAAGTAGTTGCGCTTATTGTCGAATTCCAATACCTTAGGGTTGTGAACCAAAAGCGCAAAGGAGCCACTCATTAACTTCGGGTTATTGCGAACCATTTGGTTCAAAATCTTCCTGTGATCCTCAGTGAATTTGAAGAATAGATTTTCCATACTTGTTTCCGCCATTGCAGGGCTCATCGGCGTCTGACCCCGTTGAGTTCTTGGTGCTTCCTTCAACCCACTGTTCTTGCAGACCACCATCAAGGCCTCGATCAACGGCAAGAGAATGGTCGCAACGTGGAGCATGTCGTTGCGTTCATGGATAGCAGAAAGGCACTGGCTGAGCTTTGACCATAGCGGCCCGAAGGTAAGGCTTTCGTAAAGATTTGAGAGTACATCACGCTCTTTTTTGCCTTCTTCATCCTTGGGTTCGCCATCCTTCACGGTCTCCCTACTTGGTCGCTTGGGATCAAAAAGATAGTCAAGTGCCGTCAGAACGCGGAGAAGTTTGGCCTGATCGGAGCTCGCTGGCGAAAAGTTTGATAGGGCCATCCCTTGTATTTCCGTCCCATTTTCAGCGTGTTTAATTTGATGCACCAACACTTCGAGATGCCCGAGAATTGTGCCACCGAGTACTTGAGCCTGCCGGATCAATTCCGTGCCAAAGACAACCTTCGCCTCCGGAATTGCAGAAAGGTTTTGCATGGTTGCGAGTGTTTCACGGAAAGTCTTACTTGAACATTCCCGGGCGGTAAGTATATTGACAACCAATCGAAGGTTATGTTCTGGAACAACTGGAGGGACCAAATGGCGCAGTCTCCTTCGCCTATCGTCATCTGTCTTACGATTACTATTGGACGCTTCATCCTTATTCTCGCTAGATTGGCCTTCCGCAGTCGCCGCAGTCGCCGCAGTCGCCGCAGTCGAGGTTTCAGTAGCTGCCGTTGTATTCTCATCAGTAGGCTCCATAGTCGTAGGTTCTGCTTCTGCTGCGGAATCGGCTAGCTTTTGCTCATCCGGCTTCTTTTTCTCCCTCTTGAGAAGAAATGTTAGAGGCCTAGTAATATCCGATAGCAACACAGAAAGCTGGTCCATTACAGTGGAGCTCTCAGTGATTAACCGGCGATCCAGAAGGCTCAGGAGTGTATTCAGGGCATATTTGCTCGCCTTGGGTAGAGGAACCTCCTTCCCTTTGCCCTTTCGGCTTGTAGACCTCTTAAGTCCGACTGAGATATCATGTTCATTGAGGAAGTACGAAGGTATATGTTCATTATAGCTGACCAAAAATAGTAGCGCGCCTAGGCACTGCTGGGCGACCATTAAGGGTGAAACTTCACTGCTGGTTTGGGCTAGTAACCCAGTCCCGGTCCGTTTGGCTACTGCTGTTGGAGTCTTTGCGGCGGGAGCTTGTTTAGCTCTCACAGATAATTGCGCAAAACTTCGCTCAACCGCTGCCATGTCCGAACTGCCATCTTGCAGAATAGACAGAAGAAGGTTGACAACCTCGGCACGATTTTGTCTGTTTTCGCAAATGTTGAGCAAGATTTCATGCAGCGTAACGCGGGTACTCCCAACTTGAGGAATAAACATCAACCGCAGAAGAGTAGCAACACCAGCTTTGTCCAACAATTGGATCACACTCTTGCGAAGCGGCTTTTTGACTGGTTTTGGCTCCGGCTCGCCTGGATGTCGTACACCACTTACACGAGCGACCCTGGGCATCTCTACAAATTGGTTAAATCGCCGTTCCCCACGAAGCTGGTTTGCTTCTGCAACAATCGCTTGAGGTAGTTGTGCCAGAGATTCGTCATCTTGCTCAAGCAAAACGGTTTGGCGAAGATCAGGCTCCAGAGTTGCAAGGAAACTCGCGAGATCCAGGTCAGCCGGCCCTGTCGAAACCCCCGGCGGTCGAGCCTGGTCCCGTTCCCGACGACGGCGGTCAGCTGCTTCTTGGGCGAGAAGCTCATCACGGATCTCATCAGGCAGAGCTTCCAGGAATTCGCGGCTAATTTCGCTTGGTTGATCATTAGTCGCCGCTGCCGCACGCCTCTCCCGGATGTGTTGAGTTAGGACTTCTTCTCTCAGCTCCTCCGGCAATGCCTCTAAAAATCCAGGGTCTATGTCCATCCCGGTAATATCCATCTCGCGTCCGCGAATCATGACAGTGGCTCGCGGCACTGGAGGATCCGAAGGGCCTGCTTCAACCCCTGCTGCTTCACCCTGAGTAGCCTCAACACCCTCCATGGCTTCTCCTTCTCTTGGGCTGTTCTCGCCGTCAGGGGCCTCAGATTCGCTAGCAGCAGCCGCCGCCAGTTCCGCCGCCTCCGCAGCTGCCCGCTCAGCGGCTTCTCGCTCTTCAGCCTCTTTCCTGGCCTTTTCTTCTTCCTCTGCTTTTTCTCGAGCGATCCTCTCCTCTTCCTCTTTCTTCTTGCGCTCTTCCTGAATTTGAATCATCTCTAACCGCGTCTTCTCTTGTTTCTCTTTTGCGATTCTCTCTTCCTCCATAGCCGGAGGAACTAGAAGGACTAAGATAGCATTAACCACCTTTTGGGCACGATCTGGGGCACTGGTGCCGAACAATAGTCTAGATTCTTCAGTCCATCTACCGGTGGTCAATGTTGGGATAAAGCTATTAACTGCCGCTTGAGGGTCTTCTCGATGATGGCGTGGCATGTCTGGTAGTGGTCGAGCTGCCTCGAACATAGAACGTAACTCTCGAGGCATGAATGGGGCGGCGTGAGGGTGGTGGTGGTGGTGGTGGTGAGCAATATGAGGGAGTGCCTGGAATTGAATAGAACCGCCGTTAGAAATAACGGGAACAGGCTGGCCGGTCCTAGTCATCAAACTCATGAGAGTACTGATCATAGAAACAGTGCCACCCGGACCGCCAGCCGCATGCATTCCATCAATGGCCTGTACCCAATCTGTCATGAACTCCTGGCTGCGGTTATGGGTTGGCCGGGCATTGGCCTGTTCGTTATTAGAATTCTGTTGTAAAAGTGGATTTTGATCCACATTGTCGGTAGCTCTCGGAGCTGTGCCGCCCATGTAGTGGCGGGGGCGTGCTGCGTTTGATACTGTAGATGTTAGATGCAAGTTCTTGAATGAGCAGGGGAAACTAAGGTCTTACTGAATACTGGAGACTCACGAGGAGGGCCACCAAGTGTATACCATCCACCAGGGCCACGAGGATGAGCACGAGCCATCATTGGAGCTTCTCCTGTTTCATCGGCCCAGCCCCAGGGGACGGCCGAGAACGCACCTTCATCATCTTCATAATCCTCTTGGATCATTGCTTCTTCTTCATCCATGTCATCGTCGTCATCGTCCTCGTCGTCTTCCTCGGCATCATCATCGATAAACCCATCATCCCGGTCTTCGTAGCCAGGTTCCGGCGCCCCATCAGATCCTCCAGGAGCGCGAACAATCGTTTCAATACCATTGTCGGGCAGTATTTCATCCCCCCGGTCCTCCTCACCCTCACTTCCTTCTGATTGCCAGTCTTCTTCACCACCACTCCCGTAATGAGCTTGATCTTGGGCCATTTCATCTAAAATTTCGACTTCATCGTCCATATCGTCTGAGTCCTCGTCATCATCATCATCGCCGCCATCGTCTTCACTCTCCTGCTCCGCTTCAACGACAATTTCAACCTATATACTATTAGTTTCTATCCGTGTGTACCAAAGGAAAACAGTCACTTACATCCATACCCTCCCCTCCTTCCTCATCTTCCTCATCACTTATTTCACTATCACCCTCTTCTTCCATTTCTTCCTCCAATTCCATCTCGTCGTCATCCATCTCGTCATCGTAGTCATCTTCATCGTAGGAGCTGTGCTCATCATCAACCATCTCACCACCCTCAAACATCCCGAGGGTCGAGTTTCGATAAAGATCTGGGGTATCCTCCCGCATATCCCCGATGTCTGAAATAGAAGTAGCCGTCGATATCTCATCTTCATCTGTGGCTCCAGGGGTCGATATACTGGAAATCTCGTTAAGATCGGTGGCCGTCTTTGACAAGAGTTTGAGTGGCCTGAGAATGTACTTGATGACCCTTCGCGCCGAAGGGAAATTCAAGTCGATGTCAGCAAGGGATCCAGTCAAGGCAGCAATGAAGTTCTTTTCAAACATGATCCGAGCAATTTGTTGTTGAGATTTTTCCGAAGGTGCACCGCTTGGTGAATGGTTGTGGTTGGGCCGCGCAGACAGCATTCTGAAAAACAGGTCGGTAAGGCTCATCATCCTCGAGTACTTCGTATCTAACGGTTCCACAGAAGAAGAAGCATCCTTAAAAGCCTTGAGCGCGCTCTCAAGGATGAACTTTCTCACAAAGAGAAGACTTGATTCATCTGTAATGCTGGAAGACTCCCCAGTCTGAGCCGATAAGGAAACGATAGCCAAGATTGCCCATTGTGATGTTGTCGCTCGCTTTTTGTATGCAATGTCTTCCGTATGTATTAAAGTACCCAGAGGAATGATATCGTTAAGCAGGTAATTCAGGACTGCAGATCTTGGTTTCGACGGTGTAATCGCTTCCCTTGGTGCCGCTTTGCGGGAAAAGCCGATGAACTCTACTTTTGCGCGGTTATAACAAGATAGCAATTCGGTTAAAGCTTGCAAGATAAAGCATCGGTAAATGAATATAGGATGTTGCTCCGCTTTAAATTCAGGTTTCTCGGGCTTAGAGGGCGAGTTCGCTTGCAATGTCTCAGCGGGTTTCCCCGTAGACTCTCCTTGCTCCATTTGGACATCCATTGGCGGCGCCGTAATATCCTCTTTTGGAGGATTTGGAGGGAAAGGATTGTCGATTTCATCCTTGGAAGCGAGAAGCTCACTAAGCAGGAAATGAATTACTCCGTCAGGATTTTCTAGCCCAGGTGGTTTAACTTCAACCGCGGGCTTTGGCTTGTCGACCATTTCCTTATCTTCGGCTCCTTTAGCCTGCGATTCTCCAGTCTCCTTTGCCGGGTCTGATTCAGCTTCTGGTTCCGACTCGCTTTCAGATTTAGGGCGCTCTGTTTCCTTGATCGCGATTTGTTGGCTCCTTAAATGTGGATCGTATCTTGTCAACTTGCAAAGCTCATTGACCAATTCGACAAATGCGTCCGGGTCTCTCAAGACAAGATGGTGGTTATGTCGGACAAAAGACTGGGTATCGATTTGACGGGAGCCTCGCGACTGGAACCATGTCCGGATCTCGTTCCTCATGATTGCTTTGAGAACCTCTGTGTCTTCAATGATATGCCGAAGAACAAGCATTATAGACGCTTGAATACGCTCTGATCTCAGGCCAGCTTGGCAACGTAGCATATGGAATAGGTTCCGCAAATTATCTCCTTCGGTCATTCGAATCGCGAGCTCCCGCTTCCGAGTAAGTAACACCAGAACACGAGCCACGGCCAAAGGCAAAATCTCGTCTCTACCGATAACCGAAACCACACCCATGACAGCTTTGAAAAGTGCAGCTTGATCTCCATCAGAAATCTTATATGAATTCAACTCGGCGATATTTTCTGGCTCTTGATCGCTAGGAGGTGATGTAAAAGTAACTCTCTTGGGCTGGGCTGACTCTGACAAGACTTTTTCTACGACCAACAGGATACTGGCGATCCACGGGGCGGGCTCTCCTTTATTCATTTTGATAAATCCAATGAGAGTCGGAATTTGTTCCTTAAGGTCCTCTAAACAAGCGTCAAAGAAGTCTGGGTTCTGAAGGACAAGCCCGAGGAGGTGAGAGGTTGATGTTATGGTTTTTGCGCAAGGCCGAAGGTCATCATCCGCTTGTAGTGACATCAATGATTGCAATATTGTTGAGGCAACCTCTTTCCTAACATCTGGCGATTCTGAGGCCTTACCAAAGGCGCTGGTGAGGAGGGACGAGAGCTCGAAGGTGACAGTTGAATGGACACGGAGAACATCTAAAGAGCGATCGATAAGACTCTCGCGGATAGTAGATCTAAGCTCATCCAGATCTTCGATTGTTACAACTGCTGGCAGTTCAACCTTTTCATCCTCTTTAGCCTTGCCCTTTTCAACGGCAGACGGGGGAATCTCAGTGGATTCACTAGATTGGGGTTCGCCCAACGGAGGTGTGGTCTGGACATTGGATTCGTCGATGTTCATCGCAACCACACCATCATCGACTGGAGGAACTCCAGTGTCAACAGCGGGTGCAGGTGGTGCGGGGGGAGGCATAATCGGTTCAGTGGCTGGCGTATCCCCTCCAACCGCCCCTTCCGACTGCGCTGGGATGATAGGTTCCTCCCTAGCCGCATCGACATCGGTTCCCTCTTCGTCGGTAGAATGAGATTCAGCTGTTAGGGGTCTAGAACTGGAAGCAGATATTTGACTACCGCGCTGAGGAGTCCTAACTCCTTGTGAAGTGAGCCATTCAGTGGCAGTATTAACGTTACCATTGCCTCGCAAAAGCCCAGCCATGGCATTTTCCCGGGTGAACCCCATTTCAACAAGCTGCCTAATCCCCTCTTCATTTGGTTCCATCGTCCTCCATGAGATTGTATTTGACAACCTTCCTTTCTTCTCCAATTCCTTCCGAGTAAATGCACTGCTCTCGCCGTCTGCCTTGAGTACGATTCCAAGAATCTCAATAACAGACTTAACAATAGAGCAAGAGGCTTTTTCAATAGAACTAGCATCCCACATATCTCTAACCACCGGGAGAATACTAGCCCTAAGTTCCACGAGGAACTGATGTGGATTGAAAAAATCAGGACGAGGTGTATCACTCGAGCGTTCGCGAGTTTGAAGTGCAGCAGTCTGTGGAGAATCCAGGACAGATTTGTTTGAGACCAAGTGAGTAAACAAAGACAATATGATCTTGATGCCTCCGTATGCGTGTGCCATTCTCTGATGGCTATCTTTTCCGACTTGCTCTGCGTCTCCAAGAGCGGGCAGATCCCGAACTTCACCCCAAAAGGTTTCGAGTATATCGGTCACGGCTTTTATCCCATTATTTTGTTTGAACGTAACCAAAGTTATGGTGATAACTTGACCGCTTCCTTTTTCTATACTCAAAATCAGCAATCTGGGTGGGTAGGTAACAGGATTATGGACTACTCACCTTCAAGTAAGAGTGAAGTGATAGAGGTTAACATCACAATCCAATATCCGTATTTATCTGTGACCGAATCGCTACTATCTGTATGGCTGTTAGCAACATTTCTCCGACCCTGAACAGCTCAACAGTACCTAGCCTCTTCCACGTCAAATGATCATACATGGACTCAGAAATAGCCTCGGCAATTTTGAAAGCGTGCTGTTTATGGAATAGATCAGTGCTCCTCCTGGAAATGAGGCTTCTGGCAAGACCTATAAAAACCAAATCAGTACAAACTTCAGGAGATCGCATAATGGAGGCTTACCCTGCAAAAACGGAGTGATGCTTGAAGGGATTTGGCTAATAAGAAACCTTATTGTCTTAACATTTCGAAACCACGGGGTCTTCCCGTCTCTCTCTACAACAGCTTTCTCGGCTTCTTTCTGTTCATCCTGCGATCTCGGGTTTTGAAGCTGACTCTCGGTTGACGTAGCGACAACAGCAGGAACAGCTTCTTCCTCGATACTAGCAGCTGCCGCTCCCGCAGAGTTCTTAACCCTGGTGGCTTCGTTCCAAGTATCTGGGATGGTATTCTGAAGCAGTATTTCCTCCCAAACACACATCCGGTGCAGGGTGCCAAGGTTCGAAACAATCGCTTCGTTCTCAGGTTCCATAAATATTGACAGAGTTAGCCGGACGTTGAAAAGAGGCTGGCCATAAAGTTCTTGTAAAAGATAACAAAGGGAATGGACTGTGACCAGGTCTTTAATGAGCTTTGTACCGCCAGATCTAACATCTTGAGACAACTTTTCCCGAATTGCCCCAACTCCTTCAACAGCACCCTCACTTGTAGACGCCGCCGCCCGATGATCGCCCTGAGCAGGAGTTCCTCCTTGGAAACGGGGAGGGAGAACAGCGGCCTTTTGGTCAGTTAAGGGAGCAAAGAATGCCTCTTTCTTGTCATGTCTGAGCAACGGCTGTAGTCGATCGATGGCTTTTTGGGCATGCCTTAGAGTCGCTGCAACTGTCACCGAAGGGCTGTTCTCACTGCAAACCTGGAGAACACGGCTCATCATTTGATTGGCCTGACTGGTAGCGAAATCATAAGGCAAGCTAGGAACAGTGTAAAAGTCAAGCAAAAAGTCTAGACCCTCACGCTTGATAAAGTCCTTCGAGAGATTTGCATTTGCCAAAAATCCTTCCAGAAATCTGCCGGCAGCATCGATGAAGTTAACGATAGAAGGTTGGTTCCTATCGGCATCCTCGGCTTCCTCGTCGATAATGTCACTCAAAGCAACAACTTCGGTCTTGGGCGCATCGTCCGGACTGGTTTCTCCGAGAGTAACTGTGGATACCACAGCGTCGGCGTCTCCCATCTCAACATCTTCCCCATCGTTCCCCTGGGATTTCGTTGAAGATCCCACGCCGGCTTCTGAGGAGTGCTTATGAATTCCCCCAACCAACGATGTCCTTCCCCCAGCGACCACCATCCCGCCATACCCGTCTTCAATCCATAGCTTTGCCCCCATCCCCTTCTCCTCGGCGAACTTCCTACCGAGGATTTCGACTCTCTGCAGCATCTCGATGACAACTTTCATAACATTCTCTCGAAGAACAGGATGGTGTCGGACTAGTTCATCAAATTGACTGCCCAGCACACTAGCCAATTCATGCTCGGTTAGGCATTTAACGTGATCGGCGCTCTCGAAAATCTCGAAGAAAGTCTCCAAGGCCCCAGAAGTCTGAAATAACGCCAGGCCAGATGCATTGAGACAGATGGCACCGAACGCCGTAGGAATTGACCCGATAGAATCTATCGAAGGCATGATACCTGCGGCAGGGGTATGTAGTCTCGGTGGCAGGTCTCTCTTCCGGTCCTCTGGCGATTCATCTTCCTTGTCTTTTCCCTTACCATTAGACTCACCAGGAGTAGAACCTTCTTCCATAGGCTCACCGCCCACGTCCGCAGTGGCTGCCGTACTCGCATTGCCTCCTACAGCCTCCCGGTCCTCCTCGTCCTTCTTCCTCTTTGCTTCTTCCTCGGCTAAGCCAGATCTTCCCGTGACAGTCTCCAGTAATGCATGACTCAAGCCAGCCTCATGAATAACAGCGTAGCTAGTAGGCTCATTATGGATGAAGGCACTGACTATGCCAACAACCGTGCTCCAGATATTACTTCCCCATATGGCCCCATTCTCAATCACCACTTTCAAGGCGCTGAGCAATTTCGGGCTATCAATTAGATTTCTCAGCAACCGATCTGCATTGCCTCCAGATTGGGCCATCATATGTTGCATAAACTTAAACACCATCTTAAGGGTCTGTTGGCGATAGAACCCGATTTTGAAATCGGTCGTCGAGCTCTTGTATTCATCAGGGATCCCCTTCCCAGTCCCGGCTTCCTCTAAACCCGCCTTCACTTCATCCGAAACAAGATCGACAACAACATCCAAGCCTTTCGCACTAGCCAAAGCCTGGAAGGCGTTTTGGACATTGTAGATTAGCGAGTCAAGGAAACTAACAGCCTTTGGGATGTTCCGAAGGGCCTTTTTGGTACGTAGCTGCAAGAGCTCCACCAGGATGGGGATAAGACCAGCAGATACGAGCAAAGATCCAGCATGCGCAGTAGTTGGTAGATAGCCCACCAAGGTAAACAAAGCTTCCCGCCACTCCTCAGCCTCCTTGTCGTATTCCTCCTCACCCTTCTCGATAGCCAACTCTTCCACAGCTTTTCGGACAACGTAGAGTAACACCCCATGGTTGACATTAACACTTAGCGCAGCACAAACATCTGCGGTCTTGCTCTTGTGCCTCGCCAGAGCCTCCAGCCCTCCTAACGCCAATGTTTGAAGCCATCTCGGAATTTCTTTTCCATCCCCCGATGCACCTTTTATATCACCGCTATGCACTAACTCTGCAAGTTGATACACCAATTGGAATCTTCGAGGCTCATCCTGGTCTGGCTGTAGTATCTTTGTTGTGAACTGGTTCTCAGAATAGACGTATGCAAGATTTGTCAGTGCCAGTATCCGAATCCCCAAAATTTGTCTCCTCGTTTCCGCTGTCCCAGCGAGTGCCGAAGCAACACGAAGGCGATGCAATAAGTCGTAATGAGTATCGGCAGGAGTCTCAGGTAAGGTCGATTTAAGGATATCTTCAAGGTTTGGCGCAGCTTTGATTTGGCTATACGGGATTTCTAATGTTTGCATACCTCCCGTGACAGCGAGGTCAGATGAATCGGTGATAGTGTCATCAGTGGATCGTCTCCTATTATGGGCAGAGCCAGATGTCTGATGGCCGTGATGCAATGAGGTCCTTCGAGCTGGGGTAGGTGTGGCGGGTTCCTTAGTGCCAAAGCCAGCCCCTGGTCCCGGAACAGTTACCGCTTTTTGCGTGGTGGGACTAACATAATAGCTAACATAGGCACCTCCCCACTCTTCCCAAGGCCCTTCCCGGCCCTCGGAGCCTTTGCCTTTGCCTTTACCGCCCAGAACTTCCGCACTATCTATCGGCCTCTCATCTCTCGCCAACCTCGCAAGATCATTGGCATAGATCGGAACGACTGCCTTTGTCGAAACATTCTTGCCAGAAGCCAAACTAGTAACCGCTATGCTCTTAAGAAATGGAGTAGCGAGTTTTGAGACCCTCTCAAGATTAATATTGTAATGAGAAGCAAGCAGAACAGCGTTAGTGGACTGGCTAGCACCACGGGTTCGAGAGGTATGATATCTCTGAGCAAGGCGAGAACCCAGACGCAAAGACGCCTCCAAAACATCCAGGGAGGTTGTATTAAGTAGATCATTTATAAACTAGGAAAAGTCAACTCAATATCCAAGCAAACGATAAATAGGAATAGGACGTACCCCACTGCTGCCATAGAGACTTCGATTCCCACAGTTCTCGACGAGCATCCTACTAAATTTCAAAACCCCAATGACCAATTCCTCATCTTGGCGTTCCCATAATATCGTTTGTGGCCCTTCCTTGAGTTTATACTTTTGTACTTGCTCCTCTAAAATGGAGTCGAATCGATTCAATAAGGCTATCCAATGATACAAGTCACCACGAGGAAACGGCCAATGCACGGGAAACTCTGAAAGGAATGGTAAAAGCTCTGGTATGGGGATTGATGTAGCGGTAGTAATGAATGACTTGAGAAAGGGGGACTAAGACATGAGGCCATAGTATTAGCACAACGTCGCGAACCATCACCCAGCATGCAACAGGATATCTGAGGACAGAATTGAAGGATAAAGAAAGAGGCAAAGCGGATAACAGAGCGGATAACCCACAAGAGTGGCCTCATGCTTGGCCGTAGCAGTCTTCTTGATTTTCATGATTGGAAACGGTATTGTTGATAGCTCCCTGTTTTTGTGATCCTAATCGCAACGATTGACGAATGACACTCTTTCCGAGCCCAAAGTTAGAAACCTTTCCTATCATAAAGCTGCACGATAGACCCGTGGATAAAATGAGACAAAGTACCAGTGTATTCACAATTCCTAAAAGTTTGTTCCGCTCGCTTGCGTCACGTCAGGTCCGCCTTGTGCCAACAGCGCAACAGACGCTCCCGCGGAACTGACTAGGAGCGGAAATTGGAGAAGCGAAAAACAAAAAAGATATCACTAAAAAAACAGGGCTTTACTATTAGCAGAACGGAAGGGTAGTTAGCAAGTTCGTAACACGTATAAAAATGGGGAGAGAGAGTGGGGAGAATTTTAGATGAGGGTATTTTAATTGGAGTAAGAAAAGATTAGTGGGGGGAGGTTTGTAAAGGAAGACAGATCGGATTCGTGAAAGAACAGAACAGACTGAAGGAGAGTGCAGGTCTCCAGATTGCCGGACTATTCTATCAATGAGAGCGGGGTGGAAGTGGAAAGAGCGGGGGTTGTGGTGATGATGAGCGATGGAGGGGAAGGACAGGTGATGGTTTAGAGCAGAGAGAATTGATTAGATTGGGGGCAACTAAGGATGGCAGTCATCATTCTAAAGACGAGGCAACCACAAGCAACAGTGACGACGGGGGTTTTGTTACACACAACCCGCTGCCCGTAACCCGCATACCGTGCATGGTCCACGGTACGTGTACTGTACAGTATGATACCATAATATTATTATTATCATACTGTATGATGATTGACCGAGTTGCCCTTTAAATTTTCCAACCTGTCCACGATAACCCACAATACTCGCATCTTTTTCCTTCCGCCATCTGTGATCGCAGCCCATATTATCGAAGTTGACCAATCCTTCACTCAGGTCCCACCCCAGCCGAGTGGTACGGTATGGTGCTCGATTGGAGGGGATTCCGTCCTATATACCGGTACTGTGTTTGTAACTCTTGTCTTCGCTGCTATTCAAGGTACAGTTACGATTGCTGCAGAGAGAGAGAGAGAGAGATCTGATAGCGATTCCGATGCAAGTACCGTACAATAGAGTATCAGTACTATAATTGTACTACACGTCACTATACCGCACGCAGAACGATAAAATAGCCTCTAAGGCGATACTCATCGTGTCTGCTTTTGGAGCCAGTGATTTCTAGATACACCCGTCATAAGAGGCACCTACAGCCGCATTCGTAAAGTTCTCACACCCTTCCTTGTACCTCAAGAGCTAAACCTATTAACAATAGAACAGGAAGAGCCTTTTAGATCCTGGGATATTGTAAAATTTCGCCAAAATTTGTTTTTCTGAATAATAAGAAAGAGAGGGTTAGAAAAGCGTTTCCAAGGGTTGGGGGTACTCGAGTAGTCTATGGTAAGCCCCCTCCTGATCCTTCTTGCAGTATTCTAATCTGATCTTATCTGATAACCCCTTCAAGTGCACAATCCAATAATACCGTGCCAGTGCCAAAAGGCAGCCGATTGTCAGCACGATGCTGTGGCCATTAGATTACGGTAGTCTACCGGTAGTCTACCTTTCCATCATAATGTTCTATCGGTAATGCCCCCTACTGGCCCGACAGCTTTATTTGTGTACTCGAGTAGACAGTGCTCGAGCGCTACGGTGAACCATCATATCTGCCTAACACTAACTACCGGTAAACGCACGCTTTCTATTTGGCCCCTATCCGACGACGCAGTATTTCACCCTTACGACTACCATGATAAGTATAGCTCCTGACCGTTTCGTCGTCTATCTCACTTCAGTCGACAAAGGTTCCGTATCTAGCTCTTGTTTGTTTATGTTTATAGTACCGTGCACTGCCTCCAGCCCCCAGTTCCTCTTTCTCCTTTGCGGGAAGGGAAGAAAAACTCCCAACCCAAGTTCAAGTTCACCAGGACTCAACATTTTTACCCCGTGTAGAATAGTATAATAAGTTGCGATACCAGCACTCTGGCTGCGTCCGTTCGCCCCCGTCTCTTGACCCAACCCACACAGTTCACAGTTCAGACCGTTGTTGCTCCTGGCTTCCAGCCTGCTCCGGCACCTCTTAACCGCAGATTCGTAGACTACTCAGTACCTTTCATCCTTGCCTCCTTCTCTCCCGCTGCGGTGGTCTGGTTCAAGACCCGCCGCACTGCACCGTGTGCTTTTGCTTGTCTCACTGATCTTCAGCCGGATGTAGCCAGAAATATATGTTGATAGCACCCCCGGAGATAAATTGAGCAAGAAATCTTGGAGTTTTCCTGCTCCTCCTCTCTATTCTATCCCACCCTTCCCCCGGAGTGTGAATTCCATCTCTCACTCCAGAACCATCTGGATACCCATCCTTGTCCTTACCGGCTGGCCGTACACACTGTCCCCTTTGCACACCACTTTGTGGTGAGGAGTTTCGTGAGCCTGTCGTTTCCGGAGGGGACTGCAACAGGACGCCTCTTCAAAAATAGCTACACAGCAACGGTCTTGTGCTACAAGCCAGAGTGCACCCATCATCTTGCCCGGCCAATTCAGAACAAACATCTAAGGGGATTGGAGATTACAGGGGAACGCTACGGGGTTTACAATCCTTTTTAATTCCATCGGGCTTCACTGCAGACTGTCCTTTTTATTACCGACATCTTCCCTTAGACTTTTTATTTTCTTTGATAGTTCGCATTCCCTAACAACTTCGCTTACAACAAGAACCAAATCCAGCAGTCAGCACAACACAGTACCTCGAGCACCCGTGCCACCCAACGAGATGCCCGATCATGACGAGACGAAAGAAGCTGGACCTGCTAGTCCAAAAGCCAAAGCACCGGAAGCCGAAAAGAATTTGAAAAGAGGCTCCACCATATCCAGCTCGACAAGGCTCAGTGACGACGAGAACGGTGATGGAGAGGACGAAGATTACGAGGATGATGATGGTGAGGATGAGGACGGGGATGGTACGGAGGTTCGTAAACCCAGGGCTCCCCTGTTAAAAAAACTCCTTTCCCTATGCCCCTTGTTCGCCCCGAAGTCTGCTACCCTCATGTTCATTTACTCTACTCTGCCATTACATATTTATTGCTTCATTAGGATATAAAGCAACAAATGCCAAAGTTTCTCCCTCTCCAGCTAACATGTCTCTATCAAATCTAAAGGAATTCAGCTCGGAGGACGGATTTGCGGATGCACAAGAGTCTTCAGTCACCCCAGCAGCTCCTGTACGCCCTTTAACCCGGTTATCGCAGTCAACAACATCCTCCCATCACTCCCAACAGGATGCCCAAGGCTCAGACTTAGCTTCTGTTACCTCCCCGACAACAACAAATAAACGTCACAGCCAACAGTCAATTACTCCTGCGACTACCGCAAACGGGTCTGTAAATGAAGGCGGCTTCCCACCGGCAAAGTCTCCTCTCAGCCAACGCCGCATATCAACAACCTCCCTAGATGAGGTGTCACTTATGGACGAGCTTCCTCCATCGAACGAGCCAATGACCCAAGCAGAAACCCCGTCCATGGCCTCAACAGCTTCAACCTCGATAGTCGAATCCATTGCCAACAGATTTTCTAGATCCTCGACAACCAGTTCTCAAACCTCTACAACCACTTCCAAGCCCGCGCTACCCCCCAGAAACTCCTCGGCAGAAACCATAGCTCCCCCTCCCCCACCTTCAGCACCCCCCAAAACTGCTCCCCCACCAAGAAGATCCCCTTTTAGTTGGCTTCGTTCAGGCTCCAGTAATACCGTGCCGGTCACCCCACCACCACCACCGCCGCCGCCTCAATCGAACTCCAGAAGAGCCACTGCCTCCTCAATTGCAACAGTAGCATCCCTATTCACACCTTCAGCGGTTGCAACACAGATGAACAGTGAATTACTGTTGAACAGAATGGAGTCAAACAGGGGAGGCGAGAAGGAAAAGGATGCAGTTTTAAAAGGAACACAGACTTTGAAAGAAAGCTTCAGAAGGCTTAGAGAAGCACGTGAGCAAGCCACTATAGTCTCTAATGATGAGGACACCAAGGAAGTTGGAAGTCAAAGCTTAGTATCATCTACGACAGCGATTGATGCAGGCGCGGCCCCCCCCCCCGCTCCCGAAGACAGCACAGTACTAGGATCGAATGGTAGCCAAGAAGAAGTGATTGATTGGGATCTTTGGCAGGCCGTTGTCGATGATTCCTATAAGGTTGCTGCGGAGAAGCCAAGTGAGCTCAATCGGGCGATTCAAGCGGGCATCCCCCCTACACTTCGAGGAACCGTTTGGCAAAGCATGGCCGCTAGTAAATCTCTAGAGCTTGAATCAGCTTACCAGGATGTGATCGCTCTCCCGGGAACTGCAACAGCTGAGGATGCCAGGACATTGTTCGGCAACCACTGGATTTGGGATCCTTCTCCTTCATCCAGCCAATCATCTTCACCAAAGCTTGGCTCAGCTGCGAGTCCGAAGCTTGATCCTGCGGGTGCCAAGAGGCCTGACGGCTTTGGGGGAAAGACAGTTGCCCAGTTGGAAAAAGTTATCAAGCGAGATTTAGGTGAAAGGACGAGCTTCGGGAAATACAAGGTTGACCAGAAAGCTTTAATGGGCGTTTGTAAGGCATATGCATTGTTTGATCCCGGAGTAGGATATACACAAGGTATGACATTTATCGCCACAGTGCTACTATTGAATGTAAGCAATCCGTCCTGCTGAAACCCCCTATAGCACCGCCCGAGTGCTAATATACTAAACGTCTATGCCCGATTAGATGACCGAGGAAGAAGCATTTTGTGTTTTTGTTAAGCTCATGAACAAGTATAAACTACGAACCATGTTTCAAGAAAAGATGAAAGGCCTCGAACTCCGGCTTTTCCAATATGATCGCATCCTGGAAGATTACCAACCTCGGCTCGCGATTCACCTTAAACGCCAAGGCATCGAATCTTCGCTCTACGCAGCTCAATGGTTTCTTACATTATTCACATACAAATTCCCATTGCAGCTAGTATTGAGAGTGTTTGATCTCCTATTCAGTGAGGGTCTTGAAGGACCGATCTTAAAATTTGGGATCGTCCTCATGGCTAAAAATGCTGAGGCTTTGACCGGAATGGAATTCGATACTCTGGGGCCTTTCCTGAAAGAACGGCTCTTCGATTTTTACCTCGATACGGCGCCGAGCGCAACAAGTGTTAAGGAGGCGGGGTTTTTTGGAAATGGCGGTGAAAAGGATGTCTATAGAGCCAACAAGATGGTCCAGGACGCTTGTGCTATCAAGATTACGCAAGACATGCTTGATCGCTACGAGAGGGAGTGGGATGAGATAATGCGGGCTAAGAGGGAACACGAGATGGAACTCGAAACTTTGCGGAGGACGAATGTTAGTCTGATGGTCAAGGTGAAAAAACTAGAGGAGCAGAATGAAGAGTTGAACAGAGAATATGTCAGAATCGCTAGCAGTGAGGTTGGCTTAAAGGTCCAGAATGACCAGTTAGCCGATGAAAACGAGGTTCTCAAAGCAAAAGTCGAAGGACTGAAAGAAATCGTTGACAAACAACCACAAGAGATAGAGCTGCGTTTCAAAGAAGAAATGGACAAGCTCATGACACGGACTCTAGAAGTGCATACGGAAAACCAGAATCTAGAGGAGAGCATGTTAGAGATGGAAAAGGATTTGGTAGGCACGAAGATGCAGCTGGCTACTGTAAGTCATCCTGCGTTGATCATTATGGACACTCACTAATTTTTATATACAGGTTAACGAGGACTACGATCTTCTCAAGAACAGATGGAACGATCTCAGGAAAGCGCTCGGTGATTAAAGTGCCCCTCTTTTCTTGTCCAAATATCTTCACTTGGATCGTATCCATCCAGTAGTTTATTTTCGTGACTACCAAACAGAATATACCTCGGCGATTCCTTTCTGTCTTTCATGCTCCATCGGACACCTGCTCTCTCTCATTGCGTTCATAAAAATTGTGGTTTCTTTGTCCGATAGGTTTTCCCTTCTCCCCTGTTTGTCCGCTCACCGCCGTTTGCTCCCGATGCCGAATAATGATTATGGGGGGCAAGCGAATTTTTTCCAAATGTATTGTTTAGTCATTTTCATTGGCCCTGCAAAGATAGAGTGGTTTTTCTTGTCGGAGTGACACTCGCATCGTCACCGCCACTACCGCATTACCTCATTCATTCATTCACCCATCACTTATTCAATGAATTGTTTACAAATACCATCCATTATCATACCGGTATATCTAGTGTTAAGCATATCATGGCACTTGTTTTTTATTTTCGGCACCCCACCCTCATCATTATTTAGATACTGGTACGAAAACCAGTCAGTATACTATAACTTATTTACCACCGTGCCCAAACCATCCAATCCCTACAGTATAATACAGTGTCACACCAGCAAGATCTCATTGATCTACTTGTGACATCCCCCTGACCACTCCTCCCGTATCAAACCATACATAGCCTTCCAAAAGCGGAAAACCCACGAATCTACACTACCTAATCCACCCTTTTTCCCGATCACCCGACCTCCCCTTCCTTTGCAAGTCCACTCCACCCGAGCAGCGAGCACGACCCCCAAAAAACATACGGTATGATACGACACGGCACAGGGAACCTGTTCCTGCCTACCTGCCAGCGCACAGCTTACAATACGGTACCCGCACAGTAGAGATATCATACCAAAGCGGTGTCTCGGAAGGCATTGAGCTCTTACCCACAGCGGCACTTACAGTACTAGTACGGTACTAGTACGATCATATAGCAAAGGGAAAGGTACCCGCGGGGGTAGAGGGGAGGGGACTATGATGCGCAGGGATCACGGTACAGTACGAGTATGCGAAGCGGAGAAGGGGGGAGTTAGCGCGAGTTGAGCCTCACGGGGATACCGTAGAGTGGTCCCGAAGGTTTGGTGTTATTGTTTGTGCGTTTGGGGAGGGGGGTTGGGGAGATTTGTTTGTTTATTTGTTGCGGTGCTTTGACTTTTTTTTTTCTTTTTTTCTTTTTCTTCTTTTTACCGGGGGGTAGGGGGTCAGTCCTAGTCCTGCGTGCGGAGGGTGAAGAGTGTTTGCACGAGTGATTGTTTGTGATGATGCTTTTGTTGGGGGCCTTAAGTTGACTTACATAAGTCAAGCGGGGGGTGTGGGGTAAAAATGGGTGGGGGAGAGAAACAGTAGGTGTTTCATGTTTGTTGTTTGGGGAAGGGTAATTTGATGATCGCAGATCGGTCTGTTTACCGGTATGATACTATGATATCTCGGCTTAGTAATGATTTGGTATGAGAATTCCGGTATTGCTCCGGGTTTGCACATTACCGGTAGTATGGTATGGGATTGATGAGCTCGTTGATATTGATTGATCGATCGATCGACTCGCGATAAACAACTTTACGCCATAATTTGGGTATCGCCAAAAAGGAACAAGGTTTTTTTTTAAGAATATAAGCTAATAATTGCGTTCGGGCCCCAAACTTCGATATCATAGTATCATAAACAAAACCAAAGCTATTCCTCCACCCAGACAAAGCTAGTCGCACATCCTGCTCCGATCCGTACATTCTTGGGGGCTGGGATATCTGGGGCAAAAACCTCGCCGATAACATCACCACCCCCGGGCTTCCCACAATTGCCATGTTCTCCCCACCCCCAGGCTATTATCTTTCTTTCCTTTGTGGTTCTGTCCTCTGCGATAGCAAGAGCATGTTCACTGCCCACTGCTATGCCCGTTATACTCTCGAGGCCCGGAGGCGGGAGTTGGCCTCTGTCGTTCTTCCCCCATGCGTTGATAGTACTAGAGGTTTCAAGTAGGTAGACACCGTTCCACGAAGCTCGGATGTCAAGTATTTCGGCTCCGGACCATGATGCGAGCGAATCCCCGATCCGGTACCTATCGCTCCCTAGAATTGCTATGTGTTGGGGGTTGTCTCTGCTCACGAGAATACTGAAGTCTTTTCCACAATCCAACTTGCTGACAGGGAACTCAACTTCTACCTTCCTAGGCCTGGATACTATTGATTGGGTAGGTTCCCCGAGTTGACCTTTTCGTCCAGCACCCCAGCCCCATACATCCCCGGACGCTGTTAATAGGAGTGTGTGCGCCATGCCAGACGCCACCTGGATCACTTTTCCAGGCGAAAAGTCGGAAATTTCCTCCAATAATGCGTCATGACAATTCTCGCCAAGTCCTAATTCTCCTTTCTGGCCATTTCCAGAAACAAATATCTTCCCTTCGTAGTCAATTAGAACTGTGAAGCTCCAACCCGCAGAAACGTATTCCCATCGATGGTAACTGCTGATAGGATAAAAGGTAGTTAGCGAGGGGAAGGTAACTGAAGGAAGGCAGCATTGGTTTCCGGTATTATCTCCCGCAGCAAAGCATTCGCCGGATGGGAAGAGAAGAAGAGTATGATTCCCACCTGCGGCGATCACACGCGGTGGAACGGACGGAAAAAGCGAAGGTATTAGACAGGGGGTAGGTGTGTGGGCGTCCTCAAGATGACCGAGAGACAACTGTCCCCGCCCATTAGATCCAAAGGCGTAGAGCATGCTAGCCTACGGTGACTTTTTCGAGTTGAGGAAGCGGGGACATGAGGTTGTCACAGGCTTTCACGTCAACCGTGTTTCGAGTGTCTTTGAGGCTCAACGGCTCGAGTGGGTTTGTATTATATTAGGGTTTGTGCCCTGGGAGTCTGTGACCGCGACATCCGCCCACATGGTGCACAACTGATGGCAACGGGAATTTTACTACAACGAAATATTCACCAACGACAACAGCCGACAAAACCCAGTAGCCAGCCACCTTATCGCCCCAACACGCCATCCCCTACTGCAACGAACGAATTTTCACGATGGCTACTCCAACTCAATCTGTTCAGTGCTTCGGCAAGAAGAAGACGGGTAATGACTCCTGCAGAATCACCTCAAGCTTGGAGTGGAGACCATGTTTGGGGGATCACTACATAGATGCTAACTTTAATTTTAGCAACTGCTGTCGCTCATTGCAAGGTCCTGCCACCTCCACACAACCCCCCCCCCCCCCAATCTCATCGGACCACAACTAACACCCCACTAGAAGGGTCGCGGACTCGTCAAGGTCAACGGCTCCCCCCTCAACCTCGTCAAGCCCGAGATCCTCCGTTTCAAGGTCTATGAGCCTCTCTTGATCGTCGGTCTCGATAGATTTGCCGAAGTCGATATCCGCGTCCGTGTCTCTGGGGGTGGTCACACTTCGCAAGTCTACGCTATCCGTCAGGCTATCGCTAAATCAATTGTCGCCTACTACCAGAAGTTTGTCGACGAGCACAGCAAGAACCAGTTGAAACAGGCCCTCATCACATACGACCGTTCGCTGCTTGTTGCTGATAACAGACGGTGTGAACCAAAGAAGTTTGGTGGTCCGGGTGCCAGAGCAAGATATCAGAGTACGCACATTTCCGATCTCGAGGTTAGGATTTGGTGGTGGAGGCTAATGGGTTTTTGCAGAATCTTACCGTTAAGTGGTATCCTGGCCTGGGGGATATGGTTCATTGGAGTTTCTTGTATCAATTTATTCTTAAATAAAAGCAGACCCTGTGCTGGGTAAGGGGCTGAAAAAAATTACCAATTTTTTTCCGCATTTCGAGATAGTCGGATTAACAGTTGGGTTTTACGGTGGTGGTCGACTTCATTGATTGGGTTTATTTGTGGACCCTGGAGTTACTCGAGCAGTGGATCACGGGATGTGCGGTGCTCCGCTCTAACTTCCCTCTCATAATAACTCTTTCAGCTGAAGTTTATTACCTCCTTCTCCCATCTCAATGGAGTCCCAGGCATTCCAACCCGTTTTAAGAGCCCTGCAACCCATGGTGAATTTTCCACACAAAAATTTCCCGGAGTCTTATCCTACAGCACGTGATGTTAGGGGATGTGGCAACATATTTCCCACGCCTCCAACATTGTCTAATTCCTTATTTAAATATTTAACGAAAAATATTTTAATTAATTAATGCTTGACTCGTGAACTAGATGAAAACCACTGGCGAATCTAGCAAGCATCTAACTCGGCTTCCCAAAAATTCATTATCTCTTTGAGAAGTTCAGCTTGGTTACTACCTATACGTACCTCCCATCCGATAGCTTTTTTTTATTCAGCTTTGCCATGTGCTAAGTAGATTCAATTCGAATGAATTCCTGCGAATTATATGCGGCCATACCTCGCACCTTAGAACATCGCCTGGTAAGGTTAGTCCCTCAATTGTTTATCTTCATGGGGACTCTTGTTGGTAACTGCTCGATGAGCTCTATTTTTCTACTGTTGGTATTGGTATAACGATTATACCTTTCCCACCAACAAAGTGGGGTACTATACCTCTCAAAACGAGGAACACTACCTAGTTTGTGTTGAGTGATATTTCTGCGCTTCTCAGAACTAGATGGGTACAGTATCGAGTAGGTTGTAGCCCGGCAAATTTTCTTTTCCAGAGCTGCCGAGTGAGGGTTTATGAAAGCCGAGCGCCAAGCAAGTCTGTATAAGGGCTGGACTTCCTATGCCCTAACACAGTCCTCGTCAATCACCCCACACAGCTGCTGCCCGGCTAGACAGACGACCCACACAAAAATCGAACAGCGCTCAACACCACCCAACGACGACAATCGACAAACCACCAGGCGCACCGAATTTTCTCCCTGGTAAACCAACAAAGTCGACGCAAACATGAAGCTTAATATCGTGAGATTTTTTCCCTCTGTTTTCGACTAGATTTTTTTTGATATTCCTGGTTTGAATGTGCAGCTAACTTTTTGACAAAATCTAGGCGTAAGTTACACTTCCCCCCGTTCAAACAATCTGCATTTTTAGGCGATTCCCCCGAGTGTAGAATTGGTGGGGGTCCGGGAGGATGGATTGGGATAGGGGTGGGGAGAGGGACAAGGTGTGGATCCACCAAAGCTAACTTGCCTTACAGCTATCCCGCCAACGGGTCACAAAAACTCATTGAAATTGAGGATGACCGTCGTCTCCGCGTCTTCATGGATAAGCGTATGGGACAAGAGGTTCCCGGCGACAGTGTTGGACCGGAATTTGCTGGGTATATCTTCAGGATCACCGGTGGTAACGACAAGCAGGGTTTCCCTATGAAGCAGGGGGTCATGCACCCTACCCGTGTCAAGCTCCTCCTCTCTAAGGGGCACTCTTGCTACCGCCCGCGCAGGACCGGAGAGAGGAAGCGCAAGTCTGTTCGTGGATGTATTGTGGCCGGAGATCTCGCTGTCCTTTCCCTCGTTGTTGTCAAGCAGGGTGACGGTGATGTCGCTGGATTGACCGATGTTACCCATCCCAAGAGACTCGGACCCAAGCGTGCTACCAAGATCAGAAAATTCTTCGGTTTAAATAAGGACGATGATGTATGTTTCCTTTATCTCAGGGTGGAGGAGGAGGTATCCGGCTGGGGGCGGTGGCTTATTGTATATGGTACAAATAGGTTCGCAAGTTCGTTATTCGCCGCGAAGTCCAGCCCAAGGGTGAGGGGAAGGAGCCATACACCAAGGCTCCCAAGATTCAGAGGCTCGTTACCCCTCAACGCCTTCAGCACAAGCGTCACAGAATCACCCTCAAGAGAAGAAGAGCGGAGGCTTCCAAGGATGCTGCGGTAAGTCCGCAGTCTTCCCTGTGCCACGTATCCATATATGTTAACACGGGTATAGAACGAGTACGCGGCTCTCCTCGCCAAGCGCGTCCATGAAGAGAAGGCGAAGCGTTCCGAGCTACGCAAGCGCCGTGCTTCTTCTATGAGACCCGAGAAGAAGGAGAAGGCGTAAGTGTTTGCAGGTGGTGGTCAACAAAAAAAAAAAATTCCTCTGGTGCGAATGGGTAGGGTGGTCGGAACTAAACATTGGCTTTTTTCCTCTTTTTTTCACCTGTACCTTCTTCACTAAATAAAGTGATCTTCTTTTTCATCAATCGGGGAGAAGAGGTTATTTCGTTCTTAGCACTAGGGATTGCCTAGGAAAATTGGGAGCGCTGATGTAGATCTTTCCGCTTAATTTTCATGAAGTCAAATGAGGGCCTTTTATTTTCGGCCAGTATTGATATCGGGTTCGACTTCATAAACGATCACTCGGCTTTCGGTTTCGATTTTGATTTGGCCCAAGAACTGAGCACTCATGATTGGCTAAACACAACACGCAATAGGCTTTGTTTATGTACAGTACCGGTACCTGAAAGCGAGTGCAAACTATTAATAGTGGTACTAATCACTGATAATCACTCGGAAATCTCGGTTGATAAAGTATTAAGGTTGGAAGGGGGATGCTAAAGGGTGTAGACGCACCAAAAACCCAACTGCTCACCAGGGTTCCCGCAGGGTGGCGCCTAGGACATACAGGGCCATACAAGGAATGTAATCTAGTATAGATATACACAAGTAATGTTTTGGGCACAAAAAGATCATGTGTTGTCATTTGGTGCGAGTGAACGCCAAGCTACAAAGAAAGTAGGCAAAAGAATCACCCAATAGTAGGTTCTGTTGGTGTAACAGTATTAAAGGCTGCTAAATTAGAGCGCTACTCCAGTTTTGAAAATATAAAGCAAAAGTAGAAAACCAGTGATAATATGATCTGCGGTCTTCGTGGGCTGAAGTAGGGCATATATTGGTAGAGAAAAATGTGCACTTGACACCTGCGCCAGCTGGTTCTTCTCCAAAACCTAAGGTGGTAGTATCTGCCTTTGTCCATCTTTCACTAGCTAGTAGCTCCGGAGGTTCGCGAGGCTCGTTCGCCCACATGATGGACCCGAGCGGGTTCTGCAGCAAAGGGTTACGCAGGACTAAGTACAACGTAGCCTGGAAGATAACAGACTCGCAATGACGTAGGATCGATGAATGTACCGGTATTCCTAGGAGGATGGCCAATTCACTGGGCCCACCGTCTGACTGCTGAAAGCATCTTCCCCGGATCACTTGATCTTGTTGTCTTACACGCTTTCTTCAATCTTACTGATAGTATTTGGTCATTCACAACCCGAGAAGCTCCTCGTGAACATTTATGACCACTTTGTTCATTCCCAAGGTCATGGGGATCCCTCCTTATTTGCCCGAGTTCACGGTTTAACCTATATGATTACATTCCGCTCAGGGAGGAAATTTTGACGGGGGGAGGGGGGAAGAAGAAGTAAGGGATGGGGACGGGGGAGCAACAACTGTTTTGTGACCTGGGTTGTACTCGAGTAGGGTGGCTTATTCTGCAGATCACTTATGCTACGAGTATCATACTAGTATCATAGATCTCTTCATTTGTTTTCAAGCACTTAAACCATCAGCCTTGCTAACTCGTGCGGTGCAAGGAATAAGTGACAAAACAACCTGATAATCCCCTGATACCGCGACAGAACCTCTCCAGGGGTTATTGGCAAGGTCGCGGTGCCCTTTCCTATTTATCATTAAATTTTCCTACCAAAACCTCTGTCCGGTGTGAAATCCGGGAACAGACGAAGGGACAAACATTTTAGCACCAAACAAAGCCAAATCTCCAGCCTTTCACATGAAGCTTTCTACTCCCATTAACGATAATGTGATATACGGCACGGGATCTTTAGTCTCGGCTCAAGCTTCTAGAATACGATTAGCACTATCGATTATGAGACAGGTGTCAAGGCAGGAATATTGGAACAAGTCCTTGGCGGATATCTGCCTAGGTTTAGGACATCCGGGTTAGTGCCCACCTTTGTGTGCTTAAAGGCGTTCTAGCACGGTGCTCGAGTACTTGTACTCGAGTACAGGTCCCCGGCATGAATAACCCGAACATTTGAGCCTGAATTTAGCATGGGCCCTCAGATGTGTATCGAAAATCGCCACACAAATTTTTGCCCTGTGTTCGGGTTGTACACGTCGGGGACTTGTATTTTGTGATACAAGCCGTAGCTCTTACCCTCAGACAATCCGACCTACTCTCATTGGATTCAAGCCATTCATGAGTGATCGGACATGATTTGCTTCGATGGTGCAACGGGCGCATGACCATCTACCGCCACCTCTACTGCAGATAAGCCGCTCGTTACGGCACGATGCTTCATCTGTGGTCGGAGCTTGCATGAAAGGAATTCTACGCAACAAAGGGGTTTGGGATGGCAGCTGCTCCGCAGACGTTCATTATCCTTCCTTCCTTCTGTCGTTCGCCTTAAAGCCCGAAGGGCTCCTTGCATTCTTTAATACCATAAAGGGCCCCCCCGATTAGGTGTTATAATACGTGCACTTTTTACATCTAAACACAAGCTCCTATGGTCGGGGGGAAGTAGCTCTAGTCCCCTGAGAAGAATAAAAAACCCTCAGTTGGGAGAGGGGAAAATGGGAAGCCCCGAAAGTTGAATCAGGAAAAAAGGTGGGGCCGCCTCCGCACGCATCGTACCCGTCTGGTCGCTTCGAGCGCTTTCCATGGACCCAATCAAGTGGTTGTTAAACACAAGTTAAGTTTTGTTTTGTTTCTTTGGCAGCTATATACTCGTACGAAGTCGGGATTCACACCTCTGAACCTCATTTTACTTCTAGATTCCGATGCGGAGAATTGTTTAGGTCAAATTAATTACGGGCATCTATACTTTGATATGGAAAGTATCACGGATCTTTCCGGCATCAGGTGCAAAAATATCCGTAGTAGATCCTACACAATAGCCGTGAACCAACAGTCTAGCCTGTTCGGAAAAACCTCACTTGCAGTACTCGAATATTTTTGGCTGCCGAAGCTGTTCACGAACTCGCAGTCTGATGCTGGGGCTCTAGGACTCCGTCTTGTACACGTTCTATAAGGAGAAGGAATCATACTCAATCACTCACAATATGTAGTGTGTATCTCAATAACGAGCGGGCGGGGCTAGGGAACCTATTGCCTCAGTTTACCCCGATAACACAACCTATGGTATCTCTCTTCATGGTAATTTGTTCACCGATATCTGTAATAGCGGCAGGAGGGTATAAACACGGATCTTTCAAGATTTCTGGCTCCCCTAATGTGAAGCTCGACTTCCTATCGCTACCTGTAACTGTGCCGAGAGACACAGACATAAGTTGTCTCAGGTTATGGTGGTGATGGTGAAACAAAATTCCAACACCCGAAAATCGCAAAAATACCCTTAGGTGGAGAAGACTGATGCCCAGGGAGGTTCAAAAGAAACGAGATTTGAGCGGGGTAGATGCACACTGCATGTCTTATTAATAGACTGATGGCCAAACATGGCATGATACTAGCCCTTTGTGGAGGGGACAGCTCGGGATAATACTGCGGCCGCGGGAAAGTCAGCGCGCCATGAGCTTTCGACCCTAGCCGCTGGATCATGAGTCTCTTCCCCGCACACACATTCTCTTTCACCCATCGTGGTTTGTCGTGGTGCTGCCGGTAGACCCTACAATATCGTCTAAACCTTCGTTAGATTGTTGTGCATGAGAAATTTGGCCCGCTGGAGGAGAGAAAGGGATAGGGAAGGTGTGAGACCAGGCTAGGCTTGCACATAAAGCCCATGATACTAGAAATGAGTCCTCACATTAGACAGGCATGCCTTATCCCCTCACGGGCTCCAGCCAATCAGTTATGGAGATTGAGAATCGGAGAGAGTTGGGCACCACATATCCGATCCACCTATCCCTCATCAAGCTCGGCGAGTCTTTGCATTACGGCATAATGCTCGAATGTCAGCCCAATTTTTATTCTATAGAGCTGAGTGATCCATTATCTGATCAACATTCCTTTGAAATTTGTGATTTCATATTAACCTTCGCCACGATTGGAATTTTTTTTTTTTTTTGCTTCTGGTCATATGTAAGGACCATAGGACTTTGGTGCCCAACAAATCCCTATAATTTTCATCATGTTTCAGCACTCGAAGATTACTCCAGCGCGGAGGATGGTTTCTGATTGATAGTTCCTTATTTATTTATTCTATTGTTTCGCCTTTCTGAGCCTCACAGACTTGTCTCGGGGCCCTAGTCCGTATCGGTCCTCTGGGGCCGTGACCTTCCTCATCTAGCTCTCCGGTAGCCCTTTCAAGGAAAGCCAATTATGCGCTCCCCCTTCTCGGAACCCCCATTTTCGTCGTGAGCGAGGGAATGAGTTACATTCCTTGGTTTGGGAGAGTATATGTGTGTAATTGGTAGGGTAGGTTTCTGGTGAGTAAAAAACTAGCCTTTCCGGGGGTGAGAGGTGGAGAGGCGCACCCCTGCTAGGGCCAATATTGATGTATGAGTAGTGCTTCTCTTTAAGGTAGTTGTTCCTGTTGGTCGCTCGAGCGCTCGCAGTATCGAAGCGTTTTTAAAAATGAACCGCTATCGCAAGCCACCCGGATCCAAGCAGAAGGGCCAATTTCTGGTGGTATGCAATGGCAGTCCTTTTTTAAAACGCTTCGACATTACGAGTAGGGTACTTATCACAGTCGGTTTGCGAGCATCGTGAATTTTGGCGTATATCAACGATTGGAACACGGTTTGTGAAACGTTGGTGTTTCCGCGGTTTTCCTGAGCTGCTTGATTGGCGGATGCTAATGATATAATGGAATAATTCGGTGGATATTACCTGAAAACAGTGGCAAGCTACATGATGTTGTAGCATGGAATACCATATGATTGCCGTATATCTTCCTTTCAAGCTTCTGTCGAAGTGGACATAGGTTACTGCGGGAGACCATGCATCCTGGCGATAGGTTAGCCCGTATTGCACTGTACAGCACAGTGCAAACAAGCGAGACCTTCCAACTTGGCTGCATGGACGTCGATATAAGCGTCGGGCCTGGCCACCGTGGTACGGGACTGTTCCCGGCGAATGGATTACCCGCAGACAATGGGAACACTGTGCGACCGACCGGGTCGTGGGTTTTGAATCGTGGGGATATGATAGTAAAACTCCCTTCATGTTTCCAGGCTGTCAGGGTGCCCACTTATCACCAAGGATGGTATGGTCTGTGTAGTCTGCGGTACAGTATTCTAGTGGAGAAACATCATGGATATGAGTGATTGATGGTTAGGCTTTTTTTTTCCCTTTCTTTTCTTTTTCCCCCCTTCCCTCCCTTTTCCACATCTCCACAAACGAGGCGAATATATGATTGGCGTTTGTCTTGTCAGAGTTTTGTGGAGTAGGTTGAAGTCTTTGCTTGCTTCTTTTCGGCCAGCCGGTGGTACGGTACTACGGTCCTGTACTGTACACTCCAAGCATGCATTTCCAAAAAGAAAAAATGTTATATAACCGACATAGGTTTCTACGTATCCCACTTTTTTTTTTTATTGAACCCCCCTCCCCCCTTGGCCTTGTCAATAGCCTGTTGCAAAGTTGTTCAGTCATGAAGCTCTGTAATCTACCGGTGGTAATACTACACGAGATTCTCGATCATGTATTTCCTTCACTTCCCGCTCTCTTCCTCATAGCTAACCCAAGAACAGGTATCAACACCAATAGACCTCTCAAACCTCACCCTAACGAGTAAATGGCTTCAAAATCTCGCTGCCCCACGACTCTACAGACGACTGGAATTCACGCTATCGTCCACAACACAGACTTTGAAATTCTGCGAATGTCTGCTGATGCAGGGTAGAGGACAGGACTGGCGACACTGGACACGGAGCATGCATGTGAGCGATGAGATGCGCTCGGGGTCCAGCCGGCGGAGGAGTCCTATTTGGAGCGGACTTGCGGGAGTATTGGATAGGTTAGCTGGCTGCGGGCTGGATGAATTTGAGTAGGTTTTGTTTTTCAGTTGAGTACAGAAAAGTATGGATTGACTTTGGCTAGCTAGATGGGATTCCCGCGATGTCCCGCCCCCAATCATCGTTAAATCACTACTGAGTTTGCACTCGCTGCGCAGTCTAAAGTTGGAGATGCCTCTGCGCTCTCAAAATCACATCTTCTTGGAGAGACTGGCCGTGGCCCACGCAGCACATCTACGGTCTATGCATATCTGGGGGATACAAAACGACGGACAGATGAATCGGGTCGGGAAGACGGTGGGTTTCGCTGGGGAATTGAAGGATTTGAGCCTTTGTGTGGCAGCCGATTGTGATTGGGAAGACGATGAAGACGAAGACGAGGAGTATTCCTCCTCCTCCTCTGAGGCCGGCGGGGAGAGGGAGGTGGAATCGGAGGAGAGGAACAAATGGATAACCCTACCAGCTGGCGTTCACAGTACACTGTCCAGCATAGAACTAAACGGCCTGTTCAACCTTCGCGATTCGCTTCACTTCTTCAACCCCGTCACCCTCCGGCGTCTGGAACTTCGCCAATGCACCGGCTATAATTCCCTCCTCCGCGCCCTCTCCTCACATCCTGACATCAGAAACATGGAAGAAGTGGTTTTGGGCTCCTGGGAGAACTGCGACATCGCCCGGGTCTCGGAATTTATCTACTCCTGTCCAAAGCTCAAGATCCTTCTCCTGTCACTAAGCTCCTACGCGCTCACAAACGATCTAATGCGTAGCATAATCCCAGCGGTAGAGACCTCGAGAGCAACGCTAGAAGTCCTACTCCTAGACTTCCGCCACCAAAGCAAAATCGGCAGCACAAGGGACAACAACACCAACAACGACACCTGCGTGGACAAAACCCTCTACCAGAGCCCCTGCTGGCTATCCTCCATCAAGACCTTCCCCCGGATCCGCGAATTAGGCGTGAGCATCGACCTGGCGGACCTGACCTCCCTACCAGAAATCTCCACAATCCTACCGCCCGACATACGAGTCCTGGACCTCCGCTTCCCCTGGCAAACCGTGGAACGCGACCGCGCCTTGCGCACCGCGCAGATCCAGTCCCTCGTCGACGCTTCGCCCGACACTTCGCGCCTGAAATTGGTGATCCTGGGCGATGGGGACGATTACGATGCATGCACTTCCTACGAGGTTGTCCGCGACGCGGAGGCGGCGGGTGCGGCAGTTGTCGCGCCCGCGAATGGGCCCAGGGGGAGTATGGTTGCTGGATGCGATCATAAATTGTACAAGCTTAGAGGGGATTGTTTTTTTATTTAATTCAATGGGGGTGTGGCCGGCAGCAGGGTTTTCTCAGTGGTGGGGAGAAGACTACGGTAGGACAGGGGGCTTTTTTTTTTTTTTTTCCTTTCTTTCTTTTTTCTTTTTTTCACCTCCCTTTCCCCTTTCTCCCAATAAATCTTTGTTTTGACGAATCGAATTAGCGCTCATGGATTGTCACTCGGAATCATCAAGATTTTCTTTCTTTTCTTTTCTTTTCTTTTCTTTCTTTTTTCTTTTTTTCTTTTTTTCCTTTTTCCCCTCTTTTCTTTTTTCTTTTTTGGTTCAGATCTCCCAGCTTTTTTTGTTTTCACTGAGGGTTGTGTGTTTTGCGTGCGTGTGTGCGAGGGAGGGGTGGGGGAAGAGGGAGAGAGGGGATAAACCAAACAAATCCACTGTCACGTTATCCCATCATAACACTCGAACCTTGTGAATCTCAACGTATCACTCGTGCAGTGCGGTAATCATCGGATGAACCCCCCTTGTAGAGTCCAGTGCTATATCCTGGCATTTGTGAGCTTGAGTTATGATGTTATCATATCCGCCCCCCCTCCCCCCTCCCCCCGGAAGTGAAGACAGGGATGAGGGGGGGTTGTCGTCCTGCGGGTATCGTACCGTAACGAATCGTATCGAATCTAACTTAGATCTCCCACAACCTGGGTCGCTGGGGGCAAAGACTTGCTTTTTGAGCGGACGGGCCGTGTTCGTCCTGTTATTTTACAGGCATGGGGTGTTATCCATATCGTGCTCGTAACGTAGTCTAATTCGGTGGGATGGGATATCGTTATTATTCTTATTACGAGTATTATAGCATGCTGACCAAACTTATCATATGACCTGTGTCATGATATCAAGTCAATTATGTTGCAGGTACTGTACGGTAGGTCATTTCAGCAATAGTCTTTGTAGTGGTAGTTGTAGCTATCATTAAGCCAAGTTAGGCTATGGTATCCATTGAAGCTGATGTGTATGTACGTGCAAATCGGAATTTCCATTTCCGTGTTTTTCCCCCCAGCACTATAGTGTGCTATACTCGAGCAATAGGTAGGCAGGACTCCTTACTTGGCCCGTTGTTTGTTTGTTTGTTCCGTTTCAGCATGTCTATGCGCCTATCGATCCACCCGTCTATCTAGTGAATCCTATCATCATCCTCTTTTCTTCGTCGTCATCTCATCTCCGTCACCGCTTTGACAAAGAACTGGTGGGGGGTAAGTAAAAAGGAGCAGGAGTGTAGGTTGGAGAAGAAAAAAGGAAAAGGAAGAAGAAAAAAAGCATTAGCCAATAACTCCAGCAGTGGGAAAGTGTTCAGCAAAGCAAAGTCAGTCAAGCAAAACACAGGAAGAGAAAAAAAGAAGAAAAAAAGAAACAGTAAAGGCAGTGATCCATCAGATTCATCGCGATTGGATGGATAAAAGCCAGAACTAGGATGGGAAAGCAACCAGAATCTACATACGAATGACAATTCCAAGGCTTCGGTTGCAGCAAACAGAAGGGCGGGACAAGAAAAGCAAAAAAAAAAAACTTCACCTGATGGTCTCTGCGCCATCCTTTTCAATTCCTTCGAGACCTTCCAGGATATCACTTCCTCCGAGGACCCCCCTCCACCCGAGAACCCCACGCCTGGTCTCGCTCCAGACTTCATGAAATCTGACAGTCTCATCGCTTGCAGCTACGACGATGCATCCCTCGGCTCTATTCGTGTGCTTGTTTCTCTCTCGCGATCCTCCGGCTTCCCTGCGACGCCGGCCGCCACCTCCAGTGACGATGGACCCACCAACCGTGCTAACATCCTCGAGAATGTTTTCTGTGTCTTCAGATGTGGCAGCTGAAGAACTGGGTGGAAAATTGTCATTGGGGCCTCCTGGGTAGGCGATAGCATATAGTGCTCTCATATCCTCCTGCCAGGGTATTTGGACCACCTGCCTACACTCGGGCCAGCTGAAAACTGCAATGCGAATGGGATGCTCAGGATTGGCATATCCGAGCGTTGCAGCGATCTCGCGGTGGCTGTTAGACCAGAGGAGCGATGTGACTTGTGCAGATACATTAATGGTAGCTAATGTTGCCCCGGAAAAGGTGTGGAAGAAATGGATACAGCGATCATTGGAACCGCCACCTATAGATACTAATTTAGCAAGTCCAAACCAAATAGGGGGGACTGTGATTGGATCATACCTGTAGCAAGTAGGCTTCTTTGCCATGGGCAAAAGGCAATCGCTTTGACGGCTGCCCCATGGGCCCACCTATGCTTTTCTCCACCCTCAAGAGGCGTAGCTTCATGACTTCTCACACCTCCACTACGGTTGCGGGTTACATCCGCGGTGCTAAAGAGGCAGGCTAAATTATCATTGCCACCCGTCGCGAACTGTTCTCCGTCCCCGCTCCATGCCAACCCGCAAATCTGCTGAGAGTGAACCACAATCCTTTGGAGAAGCACGATGGATGCATGAGATGCCGGCGCGGGAAGGCCCTCGCGAAACTTGCCCCACTCAATCGAGTAGTAGTAAACGTTACCGGACTCATCGCCGACTAGCAGTTCCTCAGTCTCAGCCACTGTCGAGGACAATTGGGAACGACCATCACTGAAAGAAAAGCCACTGCTAGGTTGTAACCCTAAATCTGGACCGTAGGAGACAATAGGCTTCCAGGCTAAACAAGCCATCCCGGTGTCATGTGTTCGTTCAAGCCGTGGGGTGGGCTCCGCCGGGTTCCAGAGACTAAGCGAGCCATCGATCCGACCGATCGCCAGAATGTTGCGCTTCCCTTGGTAACAAGAAAAACCCAGAGCAGTAACGTGAGAGTTCGACCAAACCTCGAATGGCCGAGCTCCACTAGTCTCTGTCCAGCTGTATACATCTGTGTGAAGCCCAACAACCAAAGAGTGTGTAATGGGAGAGTATGCAATGAGCGAACAGTAATAATCATCTCGGAGGCCTGGAGCATCCAGAACCCGGAACGGGGTAGTGGGGACAGCTCTTCTAGGGCATCTGCGAGATGGAGAGATTTGTGGTGTCGAATCACCTGAAGTGGGATGTGTTAGAGGGAGATAGGGATACCCGAGGAGGGGTCTTAGCAAAGGGGGGGGGACCCACATCCTTCCGCCTCCAATACACCCTCCCAAAGCATATCACTAACAGTCTCACTTCCAGGGGCACCCATTACCCCTCCCTTCCTCCCATGACCATCCCTAGTTGGTTCATTCTCACGGGCAAAACTCAGCACTTTAGCACTTCTATCCACTCCCAGGGCAGCAGAAAGCCTCCTCTGGTGTCTTTCCATGTCGACCTCCGGACTTGTTTTATCCCCGAAAACGTTTATGGTCACTTCCCTCCCCCTTGGTCTGGGCTCCTCCCTCCTGGGAGCTGCGCCAACACCTATGCCAAACACTCCAACAGCACCAGCACTGATCCTCCGATTCAAGTTGCCGGGTCGGTAGCTGATTGGCGAGCCACCGACGTTTCTACCAATTGGGCTATTGCTCAGGTTATTGGGGGAGATTCCACGGTCCACACTACTGCTACTAATACTCCTTCTTAGAAGTCTCTCGTTATTGGAGAGCAGGTGCGCTGGTGCACTCATTCGGAAACTCTGTATGTTGGCCCTGCTTGGGATGAAGCGGTCGGGGGAGATTTTGGAGGATTTGGAGGATTGTGACATCGATCGACCGTGAGACACACGGGAGAGCCCAAACATACGGAGGGCCTGCGACGTAGACGGCGAGAAGCGTGGACGAGCCCGTGGTGGTGCTTCATTGTCTGAGATGAAGGGGTCATGCTCGACTTCCAGTCTACCGAGTTGTTGGCTTGCTGAAAGGGGGGAGGGGGAGGGAGGAGCAGATGGGTACTGTTGAGGACTGGCATCTGCTGGGGCGCGAGCGGTGATGACTGGAGTGAGCGGTAGAGATGCCATTAGTGGATAATTGGGGGGGGGGAGTGAAGCCCGGAGAGCAAACTCAACTAAAAAAGGGTAGTAGGTAAGGGAGAAAGGGGAAATGTAGGAGATGGAGCATGAGTCCATCCATGCTAGGAGGGAGTTGCGGGTTTCGAGTGAAGGCAGAGGTATCATAGTGACGAAGTCAGAGGAAACATTCTCAGCAGTGCGGTTTGAGGGGTACGCCCTATACGGTCTATCACGGCGTACCTTCCTCCGAGATGGCGTATGCCTCGAGTACGATACCACAGTGTTTCCACCATAGTCACTAAAGCTCACTCGCACAATCATAAAAAATCGATCACCAACAATAAAACTAGATATTTACAGGGCACTAGTTTTTGAAGTATGGTATGGCACTGCACAAAATGACTTGATTCCTCTGAAATAACGGTTGTTGTAATTGTCCTTGTCTGATATGATTTAACACCCATCGACAAATTATATCTGGGGCTCCAGCGCGACTGTCTGTCAAAGGTTTCATTTCAGATTCTCGATTCTATTCTATCAAGCGAGGGGATCACTGCATCACCACAAATGTAATCCCGGACCCCAAAACACAAAACAAATTCAACGAAAACAATCCTTCTTGTTCCTCAAAGCATCAAATAACTCCACCCTCCCCCTCCTAACAATGTCACACACCATCACTCGCAGTCCCACCTCTCAACAAATCACAAACCCTCACTCGCAATCCACTCCAACAGCCAGACCACCCTCTAATCAAACGAAAACCCATCAACAGTATAAACCATAACTTCATCTGCGAGACCCTCCTCTTGGCCAAACATCTCTTTTTGAAACCCCCTCTTGCGACTTGAAAACTTCTTGCGGTGCGCCCCCCTTTCGACCATAAGTCTCCTCCTCTTGACCGAGCACCCCCCTTCAACCCCCCCACCTCCACCACCTCCCCCACCACCTCCACCTCGACCACCCGAACACCCGTCGGCCCTCACCACCCAACCTCGCTCAAATGCAAACAGAACAAGGGCAGCTAACCAACCGTCTATATGCACAGCCACACAGTACAAATCAGAAACTCCCAACGGGGGAACCCTGGTAAACACTGCTATGTGGAAGGAGAGGAAGAATAAAAAGAAGGGAAAGTGATATCTGCTACAAAGTAGTTAGCTATGGGAATCAATATGTAGGAGTAATATTGCGTGGGTGACTTATGGTTATGACCACTGATGGCGGTGGTCGGAGTAGAGAATGTATATGTATATGATGAGCGCCGAGTGACCTCTGATAGCGATAATGATTGTGCATTGCTCTTGTTGTTATTGTTGGTGGTAGGTGGTAGGTGTCGAACGAGGTTTTGATTTCTGTTTCGTATCTGCATTTGTCTGGTGTGATGTATCATACCACCGGTCTAGAATCCAAGAGTCAGTCAGTCACTCCACGAACACATCAAGCTCACCCATCAAGCTCACCCATCATATACTACTCACCCCCTCTCCTATGATACCAACCCTCCTCTTTTACCATCAGCAAACGAACCGCTATCACCCCATCGCTCCAGAAGAATAGTCGCTGTTGCTGTTGCTGCTGGTGCTGGTGCCGAACTCCAACATCCTCCCCGACCCAGGCGGAACCCCTATTTATCCTTCCTCCCTTCCCTCCTGAAAGCTTGAGCGATTTAACCCACCCTTCTACTTATCCCCACTACTACCCGCGACAGGAAGAAAATATCATACCTGAAATCCCCCACCCAATCTTAGGTTCACCATATTCACAAGTTACCCACCAAACCCATACTTGTACTGTACCACATGGCAAAACCTAAAATTCCTATCACCAACTCTCCCCCAAGCTACCGGTATTCATAATATGATATCACATTCTTCGCGGACGCGGCGTGGCGTTGCCAGTGCGCCGGGTAAATTTAGAATTGGGTAACACGAACAGCAACTGCGAAAGAAAAAACCTTAGGTTTGGAGTTTTAGGTTACGGTAGTTCTTGGAAGGCTTTGCCAAGACCTCCCACATAAATTACGGCACTTCTACCCTTAACTTTCTACCGGCACTCCCCATGCGCTATTAAAAGTTATATTTGTATGATACCGGTAGTAGCCATAGCAAAGACATCACTCCTCAGGTTCCAGGAGTATGATACCACACCTCACCAACCACCTACCTACCGTATGATACAAAAAGTGAAGCTATATTGTACTTGTATAATATCATAAACTCCCTTTCTTTCTTTCTTTCTTTCTTTCTTTCCTTTTTTTTTGCAGTTCCACTTATCACACTTCCACCATACGCCAACTTCTCACTTCCCACGACGCACGCCTTCTCTCTCCACCACTTTTAATAGTGAACCCGAATGTCCATCCAGTCGTATGATATGATACCTCAAGTATGATAAACAAGCGCCACCACATGAAATTAAGGTTCGGCTCATCCCACCTTGCGAGCAGAGGGTTATTACCTGGTACTGTACAAGTAACTCAAAAGCCCCAGCTTTTAATATCCCACCAATAGTACTCGTACTCGGGCATGGTGTGGTAAGTTAGAGAACACTCGGTCAACTACAGCACAGCACAGCACAGTACAGTACAGCACACAGCACGAGTGAAAACAGCAATTATATCACACCACACAATCGGCACCCCCCAGTGCCCCCACCAAAAAAAAAAAAAAAAGAAAGAAAGAAAGAAAGAAACAACCTAAACTAACCTACCCCATCGAGAAACCCGAAAGTTCTAGCTGTTTTACCAAAGTATTTATCACATCCGGGCACACCAGGTACTACCCGATACCTGGCCCCTACGTCCCTGGGTGTGGGGGGTCTTTGGCTAAGGGGTTGGCTCTTCTGAGGTTCAGAGTTCTACTGGTATCATATGATATGATATGCTGTGTTGCTATTGGGTGTTTGAGCGTAGGGTGGGGGTGTGTGTGTGTGAATTGAGGTTTTGGACGTGCAGTATTAATGCTACTATTTGTACGGGCGCCTAGCGTAATATAATATCATACCTAGAAGTATGATGGTGGGTCCGTGGGATACGCTAGGATTCGGACTTCACACGACACTGTGGAATAATAGGTGGGCAGATGCTGGACTACTGTAAAAACTGAAATAATTGGGCATCACGCTTGGACGTTGGAGTTTCCTCTCCTAGTAAGGTTTGTTGTATTTTTTTTTTCTTTTTATTTGTCGCAGCTGAGGGCTGAAAGATAATCTTTTCGGTGTGTTTTTTTTTCCCCCTAATCCAGAGGGCGAAATTCTGGACGTCCTAGCGCTATTGCCAATTACTTCGGACAGATACATAAGTTGATAGGCTTTATATATATATTATATATATAAAGACCAACCATTGTAGCTACATACATACACCCACCCATTCAAACCACCCAACCAACAAAACCGGGGAAGGGAAAAAAGAAGGAAAAGGCACAAAAGAAAAGAATATAAATTTTGCGTCCAGCAAGTCCGAAATAAAATAAGAAAGAAAGGACAAAAGGAACAGATAAGTGAACACCAAGCCAGAGCGTTAGTGGTAATGGCGGTAGCAGTAATAATGGGAATATAAATGCTTTGGCGAAAAGAATAAAAGGTAAGAAGTGAAAGATAAAATACACTACAAAATGGATAAAGTAGCCTAAGAGTGGATATAGTATATATAAACAAATAAAAATAAAAAAAGCCGCCCCTCCGCAATTCGCCCCGCAGATATAAAAACACAAACAAGAAAAGCAAAGCAAAGAAAGGAGAAAGACGATAGAGCACGGTGCGCGGAAATGGTGAAAAGGAGACCAGTATGAATCAGATGAAAACCCCAATACCGGCCCTTAACGATAACGATATTCCCGAGCGCAAGACAAACAAGACAAAACAAAGTAAAAGCAAAAAAAAAAAACACCTTTCCGAGTAAGGCCTTCTACTCCTCAGCGACACTCGAAACCTCACTTCTCCTCGGATCACCCCCCCCTCCAGCATGTCCATGTCCCCTATCACTCCCCCCATCCCTAACTGAAGACCGACTCTGCTTCTTCCCAAGTTTCAACATCGAGAACCGCTTTCGGACACTTCCGACCCCCCTCTCCATCGAGTTCACAATCCCACTACCGCTACTCCCCGGTGGGCGACCGCTGCTGGTGCTCACCCGACTCTTGGTAACCTCTTCGTGGTAATTGTCCATTGGTGGAATAGGCGGTGGGGGAGGATGTGATTCGGAATCATTGCGACGTCGGCCAAGGGATTTACTTCTTGAACGGCTGCGGGAGGTGCTCGCTGTTCTACTGGTGGTTGATACGCTTCCGCTGTGGGAGCGTGAGGAAGAGGTTTTAGGTGGCGCGGGGAGAGGCTGGAAAGATTCTTTTCGGTGATGGTTATGATGGCTGTTTGTAGTTGTGGTCGAAGTTGTGGTCGCGGTTGCGGTTGCGGTTGCGGTTATGCTGGTCAGGATTCCGTCTTTCGCGTGATTTGTGTTCGCGCCAAAGATCATGTTTGCTAGACGGCCGCGAGTGCCGCCGACGACGTTTGCTGCGTCTTCGGTTATCGAGGGGGGTGTGTTAGTCACTCTACTACCGACGAGAGGGGTCGGTCGTGTGATGTCTATTGGCTTCGGTAACGGGATTGGTGTCAATGGGGAACAAAGTGGTGTTCTCCATTGACCAGGGCTATTAGGGATAGGCGGCGGAACAGCACTTAGAGCGAGTGCAGCTATCTCAGCAGTGTAATTATTTTCAAAGACTATTCCATTATTAGTTTAATATCAATCAACAGAAAGAGAAGACATACATCGCATCATATTATCGTGCATAGGCCTCAACGGATTGGCCACCAGTTGGCCATGAACAGCAAGACATTTCTTCAACACAAAGACGTAATCCAGTATCGCCGTCTTCAAAGCGTTCCTCAGCTCAATCGCAACCCTCTCATCATTAATCAATTCTCTATACCCTCCAACCCCACCATTGATCGGCGAATCCACAGCTCCGGTAAGATTCATACTTAGTGGGTTCAAATCATGTCCATCTCCCCCGCCTTTCATATCAGTATATCGTTTCTCGAGTAACGACAATTCCGTAGTCTTCGCAGTGACCGCTTCAATCGCATTCTCAACAGGACTAACCGTCACAGTAGAAATACTCAGGATCTCAGATCTCCGCAGAATGGTGGGGAATCGCTCGGCCGTATTGTATACCGTCTTCTCGCTCCACCAAGATGAAGGTCGCCCCATATTATTACCGGGTAATGGCCTCGAGCAAAAAAACGACCTCGGCCGTTTCTGCAGCAAAAACTCCCTCGTATTTGGGGAAACCTTGGTCCTCTGGAAAACAGGATGCATAACATCATGTTCGGGTTCGACAGCTGTAATATGGATAAACTGTCCCTCAACACTATCAATCTCGCCAGAAGCGACAATTTTAGCCGCAGGGTGTTGCTGTTGGATCCTGTCCGAAAACTGCGCAAGTTTCTCCCAGTGGTTGCCCTGAACAATAAACTGGCGATCCCGCAGACCGATTGGGAATCCCATGCCCAAGTACGCCACCCGGAAGAACTGCGGACTGAGCTTGTCGCCATTGAGAATATCCTCATGAATCTTTGCCATAGCTCGATGACATTTACCCAGCTTCGCATAATCAAATACTACATTCTCATACTGGTGTGCCAGTTCCTTATACGTATCCAACGCGTTCTCCCAACTCTTGCCGTCCTCAAATAATTTTATCATTTCCAGGAATAGCGCCTCTCTCCTCTCGAATGCCGTCTGGTCCGGGAATGGTGGGTCAATTAAAGCCGACACCTTCTCACTCGTGTCCCATGGATACAGGTCGGCGTGAAGTTGTAATGACAGGCCCGCCTCGACGTAATTCTGAGACTCCAGTTGAACACCAACAAGTTGATGAACATAGCGAATAAACATATCTTCCTTTCGCATATCCTTCAGGAATTCCATTAATCGGAGGGTATCCATAATATGATACGCTTCTCCCAGCGGCGTATTGTGAACAGCAACCAACAGATCCAGAAACTGATCAATGGTATGTAACAGGTCCCGAACCTTGACCGTAAGGGGATCATTAGGAATCAATGACAGCGGCTCAAAGAGCTCAATCAAGTCAGCGATAAAAAGCTTCTGAGTGATGCTTTCTGTAAGTTTCCTAGACTTGAAAAGTCGATCCAGACTCTACGATAATCCATTAGCACCGATACCGCTTAATAGAATTGAAGGACACAACATACATCAATCATTTCTGCTTGAATAACACTCAAATCCTCACTCAACGTCCACTCGCTCACCACCATCGTTTGCAGCACCTCCACCGCCACACTCCTCAGCCCCTCATGCACGCTCAAGCAGAGCTCAACAATAGGCGCCACCAGCCCAGGCACGTATTGCACTTGATACCCACCCATCTTCTCAATGCCAAACCTCCTCTTATCCTCACTACCAGTCTCCCAGCCAATAGCCTCCCATGTTCTTCTTAGTAAATCCGCTCCTTGCTCCCTGACATCCCCAGCGACTTTCCACACCGCCCGTCTCTTCTGCTCCGGGAAGGTTTCCAGTGCTAGAGCCTCCGACCCAACAAGCATTAGCAATGTCGTGAAGAAAGCTTGCCAAAGCTCCGTATTGAACTTCTCCGCATCATCCGGGTCCGGCAGGAACGAATCCACTAAAATTCCTGCCAATGTCTCCAACGTTCGCATTGTTGACTTGTGCTGGTAGATATGCACGCTCAACCATGACTGCGGGAAAGCGTCGCACGAGAGAATGCTCATATGGACCTGTAGGTCGTCCATTAAAAACTTTGCCAAGTCCTCCTCGCTAAGATCCAGATGTAATCCAGTAGGAATGCTCGATACCGCAGCCAAGATGGCGGCCAGCTCTATCAGCGCCTCATCGAATACTGGTCGCCCAGGGATATTTTTGGTGGGGAAAGGATAAGTACGGGGGAATAGTAAGGAAAAGGTCTCCCTTTCATGTCTACCAGTAGCCTGAATCGCCCGATAGGAATCAATAATTTTGGGAATATACTCTGATACCTCCTCCCCAAGCTCTTCGATCTGCGCGGCGAGAACACTGCAGCAAAGCCGAACCTGGTCCCTCCATTGTCCGGTTACATCATCAGTCTTCCCCCAATGCGGGGCTAACCATCGCACAGTGTTCAGCGTCAAAGCCCGTCGGTCCTCCGGCTGAGAAAATAGCAGACTCCGCGAGTAATTGATAATCAAGACCAACTTGTAAAGAACTAGCTTCCCCTTAACATCCGAGCAAGCGTCCATAAAGTCAATTGCAACTAATAATATCTGCTCCCGAGTAACCAGCCCCGCCATCTCCGGCAACCAAGTATGAAAATGCTGCACAGCAAGCGTCTGACTGCCTACCAGCATAGCAGCACTGTTCCGCATTAGGTTCTCCAGCAGCTTGAATATAACCTGAAGATCCTTCGTGAACGTCTGATTCCCACCGCTACCGCCATTTAGTCCGATAGTCGCCTCTTTTACAATCTGCTGCTCCCTTGCCTTAGCGATAAACTGGAAAATGTGTCGCCCAACCTTAAATGTAGACCGCAGTCTTCTCGAGCTCTCGGGATTGGTGGGATCCTGTAATAATCGAGTGAAAGACCGCAATAGACACGATGCAGCGAACGGATAATCGAAATGCTTCTCGGCATAAACGTCCACAATAGGCTCCAAATGAAATCTCCGGTCATAGACGATCCCAAGAACAGTGACGAGCGCGATAAAAACCAGGTCCTCCATCTCCGTCTTTTTGGCATACTCGACCAATATCCCAAACAGTGCATCGAAAACCTCCCGGAGTAGTTTAACGACCTCCATCTCAGGAACAAATATAACCTTCTTTAGCAATGCAATCAATTCAGACTCCTTCATATTCTTCCACTGCAATAGCGATAGCAAAACATCGTTCTGAGAAAACTTAGTACTGCACAGGTAGGTTTTAACCTTTATCATGGCAGCCGCGCCTCCCATTGACAATGCCGCTGCCCATCCTTCATCCCCGGGCCTCCAAGGCTGATTCAGATATCCATTACCATTCCCTGAAACAGTTGATATCGGCGAAGACGTCCATTCATCATACTTGTGCAATAACAGTGAGTAATCTCCATCCCTCAAGAAAGCCCCCTTATCCCATAGCGGTAACCACGTCAAGGCGGTAGGCGCATGCGGGACACTCGAGAGAACCATGAATAAGTGAGCACTGGGAACGTCCTCCTCATCCAAAGCAAGCCTAATAGTTTGATTCCACGATTCGTCCCTGGCGACAACAACGGATTTCCAAACGGTTACTCCCGGGATGTTTGAAGCTGAAAATATACAATCCTTAATCCTCTCCCCGTTCGGCCTCCGGACTTCGAGCGATATCTGAAGAGAATTGAAATGCGATGACGCCGGAAGTGCACAGGAACCCAACTTCGGATGAAGTAATAATGCGTGTCTTGGCAAGATCGGGTTCCCAAGAGTAATGTATATATCAGACCTAGGCTTTGTTGGCGCTCCAGAAAAGCCAATCTTCTGTGCGCAATTGATATTGTGCAACAAAGTAGGCGTAGCCTTAATCAGTGAGTCCGCATCAGGAGATGTAAATGGACGAAGATAAAGATGGAGGCGATCCGCCTTCGGTGATTTCTCACTATGCAATCGCATATCAGCAGGCTGATCATCACACAAGGGCTCCCCCCTAAGCACCTCGGGAACCGACAATTTCCCTGTTCGGGACTCAATAACATCTCTAATCAGCCTGTCCCAATCCTCGCCGTCTCCAGGCTTTCCGCCACCCCTTTCCCCAGCCGAAACCCCATAGCTCTTTTCCGTGCTACCGGCTGCCGACCCCATTCCCGCCGGAGCAAATATTCTCATAACTTGCTCGATGGCTTGGTCCTGCCTTACAAACCTCCCGACATCGAGAACCCCCACTCCTAGCGCCTTCTGGAACGCCACTCGCTGGGGCGCCTGTTGTGCATCGCGCGTCGCGACAGCCGGTGAGTTTGGTAGTGGAGGGACAGGGTGAGGAGGAAGATTCTCATCGTTCGCACGCGATTCGGTCGGTGAGTCCTCGTCCCCTGATGTCTTCGGCCTTGGACTAAACAATACACTCACCCTTCCTTTGGTCCTCTGCTCGCCTTTACCGGGTAATGTGGCTCCATTCATGGCCGAATGCTTGATAGTTCCAAACGTGGTTTCCGAAGGTGCCGCATGGTGGCCCTTGCCGGGTGAGATAGCCGGGCCGGGAGCAACCGACATGGTGGAATAAACTCTAACAACCAAAAACATGTCCTCCATAGCATCCCGGGAAGAAAGGTCGGTGAAGAGGGTCCGCATCTTGCCCAAATTATTTGAATCTAACGGTGTTCCCTGCGCATTGAGAGATACCGTGAATGATTCTGAAATGGGTATATTTTGTTTAGTGGACAGGTAAAATACGAGCGTAACCGGTTCATTCGCCATTCCGACAAAAGCCTTATGCTCCATCAACAAGTGATGCAATGTTATTCCGTCCTGAGAAGGAGTAGGCGGGTATTCTAACAACGACATCTGCGACTGCAAGGTAGTGATATCAACACTAGAGTCATCTCCCGTCAGTATCCTCCCAGTGTTAGGATCCCGAACAATAATCTCTCGGGAGAGTAGCCTATTCCCCCTGACGAGCGCCCAAACCGTGCTCTCTCTGGTGGCCACCAGTTCCGCCTTTGTCAGGACACCATGTAGCAACCGCCGCCGGGACAGGTCGAGCTGGTGCACCAGGGAAGAAATCTCGTCAAGAAGTGGATACTCGCTGTTTAGCAGCAACTCGTGCAGATTCGCCGCATGCCACTCCCTGAGACAGGAGGCAATCTCATCCACCAGAGGTTCCGATTCGAACGAAGACGACTCGTCACCAACCTTCAACATGGGCACTGGGGCGGCCGGTCGCGGGCGATTATAACCACCCTCGCCGGGGTGTCTAGGCGGGGGAGTAATCACCATCGAGCGACGATTCCTCTTTGACCGCGAGGACCTTGTCCGAGCCACCCGACTATTACCATTACCATTACCGCTGGATTTTGGCCGACGTCCATTTGAATCAGCGCTGTACCGGGAGAGACCTTTCGCACCATTCGAGCCCCCATGCTGAGTTAACTGATCACTTCCGTTGACCGCCAGGCTCTCCTGTCGGTTGGGTACCTCATTGCCGTCGTAATCGTAGTCTCTGCCCTCCACGGAATCCTCGGGCAGTAGTGGCACCTCCGTACTCAAGTACTCCTTGATATCGACGCACGCGGCAGGAAAGATACCCGAAAACACACGAGCTTCGAGAGTAGCACCCTTAGTACTGGTCAGACCGGCTAGCAGCGATGGAGGCGCAACAAGGTATCCACGGAACCATTGACCATCATTGCAAGATTCGATAATGTAAAGCTCGTCACCAAGTTCCAAGGGGAGGTCATCTCGTGACGTAGGGTTGAAGGGGTGCGTTGCTATTGCGAAAGCTATACGAGCTAGGGGAATCCAAGGCATCGGAGCGAACGAATGACAACGAACGAACTAATGAACGAACGAACGAGGTGTAAGGGTTTATTGGTATTACGACAATGAATTTTTGATGGGTAGAATTTCCCTGGCAGGTCAATTGGGGGTTGGAGCTGATGCGCGATGGGGGAGTGGGGAAAAAAACGGGCACCCGCAGCAGGCGTCACTGCTTGGGTGGACTGAAGGATTGTGATAACTGCACAGACGGATTGTTACTACCGAGCAAGGGGGGGAAAAGAAGGTTTCGAACTGAAGCAAGACGAGGAGGTTGAGGAAAATTGAGGAAGAAAAAAAAGGAAAACCCCCTGAAAGGAGAACTATGGTAACGGTATGATAGCAGCTCAGTAGCACAATACCGTGAAGATAAAAGGAATGGCTTCGCCCACAGCGGAGCAGGAGGTAAGTCCTGAACTGTAGATTGAAGAAAGGGAAAAAAGGGGAAAAAGAAAAAGAGAATCTGGGGTGAAAACACGGTCCGAAAAGGAGAGTGGTAAAGTTGAAGAAGGGGGGGGGGGGGGGTCGCAGAGAGAGAGGCACGGGATGAAGAAAGCTCTTCAGGTTGCGAGTACCGTACCGGTATCATACCTTTCAATTGCAACACTCCTGAGAAGGCAAAACCACAATGTAATGATTGAAATTGATAGGATGGTGCGTATGGAAGAGAAGAGAAGGAAAAGCAAGATATCATAGCGGCAGAGCAGTAATAGCACTCCAGCACGGTGGGAAAAGTACCGGAAGCAGGTCCCCCTCTGTCCCTGATCTACTTGAGTACCGGTACTCGAGTACAGTGTCGCATGCTTCTTTCTCCTGTCCCCTTACTCTTTTTTTTCTCCTTTCCTCCCTTTTGGTGAGGCTCAGACGGCTGAGAGATAGGCTGACAAGTCTACTGGTCAGTTCCAAAAGTCTTGTCGAAAAGGACAAAAAGGAAAGGTAATTCTCTCCCCCTCTCACCCACGAAAAAGCAATCAGAATAAAGTGTCAAAATGTCCCCCATAAAATCTTCACCCCCAATCCTGGGATCAAGGAACAGTGCAGTACCGAACCGGTAAAATACACAAAGCTGACATACCTGAACTTCCTCCCGATCGGTTAATATTAATTCACGGGCAAATATCATCCAATCTCGAACCAGCATACAAAAAAAAAAAAAAAAAAACCCTGAATTCCCGCAACGAGCAGCAAAATGGCCGAAAACAGACAAGAAACAGCCCCCAACAGCCATAACAATCAACGGCCCCTACCGGCGAACTTGACCAAAATTTCTCTAACGCCCGACAATCATTACTGTAGAATACCCACGCACTGCCAATCTTGTCCTTGCGAATTACTCATACAAGTACCGTGTTGCCCTGCCTGTCTTGTCTTGTCTTGTTCTTCCATCCATCCAAACTCCCTCTCCACCCCCAAACCCCAAACCAAAGTTTCCCCCCCCTCCAAACATGCCCAAAGCGCAAACACGGGATTGGTGGAGGGGGTTACACTCGAGTACCGGCACGAGTACCAGTATTTCCCTTTCAGCAAAAGTTTCACGGGTGGGGGAACCGAGCCAATTGGGAATGCGTACTCGAGTACCGGTATTGTCAAAAAAAAAAATTTGGATCCATCCATCGATAGCCTACCGGTATGATAGTTTACCGGTTGTAGAATCCAATGAGGTTTCGTCCATCGTCCATCGTCCATCGCCCATCAAGTAGGGCGAGAGAGTTGGGAAAGGGCAAAAAAATGAGATAAAGTAATCGGGTAGACTAAAAAGATTAAGGAACGGAGTTGCCCCTAACTGGGCTAGGCGGATTTGAGCGGTGTGATTGTAATGGTGATGGTGATGATGATGGTGATGGTGGTTGGTGAGCGGGTGGGCAAATAAAATAAAAAGCGCTCAGCATTGGAGATTGATTGGTAGTTTGTCACAGTGGATGAAGTCAGCGGTTGATGGCAAGATGGGGGCTCTATAGATGTAATACCGGTATACTCGTATAGGACGGCACAGTATTGCATTCAGACTTTGCGTTCATGCCTGCATCTCATCTGTGATATACCAGCTTCGATTGGAACACAATATCATAAACTCCCCGGAAGGTACGCATAATACCGGTACGGTAACTGCAAGTCAATGTATGATCTCGATTCTGCAGTCCAAGATGATACCGTGCTTTTAAAGGCCGTAGCCCCCCCCCCTCCCTACCATTCCGGCGCCAACACTCCACTGCGGTATCATCAATCAATCGGCCCCGATCCCGCCCCTCCACACTCCTCGTCCACCATAAGGCCAGTAGAGGGCACAGTCCAGCAAATCACGATCAGACCCGTAGTCTACCTCGCAACGATACCGGTACTCGTACTCGTACTGTACCACACATGCCACCAACGGCCGGGCCCCAAGTTAACTTTGGCTTAGCTCACAAAAAGCACTCCTAGCAACACTGCTTCACGAACAATCACCCGATCTCCGCACCCCGCGTGCGGGTGTAAGCGAGCTACGAGTACTCGTACTAGTACCGTACTCGTACCTTCATGTGGTACCTGCTGTACCCTACCGCAAGGTTCTCCATCATCCCTTCCCCAGCACAGTACTCGTACTGGTACAGTACTGGGTATTCGTAAGCCCATCAATCGCACCCGTGTGTGAGTGCCGGCACGTACTCGAGTACAATACGGTACGGTACCGCTCCGGTACTTGTAACTCAAACCCAACAGCCCAACTTGATCCATCCATCGCGTAAGGACAACTCCTCCCCCCCAAAAAAAAGGAAAAGATCCTGTCATGATCACCGCTCACCCAACCAGTTTCGGTACATCTATGCTTGAGTACCGGTAGTCGAGTAAAGTTACTCGAGTTCTGGAACGCGGAGGTGGTTTTGTCGGTTTTATGTTTTTGTTTGCTTTTTTACCCCTTCCTCCTTCTTCTTCTTCTTTTCCGTTTCTGGTGCATGTTTGCTTTTTATGGTTGGTAGGAGGGTGTGAGAGGACATGGGTTCGGGAAGTCATTGATTGTCACTCGGTTGGGGGCTGGAATGCAGGGTCTATTGTTGCACGGTTGTCGGGTGTTAGGAACGGATCGCAGAGTGACTTATAACAATTAGTGACCGGGGGACATGGCGAATCTAGGGGCGATGAATGATAGGGGTAGTACGGTAGTGAAGCCCTTCTGACGCAAGGCACCAGTGGAAAGCGGTCGGCAACCGAAGGGTTCTTCTTTATTCTTTTGTTTCTTGCATGATGATATTATTATTATCTGATTCATAATACCAGTAGTATGATACGAGTGGGTGAAGTTGTGGGGCGAGGGTTTGGGTAAACGGATTCAGTGACCCCTCCGATTTCTTCATGATATGATAGCTCTTTGTCTGAAGCGTCTGATACGATGCATCGCTTTAGGCATCCGAACTAACACATCCATCCAACCGGCACACTCAGGACAGCGCGATTTAATTCGGACATCATGTAACACAAACCACGCCCCGCTATCTCCAACTTATAAGTAATGTCGAAAGGTCCGAAGAAACTACTCAACGGAACCCACGCAACTATCACGCGCTAATCACAAACAAATACCTCCCGACTGGTGGGAGATAATCCGGAAACAACCACATCCCCTCCCATATCTGGAGAGCCAATATTCCGCCATAGCCTAGCTCATGGACTACTGCAGCGCCCTCTATGTTACATACCACTGGATGCCTCGAAAAAAAAAAAAAAAAAAAAAAAACACGTCAAAAAGGAAATAGGGGTCCGCAACTGAATAATTCTGGACTGTCGAGATGGTTCCTGACGCAATATTACTGGAAGGGGCAGAGGGATTGAGGTCGTTTGGGAGTATCATATATTAAGACGCGCGATTCGCTCTCGAACTCTTCTGCATCGCGAGGGCTTCAACATGTTGCGGTATAAAAATGGATAGCGATGTATCCTCTGCACATCAAGAGATCTTGTATAATATCTATAATTTTACTGTAATATGTCTAAGTACTCCTACCACGATGCTTTCGTGAGGGGTTTCCCCCCCCACCCTCTTTCTTTCACACATACCACTGAACATCGTAGAAGGAAGGAATCGCTTGCCGGGGGGAAACATACTTTCCATATGACAAAAGCGAATGGCAAAGCTGTGATCAGTTAGTTATGCGGGGGTTTTCATTTTTTTTTTTTTACAAGGGAAAAATGATAGAGTAGAAGTAGAAGTAAGAACCTCCTAGAAAATGGTTCCATCTATCTATCATAATATTATGATATAATAGAATCCTAAATAAGGAAAAATGATAGGTGAAAGGTTTCGAATAACCTCCAACCCCTTAGTGTGTGTGAGTGTGAGTGTGAGTGTCTTGTTTAAGAGCGATGGTGATGGCATGAGAAGAGGAAAAAAACTTAAAAAAAAACTTTTGACTTTTTAGAAAATCATCACCATCAACAAAAGATAGGTGCGGGCGGGCTGGCGGGAGGGGGGGGGGGGTATAAACTACCGGTTTATCATTTTCTAGCGTTTCCACACTGCCATTTCTGTTTTGCTTTTAGAGATGGTGAAGCATTCACTAGGCCTCTCTCTCTCACCCTTCCTGCCGAGTTTCCGATCCGAGTCACTGCGGTACGGTACCCTGGATGGCAAAATCTCAACAATTTATCGAAAGTTTGATATCATAATATTATTATAATATTCATACCTCGAGAGGGCTCTGTAGGCTGGTAACCAATGTCACAGGAGATCACTCGACATCGAATAATCCCCCCTGGCCTTGGCACATATCTGCTGGTCGGGGGGGGGGGGTGTTTACGGGGTTATGGATGACAACTAACGTAGTCGACAACTCAGGAAATACCGGTATGATACATACGGACCGCGCTCAGAGAGAACAGTTGAGAACGAAGCTGCGAACACTGCGACCTTGTGCAGGGATAGTCCGCTAGCACCGTGCCCGACTAGAATCACGTTTATCACTCGGCAAGCAGTCCGGGGGCCGTTCTATGATTAACATGATCGGGCCAAGGCACCGTATTCCAGGTGGCGTTCCCGTACTTACTCGCTTACCTACCCTGGCTGCCGGGTATTGGCAAACCGCTACTCGAGTACTCGTACAGCGATGTTGTTGTCTCGTTTAATTTAATAAACTGGTAACTTAATCCTTGACATCTCACGGGTCCCTTGACATCCCGTTACAGAAACCCACTCTTTATTAAAACAACACAAAGCGCACAGCTGTCAGGACCACTCTTGCGAGGAATGCTATACTCTACACCTTTGCAAAAGCCTACCCTATCATATTTGTAATTTAAATACAGTACGATCCCGCCCATGCATACCGGTCCGTGTAGTCAATCAATCAATCAGTCAAAACCCATAGGGAACCGTACTATACATGAATAAATAAAGTAAGGGTGTAAGGGAAACCCGCTACTAATACAACAAAGAAGAGGAGTGGAGGCATTAAGAAAACGTAACAGATCGTGTTGACCAGGGGAGGATAAATGGATGAATGGGCGGATGAAAGGATTGAGGGTACCTAGAATTGGACTATCAAGGAGTAAAAGGGTCATGCGGGAGGCAGTAGAGATAGCTATGATAGATGGATATGCATGCGGAAGGCTAACGTCTCTTCTTCTTTCTTCCAACCTTCTTCTTGCCTTCCTGTCCGCCGCCACCCCCGTCTTCCGTCTCCTTCTCTGTGCCTTCGTCAGCCATGCTCTCTTCTTCTGCTCCGGCGATGGTACTACCCTCGCCTTCCCCACCTTCCTCTGCAACAGTTCCCGCTGTCCTCTCCCTCTCCCGCTCCCTCTCACTCCCCGCGCCGCCGGCGCTACCACTGCCAGCACCGCCCAACTTCCTTGCGGGCCCAAAGCTAGCGCCGAGTGCCTTTTTCATCCCCGCTTCCTCCGCTGTGCGAAAGTTATCTACCATCCCCTCCACGTCCCGGGCCATCATGACGGTCTCCTTCGCGATCTCGCTGCTGGACTTATTGTACATCATTGCATTGGCAAACATTCTGAAGAGCTCCTTTTCTAGCTGGACTGAGTTTACTATACCCTTTGGAGGGGTGTTTAAGGTTGTTGCGGGGAGAGTTGTGAAGGTTGAGGTGTTTGCCGGCGGGGTCGAGGCGGCGATAGATTCAGTTGTAGGGGTGGTTATTGCTGGGGTGCCAGTTGAAGCATTGGTTACGGCCGCTGCGCCGGCCTTGACTGCGGCCTTGATGGCTAAGAGCTTGTTAGCTTTTGAGTCCTTCTTGTGCAGGAGAAGGGAGGGAATTACATTTAAGATCTTCGGGCTTGTAGACTAGGTTGCGATACCCGGGCGCCATTCGCTCATTCACGGGGTTCATGAATAGGTTGGCGAATTTGTGGCTGCTGATATCGCCCAGAAGTGGGGCGCTGAGTTGGAGAAACTTTTTAGTAGCTACAACCATCTGCTGCTGCCCGATTGCCACACCCGTCGGAAGAGGTGACCCAATGCCAGAATTTTGGGGTTCGAGCTTCGGAGGCCTGTGAAATGGTTTCCTTGGGAGGATAGTAGTAGTTTCCCCTTTGCTCTCTTCCTCAACATCTGATTGAGATGGGTTGCGCTTACGTTTCGGAGTTTTGCTTTTTGGCATTTGGACAATGGTGTCTTCGCGTTCAGTTGCTTCTGCGTCTACCCTGCGACCGCTTGCAGATGTCTTTCTAGTCGCCCTTCCGTTTCCGCCCTTCCTCCCTTCAATCTCTTTACCCTTGCGTACAGGCGCAGGCGAAGCCATTATCGCATTGTCGTGATCGACCTCAGAAAGTTCTTCGTCCTTAACTTCACTCCCTTCTGAGATCGGTGAAACGGCCGTTTTGGTTGCTTTCTGTTTGTTCGCTGGAAGAGGTTCGGCGCTAGGACTTCTCGGTCTTCTCTCCACTTCTGCACTGGCACTCTGAGTGACCTTGGAAGGAGGAGGTTCGGCGCTGGAAGCTCTGGCCACACCTATACGACCTGGAGGTTTTCCGATAGCTTTCTTATCGGCCTTTGAAGATTTCTGCTTCTTGGGCGGTGGTTTTCCATCCGGCGACTTCTCTGTAGACCCCCCATTCTTGTTTTCTAGACTAATCTCTTTGGGTTTGTTTTCACCAAATAACCGTTTTTTACTACGTATCTTCTCAATAACGATTGGCTTCGGCGATTCAACTGTTGGCGAACCTCCGGGCGTACTTATTGGTGAAATCTCATCGGGTCTTGGCGGGATGGGCGAACCGGGACTCACCGGTTGCTCCTCTTCATTAGCCATTGGATGGACGGGGATTGGTGGCGCATGAACTGGAACTCCGGTATTGATCGGTGGGGGCGGAGCTTTCCTAGGTGAGATATAAGATGTCTGTGGGATAGGTGAGGGGCGAGGTGCGATCTTTTGAGAAACGGGTGATGCCCGGGGGGCTGATAATGCCTGGGCCGGTTGGCGTGGCTGCTGGACGGGCGCGGCAGGAGTGGGAGTGTATTGCTGGAAAGGAGTCACTGGAGCGGCAGCAATTGGCCTTGGCTGAGTCTGTGAGTATTGCTGCTGGACAGGGACCGGGGCGCCGGGGGTTTGAGAAGGATATAGAATTCCATAACCTCCACCCGAAGGGAGCGCCGGTCCGGCGCTTGCAGGGGCCCTGTCGTAGATAGGAGTACAGACAACGGGTTGAGTGCGATCAGACAAGCCCAGGGGAGGATATTGATATGAAGGACGTGATGGTGGGGTATGTTTTTGTTTCCATCGTGAATCTGCCACATCTGCCAGCTGATGCAAGCTGGCCATACCCGGTGGTGACCCTTGCGCTTGTTGCCCGGCCATTTGCATTGGTTGCGCGGGAACCGGTGTAACCGGCCAAACAGACTGTCCAGTGGTTCTAGGTGTGATCGGTGGGAAGGTTAGCCTGGTAGGGGGTGGGACTGGAACCGGTGCCTCAATTTTTGCCTGAGGCCTGGCTGGAGGAGGGGCACCAGGCAGTGGTGTATTCGGATGCGGGGGAGGGGGTACGGCCTCCATCTTAGGTGGAATTGGCATCGGCCCAGGTAAAATTTTAGGGGTAGATGTCCGCCCGGAGGAAGGTGACATGCTGTTGTGCGCATGTGGCCTTTGAGGCGAAAATGACGGCTGATTGCCTAGGACCTCGCCCGCCCCAATCCCTGGAGCTTGTTGCATATGCTCGTAGCGCATCTGCGATGTTGAACAAGAGACCTGTGCTTGATTGAATTGAAGATGCAAGGGCTGTGGTTGTGGGGTCACAACATTGGGCAGGGTAGGAAGTATCGACTTTTCGGGCTTTATGGGGGTTATAGCAGTATTCGGTATGGGCGGGAGGGGGGGCGTAGTAACGGGGGGTAAAGGAGACTTGGTGGGTAGAGGTGCTGTCTCTCCGGACCCTGTGGCTGCTGAGGATCCTTCGATCGTACTGTCAACTGGAATGATCCGTCTATCGGATGATGGGGAAGAGACTTTGTCGCGAAGGTCAAGCGACATCCTCGACTTACTCCTGTCCCTTGTCCTGGCTTGCTCCTCCCTCGCCAGGCGTTCATCCCATATCCCCTCGTTGATTTCGTCGATTTCATCGTTCAGGCGCTGGTATCTCTCCTCCAATTCTTGGATCTGGCGAAGGGACACTTTCCGGTACCGTTCGTAAAGTCGCGAAGTGAGAAGCTTGACCAGTCTCAATTTGTCTGCATCGGAAAGCGCTGTTGTATTAGTTTTAGTTTTGGGTTCTCGTGAGAATGTCTGAGAGCCCGGTTTACCATCGCCATTGGAATTCCTATCACTGTGCGCAAATTCGGATTCCGCCTCGGCCAACCGAATATGGTAAAATTCGCGAAGTGCATCCGGCGATAGCCTTCCTCGGTCGAAAGTAGCCTCGGCTTTGATGACTGGGTTCTTTAGTATAAGCTGGGAAATAAGAGAAAAAGATGACGGATGAGTGCCATGTGTCGAGAGATAGTGAAATAGGAGGAGGGCCTCCAAAGGAGTGTAGGCGGTATTCTGGGTAGGGGAGTTCATGCGAACTGGATTTCCGGAGGGGGGTTTGCTGGTCGGAAGCGACTAGCAAAGGGGAGGGGAAGGATCCAAGTTTGCGGTCGACGGCTGGCGGGTTTAGTAGGAAGGTCGGGCGAAAGAATGTGGTGATGTCAGACCTTGGACCGGAGATTGACGCGTTTGTGGTGGTTGTTGTTGGGGGGGTATTGTTGCGGCACGGGGGGGAACGGAGAGCTTCTGTCGAAGATGAGACTGAATGGTGAAAGTCAGTTTCGCTGACTAAGCAAACTCGATGAGACCGCAGCATGGGTGTGGCTGTCATGTGTGTGGCTTGGCAAGGCTTTCCACCGTCGTGCTGGCCAATTTATAAAGTGTCCGGACACCCTGACACGGATCGGTGTGTGTGTGTGTCCTGATACTTTATGGATTGGCAAGAATGATGCGAGCGCTGGTGTGTTGCTTGGTCCTTCACCCCATGACATCTAGAATCCCCCCCTTTGGATAAACTTGAGTGAAGAAAACATCGCAGATTTGGAGAACGGGGGCCTCCCCAAGTTCTTCCCTTGGGCATGGCGGTATGGTGATATAGTACTCTTAGCTAGCCCAAAAATGTTTAATGCTCGCTCGGGCATCTGGACACGGGGGGGCACTCGGTGGCGATGAATTACAATGATTAACGCTTGCCAAATTTAGGCTGTACTGACTGACAACTCGAGGAGTAGAATAGGATCATGCGTTGGCGCAATTAACTTTTTTTGGATGACGTATGGTTCGTGCCATCCAAAACGTGCACCAGAAATTTAAGAACTTTTAAATCCTATAGGCTCTGCAGTCAAAAAGCATACTACAAAAAAAAACCTGTTTCTGGAAGAGCAAATGAAGGAGAATAAGAACTAGGTTTTTTTTATAAAGCTTTTAAAAAATTGGATTTTTGGTGTAAGTTGTTGAAAAATGTTACCACAGCCACACTTCTTAGGCTTATTAATCATGAAATCATTTATTAGGAAATAGGGTTTCATGTGATGATGCCAAGATTTTCAAATCAATATTGTAAATCCTATATCCTATAACCCTTTTGCTGGATTCCAACAGCCTTAATCTTAATCTCTAACAGGTTATTTAATCTTGTCAAACTCAGTATAGTATCTTATGATAGTTGACTTTTCAGTTCAATTGGCAACATTCCAGTTATCTAATATTCTGAGAAATCTCATCCAATTAGAACAGTTTATTCTATTTAACAGAAAGTCTTCAAATATAATAGAAGAAATAAATATGATATGTAATCTGAACCCTAAAACCTATAAACATTAATATTCTCATTTCTTGGCATGAGAAACTAGTCTTGGCATACAAGTTGGTACAGCCACATGTAACACCCTTTTTTCAGCCTGGTGCACGTTTCGGATGACACGAACCATAATTACTGTAGAAAAGTACATACCTCACTCCTGCTATCTACCGGTATTTAGTCTACCTGCATTTACCTGCATTGCGGGGTTGAAGCTGGGTGCTACTCGTACATGTATGATGCTGGAATTGCTGCCCTAGGTGTCCGGCGTCAACTCGACCGCGCGAGCACGTATTGTACTATACACCATCCACAGCTCAAGGAGTACTCTTTCCCAGCCCTTAGTAGTGGTCCAACCTCCCGGAAGCGGAGAACCTTAGCTTTCTCCTGAAGCCTGGAGTTGTCCACTGTGGTGGAATTTGTTTCGGTCTCTATATTGTTGTAGAATACATTCCTCGCAAAACTGATAGATCGTTTTCTGGAGAGGATTTCTAAGGATCAAAGGCTACCCAGTCACGGATATCAGGTGGCCAGTGGCCACCCTTCGAGGGGTTAGTAAATTTAGGTATTAATAGTGGCGGGACAAAACTCAATCATAAAACTCGGGCAAGTGTCTGAGTGCCGTTACACCGTTTCCCTCAATCGTTATATATGTCCTATACAATGTCATATAGGGAGATATATTTGCGGACAAAGATTACTATAATAGTATAGTAGGTATCATACAGCAGATCAGGCGGTTGGTGAAAGCATCTGGCATCACTCTATCCTGAGAAAGCGTGAAACCCGGGAGAACAAGTCCGAGCAAGGCACGTCGCTGGGCAAAATGGCCCACTACGCGCTTGAGCAAGTTCCATTGGCCACCACGGAGGGATTGGTCGGGGAGAGCACCAAGTCTGGTAGAGATCGTGAGGTTAGGGATGTGCTGGGTCTGAGCCCTAAGAACACATTTTCTATGGCAGAATGGGCCAACACTGCGGAGGCACGCACGCCCTTACAATGGCTGCGATTTTCCTAGTCAAAGGCTTTGTGTGGTTGAACAATGATCTGTTTGCTCACGGTAAAGATGGTAAATCGAGAGCATGGGAAATTTCCAACCCAGGGTCTAATAGGAGTTGCGCTATTCAAGCTAGTATTGGTGTTTTTGACAAAAAAAAGTCGTCATACCCCGCTTTACGATGAAAATTAATGTACTGTACGAGCGCGGCCCCGTAGGAGGAATGACCTTAGTTCTTGGCTTACATGGGTATTTTTTACAAAAGGGGGGATAACATAGTCCCATAATTGATAGTTAAGGAGATAGCAAACGCAGACGAGAATAGTGAACGGGCATCAGGATGTCTATGGCATTCGGGGCGACTAGTATCATAACTAAACTCGTATTTTTCTAGGCCCATAGCCGCACTTCCCAAATAATCACTCTATAAATCCAGAACTAACGGATTCCTCATTGGAGGTTGGATCAAGCATTGCATTTGTGTTGTGGGAGAAATCCAAACAACTGAGATATTATCGCGAATGTGGGAAGTCGGTGGTGGGCATTTGTGTAATAAGTAGTGGGGCGCGACTCCGAGCATACGAGAGCCAAAATGCAAGGGGGGCTACTACAAGGCTAGGAAGGTAGGGGGTGTTGGATTTGGTATGATGTTATCAGCTGTACAGAGCAGTATTTTCACCACTCGCCCTCTCACCAGAGGTATTTTTTCTCACTAGTCTTCTCCTGGTTCTTTCTCATCCCTTCCTTATCCTCTTAGACTTGCGGTCATATCTTATCCGACTGTAGTACCCCGTTTCTCGTCACTCAATATTGCCATTTCAAGCCATCCAGCATGCTTAGATATTATTATTACTCTTTTGTTCCTTCTCTAGTTTTCCATATATTGCTGTGAGGGAGAAGGAGCTATTCTCTCGCCGTCCCTCCCCCAATTGTCCCTATAAGCGTATTGTGAATCACCAGCGCTCCATAGATTGACACGGCCGAGCAATATCAAGAACCAGCGACTCATATCCGGAGTTCCTTATTTCCTGCATAAAGAGCAAAGAAGGATGCCTTGTAAATTTGAGAGAGTCGTAGTAGCATGGGGAGGAGAAGAGAAAGGAAAGGAAGAGAAAGGAAGAGAAGCGGGGAGGAGAGAAGTTAAGGAGTTAGGGGAGGTGAGATGAGAAGAGAAGGAGCGCGATCACTGTTATCAAATGGAAAAGCGATGATGAGGCTAGAAGGGGAAGGAGCCCAAGATTTTTCAGATTCATGTATTTAAGGACCCCTGTTTGCCCGTAGTTGGAGTGTGACGAGAATTGAGACAAGAGTTCCCCCACCCCACTTCTGACTTGAGGGCTTCTAGTGCCCGTGAAAAGTTGACGGACCATTTCGATTAACGTTAGAAAGCGTACTCAAGTGCGCCTAGTGGAAAATCAAGAGTTTCCTCTCCCCCTTGACATGAACTGTTGTAATAGATAGGCTTGCAGAGAACCATAGTTTTTGACAACTTCAACTTGAACAACTTCGGTAACTCTCGGAGAAGTTAGAGGGAAAGGCCTAATGCCCGAACATATAGAGAGAACAATAATGACCCCATCCATCATCAGAAGAAACCTGCTTCCCGTCTTCAGCCCCTAACGCATAATTACTCCCGCGCCGGTATACCGATTCGAACCTAGGGGGTGTAAAGGCACTCAATTTATACCACCCAGCTGCCGAATAATCGAGAACAAATCGAAAGCGCCCTATCACCAAAAATAAACGGAACCCAATATGGAGGAGTGATATAGGACTCGGAAGGTAATGTGTGTGAGAGATAGAGAAAGAAAAGGGTTGCAGACAACAGAAGACAATATCTTCAACATGAACCATGAGAGAAGGTCCGAGTGATAGGCTATGACCAAACAAACAGACATCTTCGAGTGACGACACAAAGAGCAAACAGTGTTGATACGAAAAATTAGACTCCTTTGAAGGTGACACTATTGGGATCTGCAATATTCGGGTTCGCCAAACAGCTTGGTATCCTGGCGATTGGATGGCGTGTGATTTGTATTGTATTGCATGAAAAAAACATTGGGATAAACCTCAAGAAAACTGATTGCGAAAGATGGGAACAGCGACATCTTTTGTTAAGATTAGGAGCTTGTATTGTCTATTCGGGGATGTTAGGGGCTGTTGAGAGCATGGTGTTGATCTGTGCTGTCGTGTTGTTCGGCGTTTGAGTGGTGGGGGCTCGTTTGGTAAAAATGGGTTTGGGTTGCAAACTGCGCAGATTGATCTGGGATCTTGGGTGCTCTAACGGAATGAGCTCTTGGGGGATTATGCAGTGTCATGTGTGTGAGCTCTTCACTTTGTGATATGGTATAAAAGCCTTGATTTGGGCTTCAAACACTCAACCCTCTGGCCGAGCCTGGATTCTGTGCCACCTGTTTTTCTTGAAGAGCTTGTGTGGCTGATTGTCTTTTGTTCCCTCTCCGATTCCCCTCTTGCCGTGCCCGAAAAATCCATGGTTTCGCATTTGGCTTGGTAGTTGTTCTGACGTTTGGGTGGAGGCGGGGCTCCCTGGGACTCACTATCAGCTCATGAAGGGACAAAAGCATTGGTTATTCCCCTCTACCTGGAGTATCTCAAGTCCCGCTATCTTGAAATCGGCCTACTTTATTAGTACGGTACTTCCTCTTCTAGGGTCAGTCTAGTGAAAATATTACTGAAAATGTCTTCAAAGGGTGGAATTTGTTTTGGAACATTCACGATTGACTTTAGGAAATTCCGTTCCCTCCCTTTGCCGATATAAACGAATTTGCTTTTATGAAAGCTGGTTGGTAGATCCCTACTGGTGATGCCGCGGTGTGCGAGGAGGGTTATCGGGTCTTCATGGTTATGGGGTAGTTCACTGAATTCGGATTGCCTAGGCATTATTTCCCGAAGTCATGAAAGCGCAAGATTAGTTTGTGATGGAGGTGAAAGAATCCTCTCCACGCTTCTAATATTGTAACACTCTTCTATGATACCAGAATTAATACGCCATCACTTTGGGGGGGGGGGGGAGTGGCCCACTTCCCACTTGTGGAGAAATTCAGACAGCACAACTACTTACCCACTCGTTACTATGATATATTCCATCTCGGGCAGAGTAAGCTAGTAGGGTCACCATGGGACGTCTTTCGGGGGCCATTGCGCTAGGTAAAACTTTCAGTGGCACAGAATGCCGACAGAAAAGCTACTGTTGTGCGGGGGCAATGCCATAGTGATGTGCTGGCAGGCCTCGCATGTGACTGGCCGGTGTGGGGTATGGCAGTCTCAACCCGGGGGGGCTCAGACGCTCGGGGTCAACCAAACTTTTGTTTTTTCCGTTTCCGATCCTCTTGGGTGGCTCCGAAAAACTTAGCCCACCGGGAATTCAGGACCCTGAATGATACGGGATAGTCTTTGGTAGTTTTTTATGTGGGAGAATTTACAGTATATATATAATAACTTGTCCTAATTGGCATGTTAATACCTTATCCCTAAACCTTTAGAGGGAGCTGAATTATAGGGGTGTGCTTACATTCGTTCTTGGTCCGTCTCAGGATAATATTTGGAGCCCAAAACACTCAACGGGGATGTGCGTGGGAGTGCCAATGAGATTAACAGGTATTAACTAGTAAATACCTGTTATGTCGTCTACTGTATTGGGTATTAAGAGTAGATCTGTCGAATCCCTCTGGCTGGCACAATCGCCTCTCGACCACTTAGGGGATGGTATTCTCTCTAGCTAGCAGGCGAGAGAGTTCGACAGACTTTTTACCTTCACCAAAAATTAGAGTAGATTGGCCGGGTACCTGGGGAAAGAACAATTCCACAGATAGAGATTTCGACGAATAGGCCAAAGTTCCACGGACTTATGCTCACACCTTAGTTACAACACATTTGCCCAATGAATCGGTTTGGTGAATTACGATTACCAGTCTTGCACTGTATAACCTCGCGCATTGCGAACTAGCCTTGACTGTGGTATGTGAGATCTCAGCCTACGGAAGTTCAAAGGCTAGGATCAGTCAAAATGCTTGGTTTTTCGGGTACTGGGGGATTCTAATCATCGCCCGAGACGGATCAAGATTTACAGTGAGGTATCATGCTACACAAAACGGAGCACCGGAAATCATCACCCTATCATAACTCTTTTATAGAGTCGCCCTGGAGAGAACACCTCAACCCTACCCCTCCATAGTACGCACAGAAACCAGGGCTTCTTTAGAATATAGAAAATGGGTGGGATAGGTGGAGAAGTCATACTATGGACCTAATTAGGGCTTTAGGAAGACCAAGTCAATAGAGCCACGAACTCACGAGCCTCTAATATAAGACCAATATTGCAAACCTTCCGACACCCACCTCCTCCCCATTAGTGCCACCACGGAGAAAAAACACCAACACACCACCTTCTCTGCTATCAAAGCGCCAACACTGCACACCTACCTCATCCGAAGTTAGCCTCCTACTTTTGTCTCCTGTCTCCATCCGCTAACTCCCCCAGTCTCCAGCAATGCCAATCTTGGAGGGTGCAATCCTCGCCCAGTTGATGGGCTTCCTGCACAATGGCGCAGGTACCGACAAGGACTTCGACGTGGCGCTGATCCAATTCGAGAAGGTTATCCACGATACCGCCATTAACCACTTTAAAGTGCCGGAGGAGTCCGTTGGGAAGTTTATCCAAGAACAGATTCAGGTGAACCCCAGCATACTTACCCAAGCGGTTATTATTGTTATTGTTTTCATGCAATGATTGCATAAAAAGCTAATCGTGGAGGAACACATCATAGGAAATACATAAACTCTTCGGCCAAGTCCATACGATCTCCGAGAACTACCACCTGTGGGGACAGACCCCGAGCTACTTCTGCAAGCGTGACATTGCAAAGCAAGCCTGCGGTTTCCCAGGACAGTTGATCGCGAATTTCCTCCTCTCTGGCAAGCATCTTCCAGAATTCTCACCAGAAGATGAGAAACTTGTCAAGGATCTCGTCGCCGTTATGGAGAGCGAAGACTCTGTCCATGACTTCTTGGATACTAAACCTTACGTTGACCATTGGGGGGGCATGAGTGGTCAGGACTTTATTGATTTGGCTCGTCGCATTGTGGTAAGCTTTGCTTTCTCCCATCCTCCTGCCCACCCTGTGGTAGTGGTGGTGTATGTGTAGCTAATGGGGTGCTAGATTGATCTTAATGCAATGCACAAGCACGGGGATGAAGATAATAAGTTCATGGCCCTGTCACGACAGGAGAGGATCGAAGACCTCTTGGATCTTTTAAAGGTTTGAAATATCCCCTCTCCCTCCACCATCTAGTAATGCTAATAGTCCAGCAGAAATGTAAAGGTACCCTCTACGCGATGTGGAAGATGAGCCTTTACGAAGAGTGCCTCAAAGATCCCCGCGGAATGCAGATTGTATCACCCCCTCACCCCCTCTTCCTTCAACGCAACAAACTAACATGCCCTAGCGCTTCGTCGACAACCAGAAAAACAACTGGCAAAAAAAATCCGAAGGACGCAAGCGCAAACTCCGCGATGCGGAGATCGAAGAACAGGAGGCGGCGGCTGGAGTCCGTTCTAAAAAGCGCCGTCCTTCAAGATCTAAGCCCGAGGTGCCTCTCGAAGAACTCGGAATGGAGTACTTCGACGACCCGCGCGGGGTACCCTTGGCGCCACCGGAGAAGCCGCTGGCTAGGAAAGGCGTCAATACTGGGAGGAGTAGTGGAACGCCGAAGAAAATCCACCGTGGGCCCAAGTATCGGGCCATTGAGGCTATTAGGCAAGCCAATGCGGAGCGCGAAGCGGCACAGTCGGCCCCTAGAGGGGAGGAACCAAGGGCAGCAGCTAGGCCGGAGGCGCCACTTCCTCTTACCATTGCGCCTGCCCAGGATTCTGCTGTTCGGGAGGTCGAGATGGTATTAGTAAGGCCTTTTCAACCGCCCCAAGAGGTCACTAATGTCTCTCGCGAGGATCGAGATGAAGAGGTTTTGAAAAAGCAAGCTCAGGAAGCCCGTGGCGAGGCTGGACTCCCGGGGGCGGCTATAGTTCCTAATGTTGCCCCCAGATCACAGGAGTACTTCGCCGCAGGATTGAATAACATGGAGGCTGCTACTACTCAGGGTGCAGACTCCAATTCCTGGGACTTTCTTTTGGACCCCAGATTCCTGGTTCAAGACGATTCTGCAGAGGGGTCCTTAGGCGGGCTTTTCGGAGCTGGCAATAGTAACAAGGGGACTTTGCCCACCTCCGCAACTAGCAGTTCCAACAATAGCAAAGTCCAGGGAGTGGACTTCTTTGGTTCTATTCCTGTCACCGAATCCAAGCCTGGAGCGTCCCAGCCCCCCAGCAGCGCATCTAGCAGAGTCCCCGCCAACATCTCTGAAACCGGCAATTATAGAGGAGGGGCTCGCTATAACTCTACCCACTTGATGTCCGGGCCCGGCACCCAGATGCCTTTGAACAACAACCTCCCTTCTATTGGGAACACTACCAGTGGCATTGCCAATCCCGCATTCCAGGGGCGTCAGAGGTTTAACTTCAACGAGCAAGTCTCTGGCACCGCTAACCAGCAGCTCTTCCAAGCAGGCCACCTCCACGCTCTGCATGATGGCCCTCCACACCAATACATTAACCCGAACTGGCTCCAAAACCCAGGCCAATCCTCTGCTTCCGGCACCAACACCACAACTTCCTCCCATGGCTCTATTTCTAACTTCTTCCAGAGCACTGCTTCGTACGCGGATGAAAGCTTGGAGACAGCAGCCATCGAATCTGGGACCGGGAATGAATGGATAAGCCAACTTGAAGAGGATCTGGGTGGGGGGATGGGCCTATTTCCCTTCTAATGACAACTTGTTTACATAACAGTGTCCTCCGGGACGTTGCGATCGTGCATATGACGATAATTCTCTACTCCAGTCTCTCTCTACCCTTGGGTTTTTCGGTCTTCTATTTTCCTTCTATTTTCCTTCCTTTTCTCGACTTCTCTACCGTTTTACACCAGTAGGTTTTTGCATTTGACTACGGTCTCCACCCATTTAGTTCAGCATAGGTGTTTGTGTTTGTGTTTGTATATCGTCTCTCATTTAAGTGCTATTATTTTTCACCGCCGTCGCAGGTGGCTGGCCTGGTCAGCCAACAAAAACATTTGTTCCTTTAGCCAGCGTTTGTTTATCAGATGTTCTTGCCACGGGCGCTCAGTTGGTCAAATACCACCTTTTATCTTCGGGGAGCGTTTGTATTGACGGTTGTTTTTTTCCCTCTCTCTTCCTGCGATTTGGCGATTCTATTTAGCGGTTTTTCTTTTATCGGTCGGTTTGCGCTTCCGTACGTACTTTCGTGTGCGTACAGTACATGCATGTGTATTAAAGCAAAAATTATACACATATATATATTAAACACTTAAAAAGGGTTAAAAAAAAATGTTGACTTATCGCCTTCGTTTGTACCGGGACGGGGCGGTTTATTGAGATGAATGATCGGGGGTTGTCGAGCCCAAGCGACGCTAGCGGTATATAGTATTGGTTTATAAAGTAGCCAGAGACGGGTGCACAGGCTATCACTCGGGCGCCATTGTGGTTCACCCCCTGCCATGGACTCAATCAAGATGCCCGACTTGAAGATTGGACACAATCCCCCGAATGAGACTCTCGTAATCCACCAACAGCATAGCGCTTCTTCGTTATACACTCCACCGGTGTGCTATGCGGTATGACCTTAGGCAGTCTATCCGAAATTTCGCGACCACTTTTAAACCGTGTCTTGCCCACCGCCGCCAACAACTCTCGGCCTTTTTTTTTTCTCTCTCTCCTAACCAGCGCTTGTTGTACTCATGTTGCGATCCTTTCCTTGAAACGAAAAATCGATTTTGTCTTTAGCAATAAGCTATCGGCGCTTATCTCGCAATTCCCCCCCTCGGCGTTAGGATGTGCAATATTGGCATAAGGTATCATATCATCATAGCCAAAAAAAATGCAACCCCCCCTAATTAGGTAAAGCCCAATCAACTCATGAGATCTTATTCACACATCTAAGAGAGTTTGCATCATTAGTATGATAATGATTATTATAAGGTGGAGAAAAAAGATATAAAGGTATATATATACCTCCTCTCCTGAAATTCTTGGACAAAGCCTAATTAATTAAATCATAAGCCCTTACCACACATTTATTCATCTTAGGCTTTGCAATATTAAGGCACGCGGTGGATATATCTATAGGCACCGCTTGCACAGTATTGCGTAAGGGAGTATGATACCAGTAGGCATGGAATTGCGGTGAAAAGCGGAGGAAGAGAAGGTTCCGCCCGGTTGCCATCGGATTCTGGACAACCCGCGTATGTTTCCCTACGATATTAGATTGTCGCGTGCGGTGCGCTGGTCCGGCCGGCGTGGTCGCGGTCGTGGGGTAGGGGAGTACGGGGCCTGGGATTAGCAGTTAATTTTCTCATTCTTCTATTTGTTATACCCGCGAAGCTCATTGCACCACCTAAACTTCAACAATTATGCATCATATATATACTCCGAATCCGTAAAACAGTCTATTAGGCCCCAATTCCAATCAATTAAGGGTAGTCTAGATTCGCATTCGATTCACCCTTCCCATTCTCCGATTGCCGGGGCCCCTTCATAGCAGCCCATTCCCACCCCCCCACCCCACGACGGAACCCAACCCAGCTATCCACAGTCCCCCAGTCGGGAGCCAGTACTTCTGGGACAATTTGGTAGTACCAACGGGTGACATCGTTTGATTGACGGTTATAAGTCCGCATAGCCGAAACTTCCCTCAGCGGGGGCACTTTCTTTGGCGCATGAAGGAGGTAGCACTTTATCAAGGTTGCTATAGCTCGCTCCGTCGCCGCCTCGACACGACATCTTTTCGAGTCGGAGTTTGGATAACGTAGCCCATGATGAGATAGTGACCAGTGGTAAAGCGGGATCGACTCTGGTATCTGATTTGTGAGGTGAAGCATTTGTAGATTTGGAAGAAGCTTGTAAACTGTGTGGGCGAGCTCGTACTAGTTAGACACTGGCATTAGTTTCTGATCCAGTGCCCGAGGGGCCCGGGGATTAATTACCCAGTCATTTTCAAAATCAAAAGCCATCCATAACTCTTTCAGGAGCCTACATCCTTGCCCAAGCTTGCGGAGGTGAAATATACTGAGAGTGGGTATGCGTTGTTGGTCAAGAGCCTCGGTTGGCTTCAATGCAAGCGTTTTTAGAGCCTTTCCGTGATTCCCAACAATCTTCTCAATCAAGGACGATATATCATTTGAAGACATGTGCGGCGTATGAGCGAGGAAAATTGTTTCTAACCCACCACATTTTCCTAAGAAATCTTTGAGATTTGGGTTGTAGCACAGATAAAGCTTCTTAAGATTCGTACATTCCACGTCTAATCGACAGGTGAACACCGAATTGCGAAAATTCCCCAACTCCAAATAAGTGAGCTTAGAAAAATTAATCACTCCCGCAAGTCGCAGTGCGTACTTGTGGGTCCGCATTAGATGGAAGGCATTGAGTACCAGCTTTTCGAGCTTCCTAAACTTAAATGTAGGATTTAATGGTTGAGGTTTCGCGACGTCGGAGCTCTCCAGCTGGTCCACCAGGGGCCCAAAAATATGATCGAAACGCTCTGGATGATCTGAGCGCCCAGAGTGAAGAACAAGTGAGGTCAATGTTGCCTGAGACGTTTCCAGAACATTACGAAAAAGAGCCGCAGCGCCATTGATAGGTTGTCCACCCTCCTCTATCCCCCCCATATCCACTTGAAGGGAAGTGAGAGGAGGAAGTTGAGCTAGTGATGCCGACGTATTGGACTCAATAGTGATGCGTAGGTGCTTGAGCTTTTTGAGAGAAACTATGGCCTCGACCAGATCTTCTCGGAGCTTGAGATTGTCGCATATTCTGGAACAGCATTAAATTCACTTAGACATTCTGCGTTTGATTGCATGCAATAAGGAAATGTGACAGGGTGAAGGGAAACTTACTGTAGCTCCTCAATATTGACACAGTTTTTGACCAATTGCGAGATGGACTGTGGAGAAGGCCCCCCGTGGTCAAGGGAACCGGAATCTCCTGCTAGTGTGACTGTCTGGATACATCAAATACAGTCGCTTCACATATTTTGCGATTTGCGCAGCCGGCAAAGCATCTACGGTGCTCACGGGGCTCTCTTTTGTGAAGTCGGCGGAGAGATTCTCTAAAAGCTTCACCTGACCAGGAAGCGGCTTATTCAATGGATCAGGCAAATTAGGCCCCTCGCTCCAGTTTCCCCAAACGGCAATGCTTCGGTAAAGATAAAGAATAAATATTTTGTACAGTGTCCGTGAAGTAAGGCACAGAGAGAGAAGAGTGCGGGTATGGGTAACCTTTGCAGTTGCAATTAATGTGAGTTGAATAATGAGGGATAATATGGTACGTACATGATGGGCTATTTGTTCTAGTATCTCGTTAGGAAGATGTAGGTTCTCACTTCTTGGGGCTTCAATGCCTGGAACCTTCCTGGTGACCCAATCCCCTAACTGAGGATCTTTTTCTGACCTGCTGGGCTTCTGATGCCATCGTACACGACAGTCGGTAGGGCGACCGTCGACGGCAGTTAATGCTAGAAAGGGAGGAGGCATTTCCTAAAAGTCTTCAGAGTACATACTTTTCAAGTCGATTGAATCAAGTTCGGGACCTATCCTCCACCGCGTTTTGCCCGGGATGGTGCGAAAGGCCAAGTGAGGATTAAGGAATTGACGGTTGAATTCCGGGATAAGAGATAACGGGTAGAGGGATATTGTCAGGATTGTGAGGTGGTACAAGTACAAGACACGGCCTGAGCACACTAATGCACTGACAACACCGACAGCAGAGAAAGAATCCGCAGGACAGAGAAGCGGGCCCTCTTAGAGGATGTGGATGTATGATACAGAGCTCTAGGTACCATAAGCAGTAGGAGGTGGAAGAGATAGCGCGAGTTCAGAATCAAGGGTTGCGAGAATAAGAGTTTTTACAGCACCGTGAGCAGATGGTATCGCTCGCCTATCAGTATGGGTCTTCCGCCAGTGGAAGCGGTGATTGAAGATTCGTAAATGGAGAGTACTCGAGCATATGTAGTGGGCAAAGAGGAACAAGAGTCGTGTTTTCAAATGGTGCGTCGTAGAGAGTATTTTTTTCTCTTTATTTTCCCCTTTTTGAACGATCGGATAAGGCACTCAGCGTTCTCGGCTATCATACACTTGTACCCTGGGTGCAAAGTGCGTTCCCCTACTCGTCTCCTCACCCCAACACCACACGTATCTTTGCGGATTGCTGACATATTGCCGGTAACCTATGCTGTAGACAATTTGAACGGTTCCAGTGGAATGAATTATCGACGATAGGAAGCCGTACCATACATGAACATACGGCAGCCTGGGGCTCGGGATGACATCCCTGCATTTTCTCCTATATCAGGCAAGGAAGAGCATCTCGTATCCTGAGAGGCATACCGGTACCGGTAGTGTATGCGGGTTCGGTCAAGAGTGCTGGCTTGGGAGGAAGAAGGTGCCACCGGGACCAATACGGTATGTGATCACTCGAAGAGTGGCGGGTCGCTGGGAATCGGTATCGGGGCGGTACGGTGCGGTATACCGGTATTTCTCGCCCGGTAGGGTTATTCGAAATGAACTCTATCGCACATGAAATTCATCCCATCGGGACTGGTGAGCCAGGATACTGTACTCGGGGACTGTCGGTATGTGAACCTGTTTTACCGGGATCTCATAGTAACGCCTCAGCTGCTACTTTACTCGAGTAGTTGTGTTTCCGTCACAACCTTGCCCCTGAGAAAAAAGCAAAAGCTTTGTGAGAGCTCAAAACTTGTGTCATGGCAACAGCCGGCGGAACATCTGCCGGTAAACTAGGGGGTTAGGGTTTATCAATGTTAAAACAGAGCTCGGCCCCCCACCCTGGGTATGGGTAAAGTGTTGGGACAAACATGGTACAAGTGCCCCCTAGAAAGTTACCGAACAGTTAATTTGGGTTAACCCGCAAAATAATCCTTGTCTTGTACGAAAACATCACCCATGGCACTTGTACTTGTATAGGCGGCCAGTCCAAAATTCCTTCATTCGTATGATATGACACAAATTTAGCCTCACTGATACCTAAAGAGGAAATAGCACCACCTGTGTAATATTAGCCAGGTGAATAAATTGGCACTTTTTTGTCTTTCGAACAGATTAAGAAGAAAAAAAAAAGGGCCCCCCTGTACGTCCCAATATGATACTTCAACCCTACCCCGAGAACTTGGGTGAGATTACATGTTAGTATCATAAGCTGCTGCCAAACGCGCACCGATAATAGCAGACTCCATGCGAAAAAGTTGTGGTATCTGTCTGATGATTTCATTCAAGTCTCTCTCCAACCCCCGAAGACCTCTTTTCTTGTTTCCACAGTCTTTAGAGACATCGCCGCGGTGTTAGAACTCGCTGTCGTCGGTTTCCGCTTACGGACATTTAATCTCATCCCAAGTGAGTTAGGCTGTGAGTAATTATCATGCCCGTACCCGTGCTAATACAGGTGAGTTTCGCTGTGCTCAACTTGGCCCTGAGTGAAAGAGAATTTGGGTGGACACAGTACCAGTATTAGTATTGGTATTAGAGCTCAATAGAATTGCGAGGAGTTAGCTTAAGCACTGGTTATTACTGAGATGCTGTTCCTGCGGGAGGTCAGGCCTTTGGCCCCTCCTTACCCGCATTTCGCGCGATAGGAACCGACTACGCTCCCTACTCCCAATGCACGGATAAAACTTATAGTGACGAGGCAAAGGAACACCTCACCTCGTAAAGCTTACGTAACCGAACTGTCTGATAGATATTATTGGTGGAACATCACAATGCTTCCCCTCAACACTATCACCGCTATTATCGGGAATTTTTGACGGTACCGTTACTCGTACTGTATCATAGCGCAGTAGTCTTCGCAGAGCGAAGCCTCCGTCAGAACTGACCATAGGACATTTGGTGGTTGGAATGTGACATCCATCTTCATATTTTGCTTCTCTCACCCGCGGACCGGCACGCCCTGAGAATCCAGGTACGATCACAGTATCACAGGAGAGATAAGTCGGCACTTTACCGGCTAAGCGGGGGCCTTTGCTTGGTCCACTCTCTAAGAAGAGCCTTCGAACAAGTGGGGAGAGATGTGGTGCGGTACGGTGCGTGTTGGGCGCCCGTGTCCAGAGAGCCCCCATAACGCCTGATGTATCACAAAGTTTTGGCCGTCTTCAACCGCAAGATTGCAGATGCTATTTACTGGGGAAAAAATGTGAATGCCCTCTATGGAGTTTGCCATTACCGGATCAACAAAGACCTCCCGAAAAAGAGTCGTCCCTGTCTTATCATCTAGGGCCGGAGTTGATGGGGTACCTGAGGCGCTGCGATAATTTTACTGATGCGGTATAAACCCAAGGAGAACTCAACCGTTTTTTCTTCTTCTTTCGGTTTGGTATACTGGAATCCAGTACCGCGTGTATATTTGTACTCGCACAATAAACTGAATGGTAGTCTGCCGTTTCCGATACTCAAGTACTGGCATCGGGGCCGAACCGCCGTAACCGAGTGCAGCATCGTAACGGCAGCCCTACAGTACGGTACTCGAGTACAGCTCTCTTTTGTAACTACTGTCGATTGCAGCTATACTGCACCGGTATTTGTATTGCTGATGAGATTAACCCTCGACTCAACGAAGGCAACTTCATTATCGAGGTCTGCAGCGTCCATCTTTTCAAGGAGATTCTACCCCTTCCACGAACCTGGGGCATCGCACCAATGAGAAGGTCGAAGCAGGCGCTTAATCCCCCTTACAAGTCTCCTTCCTCTATTCGAGTACAGTACATCTATCCCTTATTGAACATTCATCCCTTGTTGAGGTACCGGTATTTCGAGTGGGGTCTTTCTGTCGGTAGCAGAGCCTATGGTGCTCGAGTGCCACCTTGAATATTAGAGGGGTAAAACGAAAAAAAGTAATTATGTTTTAAGTTTGCCGCACAACTGGCCAGCTACTACTACTCGAGTATTAAGCGAGAGTCCCCCATCAGCACACTAGCGCCCTTTACCCCATATACGGCATCCTATCAGGCAAAGCACCATAGTTAACATGTTACAGTCTATCGGCATACATGCAGCGCATGCACTTCGACTCCCCTGTTGCGAGTGTTTTATGGGAGAGCGAAACGATAATAACTTTTGTTTTCCATTCTCCTATGACGGCTATATATAAACCTAGGTGGACCCCTAATTCGAATTTTCCTCCGGTTGTGCCACGCACCGGTGTTCATATTAGGCTGCCTCGCCCACTTAGCTTGCACTTACTTTCTGGTATCGTGACTGCTGGCTCGGTCAGTCATTTGTGCTTTGGATCTCTCAACAATTCTCCCTCCTCTGTGTGGTTTTTACGTTTCCCTATCGTTACCGCTCCTTTGGGTCTTTTCATATATTTAGTCATTTTTTATAGCCACTTACCCACGCATTTCCCTGGCGCTCTGTGAGCCTTAAGTGGAATCGGGATGTTTCGAGAAAAGTTTCTGAGCTTTCGAAGTTCGAGGAGCACAGGAACGGAAAGAAGTTGTACAGGAACACCCTCGCGAGGAACGCAGGTACTGTCTACAAAGGAAAGCCAGGCACCGGTGGATCCACCGAGAGGAGTTCATCTACGAAAACACCATTTACAGACATACTTAATAGGATTATGGATTCTTTGTATAATAGCGTATATTGCGTCCATAGAAAAGGCCATTCACGCGCATCAGTTGAGCCCGGAGATGGAAGATCCAACTCCGGAGAGCCTATCGTTTGGATTGCGAGGGACCAGAAGGAGGCAGGAAACGGTACAGATGTTCAGTTTTGCGAGAACGATTTTGACAGCGGTACATGTACGAAGTCTCTTTTTTTCTTCCCTAGTTTTAGTTCCTTGGAAGGTTGGATTAGGGTTTAGAATGAGAGCTAATGCGTTGGTCTAATAGGTTCCGATTATCACTGCGACATTATCGTCGACATTGCCGATATTGGCCCAACGAACCAAAGGACGGGGGACGAGCATCAATGCTGACCAGTTGTTCATGTTAGCGGACAGGACATGGGCCGGGGCTGGTGGGTGGTACGAAGCGTTTAGAGGGCGGAGGCTATCCTGGGAATGGTGGAAGTGTGTTCACCAGCACTCCTGTCTACACTAGATTCTAACGCATCTCTAGGTTGACTCTACTAGTCCTTGCCTGTTTTGCTGGTTTCCCTTTCGTAACGCTTGGCTATATAGCAACATCTGATCAGTACTGGGCACCCTACGAATTTCAAGGAGCTCATGTCTTCCGCTTTAACCAAACCGTCGCTGCCATCCGCCAATCAATGATATTAGAGTTATCAGACTGGATCCATCGCTTTCCCCAACGCGAAATCGGTATCACTAGGTTCCAAAAGACTTGCGATTCTGTTGGTCCAGACGGCAAAAGCGTATATTCCTTCTATCCGCCCGCTGACCAAACCAGCAAGCTTGGCCACTTTGTAACATACCTCGAGCCCTTAGACGCAGAACCGCGGTTGGTAGTCGCAAACACAATGGGAATGCTCCAGAATTTGCAGTGCCGGACATTGGAACGCTCAGAGCGGCCGAAATACGTCGATATGTCAAGAGCAGAGTGGAGATGCGAGACGGATTGCTCCAAAGTCACTGACTCAATATCGAAGAACATGTGCCACGCACAAAGCTCAAAAGGAAGGCCCGGGCCGAGCGGGCAGTTCACACAAATCACTAGCTGTGTCCAGCCCGTCGATGCATTCGACGGTGTATCAAACAAGGTAATCCTAACCAAGGCTCGGATAGTAGAGGTAGAAATAGCATATAAACTCGACCCACCATACGAATCCGTCAGCACTTCCGTCTTTCCACCACCGCAAAACGCCTGGTCGTTCCGCGCCGGTGATAACATCACCGCGGACAGATACTACGTCGACATTCTACGCTGCTCTGCAGCACTGATTCCAGGGGACGGCATCGTTGACAGCGTCATCCGGCGATTCATGCACTTTATGCCATACGGCCTCGGCCTTGCTTACGAAGCGCCAGAGATAATGGACTACTTGGAGCAAGCACTCCCGGAAATGCTCAATATAACCCTCCACCCAGCCCTCTCTCTCCTGCATAGCACCTTCCTATCGTCAAATTACGGACCCAACAACATCTCCAGCTCCTTCAACACCTCGCTACCAGCCTTCTTCGGCCTGCACAGGCCAACAAGCGAATCCGGCCGCTCAGCGAAAATCCTCCCGACCGAAGCGTCGGCAAAGACCGGCTACAGCCCCGATGACCAATTCGCCATCGACAACATGGTCCGCCTGAACGGGGACAAGTTCACCAACGCATTTATCTCCCTCGCCAACTCCTCATTTGTCGCCGCGCTGCCAGCATTTATCGTGCCGGTGCGAAGGCCGGGCTTCAGCTATCAGACCGATGTGAAGCTCACGCGGGGCATACCAATGGTCATAGCCCCCCTCGTGATATTGATGCCTGTGCTCATGGTCTTTTACCTCGCTGTTAGGGAGTGGAATACCCCCACCTGGACCGAATTCCTAGACTCGTTCGCTATGTTCCGCCTCGGCAGGAATTGGGAGAGGGAACTCGACAGCAGTGGCGCGCTGAAGTTGAAGGAGTGCTGGCAGGTCAAGAATATTCCTGGCGTGGTGGGTGACGCGGGGGGGAAGAGGTCGAGGGAGGTCATGGAGAGTTCTGGGAGGGAGTACGTCGGTGAGATTAAGTTGGGTGGAGAGGGGGAGCTGAGTGCCCATGTTAGGTATGCCTGATTAGAGAAGTAGTGGTAATGCTTTGATGATGGAGTTTGGGTATGATACTTTGCTCTAGGTTTTTTCCCTTTCAATTTTTGGTCTTGGCGTGTATATATTAGACGGGATGGCATACCAGTGCCGGTATTTGGAAATTTTAGTGATGGGACAAGGTAGTTCGGGCCCCTGATTTTGGCAATCTCCTGTGCCTAGTTTAAGTTTCTTTCCATTCTCTACCTTCCCTTTCGTGGATCCCCCTCTCGGGTGAGCACCGGGGGCTAGTGCCGTGGTTGTAAGATTGACGTCCTTGAATTGGCTTTGCAAGGAGAGCTGCCTTGATATATTTTGAGCTGCCAGAACAGCCATCAATCCGTTGTGGTGTAATGGTTAGCATCTGTCGCTCTCACCGACAAGATCGGGGTTCAATTCCCCGCAACGGAAGCATTTGTTTTGTCTTTTAGGCTTCGAGGGGAACTTCTTTGGTCCTGCTTCGCTGCATAGACCTTTTTTTTTTTACTAGGAGACTAGTGGCTTGGCATCGACTGCCGGCATATTACTTGAGCCCCCTTGCTCTAACTTTGTAGGGATGCTGTCTTCTAAGGTCTGTTGTAACTGTGCTTGTTATTTTAGTTCTTTTCTTTTAGCACGCTGAAGATTGTTGGTAGTGGGAGTAGATTACTTAGAGTAGCACAATCTAGCATTTGGGATGTTCTCCATGTTCAGCACTATCATAAAGACTGTATCATTATAGTTTCATGCCCCTCACACATTCTACCAAAATCTGACACTGATACATTAAACAAAGATGGATTATGTAGCAGGAGGGATTTTTTTTGTGTGTGTGGAATATAACCAGGGTCTTGGTATGCAGTGGGTTTATACCTCCGGGGAATTATATTTCACTCTGGGAAGATGGAGATGGAGTATCATAAGTCTACGCCTCAGCCGGAGGCATCAACTTATTCAATTAGACACACTACAGCAGTATCTAGGTATAGCAACCAAAGTAGGATTCGTCTACGATACTCAAAGACCTTGCACGGTCAGAAATTACGTCTTTCTGCGGGGAATTGGGTGTGAGCTGGCGTAACAGCGTGATATTCTGATACGGTACGGTAAGTGTGGATCATCCGCCTCTTTCGTTATATAAAAACATCCGGTACCAGAAAGTGGTCCACGCTCCCTCCCTCCCTCCCTCCCTTTTGTCTAGGCGGATCTACCGCACATATGTCTGTGCAAGCTTTTTGAGTGGATTGAGCTATAGGCGTCAAATAGGTCTGGGGGGGGGTTGAGTACGGTATGTACTGTAGTTCATTTGGAGTGAGCTTGGCAGTAAAAAGTTTACATGTATCATACACCGACAGGCATTTTGCCTTGGGTTTTGGTCATTTCTTCTCTGCTTTATTGCACTCTGTATGATAATATGTGGGTTTACTTTACAAATAAGTTCATGTGTGCAATTTTGAATCACATGACAACAATTTCCATCCGTTGTGGTGTAATGGTTAGCATCTGTCGCTCTCACCGACAAGATCGGGGTTCAATTCCCCGCAACGGAAGTTTTCCCTTTGTCCTGTCTCTCTCTCTCTTTCTTTCTTTCCTTTTTTTTTTTTGTTCTTAGGGATTGGGAGGAGGTAAGGAAGGGAGGGTTTTTTCTTTCGTGAGGTTATGTCGGGCGCTTGGCGCTGGGGGAGCAAATGCTAGAGAAGGGGACTACCTTGGATTTGCACTGTCCTTGCTCAATACCGGTACCGGTATGACAGGTACGGTAAATTTAGGGATGAGAAAATCCTAGCCAAGGCCCAACCGTTGCCGAGCCACGACACAAAGTTGACCTCACCACCAAAAATGACAAGTGAATCATTGTGACTGTACGGTAGTGAGCGCAAATTTTTCGTCGCACCATCTACCGGTAAATTGGACGGGGCAAAACAAAAAGAAATGCTTCCGTTGCGGGGAATTGAACCCCGATCTTGTCGGTGAGAGCGACAGATGCTAACCATTACACCACAACGGATAGAAGTTATTGCTTTTTCAAAGAAATTACGTTCTTAAGCTTGAAGCACCGAAGCAACTCTGTTCAGATTGAGACATAGTCTACCGGTATTACAGAATGATGTTATGGTTAGGCAAGCTTTAGGAGGAAGCAGTTAGCTCCTATTGGGATCTTAGTTATGTAACTGCATTATCAATCACCCACACCTTCTTTAGCCGCAAAGGTATTTCCGCGCCCATCCCATGAATCTATAAGAAAAATGGGCTGCATACTAACACTTGAACGAGCTCCATCCGTTCAGCCTGACTGACAAGGAGAAAACAAAAATCGATCGAAACAAAAAAGGTATGATATAAGAGGAACGGCTGCCGTGATTAGCAACACTAAACTCCCCACGCAAGTTGTGCTGTCTCACGGGAAATGAACTGTTGGTAAAGGGTATGGGTTGCTATCCTTATGATCTTAGGGCTGGGGACGATCCACAAGTGAGTCATGGCAGTTATGCATTTCCTGTATAATATATAGCCTTGTGTCGTATCATAGCTAGGAAGTACCAATTAATCTTCCTGCCTTCCATCCGCACATCCACACATCCACACACACACCTCAGTGCTTACATGAAACTGGGTGCATACGATCACTCCTATCCCATATTATACCACGGATATGGCACAGCACCCTGCTTACCGGTATTACTTAAAGAGAGGGAAGGTAGACCCAACCTTGCGCACGGGAGTATTGTCTGAACTTCGCTGAAGGGTTCGGTGTCTCCGTTTCCTGATCCGGCTTCCAGAGCTCCCTTCTAATGGTCTTGATGAACAATAAGCATATCAACCCTCCCGAAGGAGGCATAACAAATGACATTGTCCAAAACTGAATTGTTTCCTCCCGCCAGTACTCCTGTGCTATGTCCACAACCGCCTTCCTTGGGAAGCCCTGCAGATGCGATTGTTGCTTGAAGACCATATCCCTATCGGAGGATAGAGATGTAACTATAAGCCACCACGAAATCAAACGCTGGTATCCAAGGCGTATAGTCAACAAAAGAAAGCTAGGGGCCATTTGAGTTTCCAAGTTCGGAAGAGTATAAATCGAGTATAAACCACTTTGTCGGAACCCTTTCTCAACCCCGCGCACGTGTCCCCCATGTTTGAAGTACTGTATTTGAAGGGGTTTCGGACCAAGAGGTAGGATGCTGCTGCAATAGCGTAGTATTTGCGCCGTCTAAGGGCGTGTTTGGCACACCATATTTTTGAGATACTGGTAGTGAACAGCTCAAACCATGTTGTTCCCAACACGTCCTAAGCTGTTTTTTTTACCACTCCACACCATCATACCCTACTGAAACACGATAAACTTAAGCTTCTGTGAAAAATCAAGATTCTCATTTTGACGCATCATGCTACCCTGCATGGCCAGATCGGCTGTCGCTGCTGCATCGGGATGAGGAATTATAAAAGGCTTGGGAAAAAGTCTGGGCGGAGTCAGCCTGATTTGTGAAGAGCAGCATTCCTGTCTACGGCACCTGTATTGAGCTAGGTGGTAGTTATTTTTCGAGGCTTTAAAAATTAACTCATTATACACGGGTAAATAAGGCTATCTTCTGTGCAGAGTGCATAGGGGGAGAAAATTCGGTAAACAAAAAGAAAGGATGTGCTCCGTTGCGGGGAATCGAACCCCGATCTCGTCGGTGAAAGCGACGGATGCTAGCCGTTACACCACAACGGAATGTAAGGACTTATGCCCATTTACATTCATAAAATAGTTTAAGTTAATATCAGGATCTCTGACTTTTAGGGTTTTTGGCAAGAATCTAGAATCACGGTTAATATGTGCTGCAAAAATTTGTGGAATGAGAGGGTAGATCTCCGAACGCCCATGTCTCCTGCTTTACCATCAAGTTCCTGTGCGACACTGAGGTTCCTCTGGGTGAGAGCCCAGGTAAATCAACCGGCAGATACAGCGTGGTAGATGACTAAGCAAATATTAATAATGCCCTAAAGGGGCTGGCTCAATCATGCATCACTTGATAGCCTAATTAGGCGAATGCTGCAATTTAAGAAGGTGGTAGTGATGTCCCCTGCTTTCGGGTCGTACCGGGAATAGGATCCTTGTAGATTGCGGAGCCAATACGTGGGCTGTTTCGATGCAAAACCTAGGTTGCCCGGAACAAGGAATCTTCTGTCCTAATGTAGAAAAGCCTCCGGGACCATGCTTCAAGAGGTCAACGTGGAAACAGTGGACGTCTTAGAATACGGATTACTTGTATCTGGCCCTGCTGTCGATGGTACAGGCACATTCCCACTACCGGTAGGTCAACTAGGCTTGTGTAAGAGTAGTGGTGGGTGGAAGTGTGTATGCTGATGAAAAGGGGGATCAATCACTGTATTTCCCTGTTCCGCCCCCGTCTATATAAGGTGAAATACATAACAGCCAAGACTTGTCCACTGACTCTCCCATACCCTAACCCCCATACGGATAACCCCAGCACCTACACCTGCTATCATAACAGCTTGGAACTCGCCAAGGGAGTTATAATAATATTATTATAAGGATGTGGAGGTTTTTCCTGGTCAACCCCCGTTTTGATGAACTGCCGGTACCAGTACTCAGGGGTAACTTCCCGAATGCTTCAGAGGAAACAAGAGCTACTGTACTCGAGTGTCGGTACTGTACGAGTACGAGCTCTCTGGACCAGCTTTATCCAGAACTAGGACTATCCGGCTGATACCAAATTCACTCGAAAAGATTGAGTGGTATTATTGGGGAGTGACTTGTGTCTTACAGCATAAGCTTCTGTCGAATTGCTATGTAAGGTGCAAGATAACTAACCTCACTTGTCTCACTCCCTTGCTAAGGGTTACGGTATTCTGAGAAAACTTAACGGCTATCAATTCTCGATCCCTGTAACCTTCATAAACTCTCCCATGATACTATCATACAAACAAAGACCAAAGATAAAACTAAACGCTTGAATCTACGCCTTGGACATCACCCTGACCCTCTGGAATATCGGCCAATTCCTCCTCTGGGTCGATTTCGGGTTCAACTTCATCAGTGACAATAACCTTGTGATCTGCTTCCAATAGTATGATATGCAACCTCATCCGATAGAACTGGAAAGCTAAATGCATACAAGGAATCTAGGAGTTCCCCACTGATGAGCTACAAGCGAACATCCCGAGTGGTAGTTTGACGGTGCTGGACATTGGACTTCTTGTTGTATTGCCTATATAATTGTATACCGGTATGCTATGCAAACTGAATATGCCTCTAACTCAACCCCCCCCCCCAAAAAAAAAGCGCTTGTGAGTTTTTCGCAGAACTACGGGCGGCCAGGCCAGGTCAACGTGAGACTAGCCTAAGCTTTCCAGCCCGGATTTGCCAAATACCTGGGGGCTTCTTGGATACCTGGCGGCGCGGCCGGGCTTTCAACATACGCCATGTGGTTAGCAGATATCTGGAGATGCCTGAAAATATCCGCCCCTATGATGTAATATCTGAAGACGTCTTCTCCCAGTTCAGTCATAGGACACACGGAGAAATCAAAAACATTCGTTCGATGAGTCTAAAGAATCGAGAACAGTGCGGATTCTAGGCAATCTCCGTACGTTCTTAAAGCGTGGATAAATTACCCTCGCGTTAAAAATCATTGTTTGGTTTATCAAGCTATTTTCTCTCGCCGCTTCAGTATCATTGCTAACCTGTATTCCAGACACTTTCCCATATGGCTTCTCCCCCAACCACTCCCCATCCTAGTGATTCCGCATCCCAAAGTGTTTTACCTTGTCTTGGTGCCGATTTCCAGGTTTGCTATAAAACTATTCACGCGGGGCTAAAGGTATACACTCCTAATCCCTACCAAGCTCTGAACCAAGCGATTATCTAACCCCCGGGGCTATGGGCACTAGTGGAGGAGATATCATACCACTCTCATGTTACTTTTGATCCATGTAAATGTATATACATGCGCAGAAAACCCACTAAGGTCAACGAATTCACGACTAATCACTCGGGGAAAATGCGAGTTGCTGTGCCGTCGGTCAAGTGTGGGGGATGAGGGAGAGAAGAGAAGTAAGGAGTTGTGGAAAATGAGAACTGTAAAAGGTAGAGGAGGTAATTGACGGTAATGATTATCTTGTATATTCTTCTGTGCCCGAGACTAGAGTACTTATACCCATGAGAGGAGTCTATATACAGCGATCTAGGTCCCAATTCTCTGTGCTCAACATACATACTTCCGTCACATTGAAGCAATGTTTTCAACATGCTGTGTCTGGGCCGGTGCCCTTGCGCCCCGGCAAGGTATTCAACATCTTGCCATGTGCTTCTCCAGCTACCCATAGAATCGTCGTGTTATCTTCCCAGCCAATTATATTGGTGTCTTATTTGTTGTTCCCAAATCAGGTATGATAACTGCGCATCCCGAGAGGTCGTTGGTTGCGGGAGTGGCAGGTGTCTTAATAGCCTCGGTAGGGCGCTGGTCGATCCTACCCTGAATGTGGACCCTTCTGCAGAAAGCACCCGTGTGTCTGGAGCCTTGCGGCATCTCGCAGGGAGCCAAGATGCCTCAGCGAACGCTCCAGGACGAATCCATCCAACGCCTCGATGCGAGTAAAAACTTGTTCCAGGGATGTATGATACTGATCTTTAGTATCGCTACTAGATAGGTAGACCGTAAACTTCAACCTCAACCGCCAAATTCCTTTTTTTCTTCACCCCCCGGAAACCCTACCACATATAACTCGGGAACTCCCCTGTCGATAGGCTGCTCGGCAACTGCGCTCAACATGTTGGCGCGGGATCGCTCTTGGTGGGTGAGGAAATCACGGTACGGCTCTACGACTGCCGTCTTCCACCATCCTTGTCACAAAGGTTATCAATCACAAAGGTTATCAATCACAAGGGAATCACCATTTGCTACCATCAGTGATACCTTCTTTGTTTCTGCCAGTCTGCCAGAAAATAGGCGCTGTTGCGTGAGGTAGTTCCCCAACCCCCAGATTCCCAGGACAGAATAGAGCCAGCTGAACACGAATGTCCTCCACACCAGCACCTCGTGGCCTCCAGAGTTTGTTTGTGTCCAGCAGCCGATCCTCAACACCATCGAGTCGCTTAGCTCGCGCCCCTGGTGTCGCTGCTAAAATTCCAGTTGCGATAGCCACTGGAGAACCTCACGCCTCTCATCAACTGCCTCGATGTTGGGGGTTGCGATGCTGTTGAGAGTGGGAATAGTTGAAGGAATTCACGTTATCCTTAACCCGCAGTCGTCCCGACGGCCCCCGTGCCATCTCGGCAGAAACGTCTTCAATAGATGATGGGAATGGAGGAGAATTGTATCTCAGAGTTTGATGCAGTCTCCAGCCTCTAGGAGCTAAGGATCGGAGGAGGGGTAATAAGGCTCTGGGTTTTGCAGAAATAGCTTGGCCAATCACTTGAGGGCAAGTGTATCTGTCACTTTACTGGCGCAAATGGAAAAAAATCCCATGATTTGTCCTTCAGCAATAATAGATGGATCGAGCACCCTCTCCCACCACCACCATAGATCCTTCCGGAGGCGAACTTTGCTATGATATCTCCATTTTCGTTTTTGCACCCTTGCATTGTTCACGCGTTCAGAAGCTCTTGGTAAGCCCCAAACTGGACACCGTACGGTACTGTGGGAGCTCGAATACCGGTAATTGGAACTTGTGTCGGGACGTCGGAGTTGCCTCACCTAATGAGGTCTGGTATTCCCCCCCCCCTTCTTATTTATCTCGGAAAGCAGGTCCTTTGGGGAGTTTTCGCTTCTCAACCAGGTGGGGAATTTTGGAATACCGAGCACATTCTCCGTTTGTTCGAGTTCGTACGGATACTGCACAATAAATATTCCATTCCACTTGGGTCATTCCATCTCCAGTTTTCTGTCAATTGGGGATACTACTTCTCTGTCTCCTAGGCATGTCTAGCTCTGAGAGAAGGCCGGAAACAAAAGAATCATGCCTCCCCATTTCGCCCACAGTATGTTCACGATTATAGAGAGATGCTGATTCATTGACAGTCATTGTGGAAACTTTTTTATTCTTTAGGGCGTGATGATGGTTTCTTTTGTTCCGGCGTTTTTATATCTCATGGGGAAGGCTCTCCATACTAGAATTTCCTTTCCCCCTTTACGGTGGAAGTGCGGAAGGGCAGAGACGTGAACTGAGGGACGGGGATATTTGTGGCATTCTGTGGAAGTACCAAATCGCGTTCATTATTCTCCACATATACTCCTACCGTTCCCGTCGTATATCGGCGAAGATAGCCAGACCGAGTTTAATAACCAAATATATCTCACTTCTCTTCCCAGCTCCACTCTAGCTCGTCTGCCTCACCACTAGTGCTCCTCATGAGCTGTTTTTTTTTTGGCTCGAGCCAGGCTCGAGTCGAGCTGAGGCCTAAGGCTCTCGGGCGGCTTTACTCCCCGCGCACCCAAACTGGCAAGGAGAGAGACAGGAGGGGACGGGCACCCCGAAGACCACCCCACATATCAACACTAATAGAAATGCAGGCAGGCAGACATGGGAAAGAAAATTTAATAAATTTAATTTTTTTTTTCCACGCCCGGGATACCGTTTGCACACACCCATTTGGAGGCCTAGCACAGACCCCTCATACCTTGTTCCAAAACCATTGGCTTGGTTTACGAGAGGTTGATGTGTGGGAAGTCAAGTTAGTGGGGAAGAGGAATTGCAAGCGGAGAAACCCGATCAACTATTCCATAAACGTAGTGCACGATTGATTTCAGCAAAGCCTAGGGAACCAGGTGAGTGGAAGTTGTATGTGTCTGTAGCGGAGGTTGAAATTTGGAGTACACTACCGGTACCCCCTCAGGCATACTGTACGGCCCTACCCGACCATGACTGGTCTGAACAAGCCATACCCAGTGACCACTGGCAAGAAGGCCAAGCTCGGGCCAACTCAAGCCTTGATCCCCGAGCATATGATGGCAGGCTCGAGTTAGTGATCGGGCTCGACTCGGTCAGGCTCGAGTTGGTGATCGGGCTCGACTCGGTCAGGCTCGAGTTGGTGATCGAGCTCAACTCGGTCAGGCTCTTTAGGGACACACTACCCACCGCCCCCACCAAATACATCAACGCTGCATAACACCCCACTAGAAGCTCTACCAGCACTGTGTACTGCGTTCTCCACAAAATGCACCTAGCCTGAAGCCCGCGTAGCTTCTCGGTGCCTAGAGTGCCGAACCCCCGCCCCCGACGCGCGCCCCATGATCGACGAGGATAATGTGAGGCCTAGATAGGCCGGTAGGGCATCGGAGCAGAAGCACTCGCCATCTAAACCAAGTGGAAAGCGCGATTTGTAAATTCCCTCCTTTTGGGGCCATCCTACCCCATCACACCAACTTGATAGATCCGCGCTCGGTCAACCTCCCTAGACTAATCGTGCGCAGTTGGACAAATGCGAAATCGAATGAAAGGCTTTTAACTAATCAAATGAGAACAATAATAATAATAATCGTGGTTGCTAGCTAGCTAGTGGAACCAACCTCATTCACCAGACCACTTCTAGAGTACCTGTAGACAAATTGGGCAAAATTGAGATGTCGGGGAAAAAAAAAAAAAAAAACCAGATTAACCCTATCCAAAACCCCATCTTCGCCATTACCAACACTCCGGTTCCCTAGAAAATTTTCCATGGATGACAACCATCGTGTTTGAGAATGCTCTGCCATCAAAGTGTTTTCAATGGCCATAAATTGAATACCCTCCCTCCCCATGAGTAATCATATTAATAAGCTTCAACATGTCATACGGCCCCCGACCGGCAGCACCTTATCGTACGCCACACCCTGTCCAATCCAAATCCTGGACGTTGATGGAGGCTTTCAAGGTTTCAAGGTTCAAGTTTAGTTCACGGCAGATTACTCATGCTACCGTACTCTACGTGAGTAAGATTGGAAAGCAAACGAGGTGTGAGTTCTCGTGACCGTTGAACGGAGTGGAATGTTTAATAATAGTCAGATGGATACCTATGCCTCTTTTAATAATCGACACGTGGGTGACTTTTTCTTCTTCTTTTTTTTTTTGCTTTTCATCTCTTGTCCATGACGCTTGTGCATTTTCTCTTTTTTTTTCTACCATAGACATAGAACACAGTAATACGGGATGGGTGCTGTATCATACCCGGTGCCCGATATCATATCTATCATGTGGGAGGAAGGGTTTTTGGATTGGATACTCGTACTATCATAGTATCATACGTATGAATGCAAAGAACCAACCACGCTCAGCGCTAAACCCTTTTAGACATGATGATACACCTTTACAAAGCTTCATGTTGCGACGGAGCGACAAAATAGTCTACCACTATGATAGCCCTTGGTGCGCCTGAAACAGTCAAATTCGTAGCCAGGCACACACAAGCCGGATCAGTCAGCAGCTAGCCATTTCAGGTCATAAATATCAGCTTTTTAATGTTCAACTGACTCATCATAGTAGAAACAATTAATTCCCAGCGAATCACAACATTCGGTGTACCTGGCTACGAATTTGACTGTTTCAGGGGCACCAAGGGGTATCCTATTAGCCTTGCGGGGCCGAGGGGTTTTAAGCCGGAGGTGTATTTACCATTATGAGTGTTGAAGGTTCCTGTGGATTCCTGGGACTCTTATGATATAGAAACATGTACTAGGGGTTGGAAAAAAGTCTGTCGAACTCTTGGCGCCAAATCACATAGTAAACGCTGCCAAGAGTTCGACAGACTTACCCACAACCCCCGGTACTAGTACTCGAGTACGTTCGCCAGACCTGTGCTCCGTTCAAAAAAAAAAAAGACACCAGGGTTGGCCGTTTCAGTGGTTGGTCTTACGAAATTTGGCCGGTTAAGCTCAGACTCGCTTCATTTGCATCCACCCCTGCATGAGTGACACTGCGCCACACAGTGGCACCCTCTGGGCTGCAGAGGGCTCAACAAGGCTTGGCATGCCTTGGCTTTCTATGATAGTGTCGTTGACCCTGGGCAGCCTTTGCTGTCAAATATTGCCAAGCCTTGCTGCTGGCATCGCCTCTTCTGGGCCCTCTCACGGTCTACTACCGTAACCACTTGGTACTCGAGTACTCGAGTACATAGGGGCCGTTGCCAAGGGGGAGGTGGATAAAATTTGCGTTGAGCTATACTACGTGGGGAAGTAAAAGACGAAAAAACATCAAAGTGGACTAGAAATCCGACCTGGTTTCTCCTGCTAATTGGCTAGAGGGCTGAGTTATCTGTGCAGGTGATCCAAATCGACTCCAAAAGTGGTAAATTCTCGAGAGCCACCCCCCTTGGCAACGGTCTCTCTATGTCCCAAGTGGTTACGGTATGTATGCTGATGCTAAGCCTTTTGTTCAGAAGCATGTGTTTTTTTTGCGCTATCACTGAAATAGAGTCTGTTTTGTGACCTTCTATTTCTTTCAACTATTATCACCTCCACAAACCTACGAGATCAACCGAAATCACCAAAATTCCGAAGCTCATCATCACCCGCAACGCCGGTGGTTAACTGCTCACATGGCACAAGCCTCGTCACAGAGCGCTGCTTCTTCCGGTGCATACAGGATATGTACGTATAGTGTGCCCCACCTTACGATTACCCGCTTGTCACAGCTAACATTACCTTGGCGGGTAATGGATATACTGGTGAGAACCTCACAAGTGCGATCCATATGCGAGGCTCTAGCCCAAACTGGTGAATGGCTAGAGGTCGATGAATCCAGCATTCCGGAATTGCCTATGCTATCTGAACTCCCTGAGCATCGCTCCGTCGGGCGATTTAAGAGGCGCGATGATCAGTGGTATATTTGCCTTTGCAGCGAGGATACCTACCACCTCACGGTCGACACCGTGAAGGTCCAGGTCCCGCATCCCATCAACTTCGTCCCTGCTCTTATAGAGTCAGAATTTCACCCGAACCCCACAGATCGGAGGGCCAAGCCCTATCCCAGGCCCTATCTAGTTACAGATGAAACCCTCAAATTCGTGTGGGGCGAGCCAGTCACCTTTTCAGTCTTCATACCAAGCATCCCAGAGTTTCTCGACTCGTGCCTGGACTGTATGGGGAGGCGGACCTACTTGGATGATGACACATGTTTTATACCTCAAATGGACATGGATTACTTGTCAAGATATCTAATCCTCGACTCGATATCGCAGCAAGATAAACTCCTGTCGAAAGTCCGAAACACCAAACAGTTGGCATAATATTTTGCCGACCGGCAGAGGTCGCAAGAGAGAAGAATGGAGAGAGAGTTATGGAGAGACGGGCGAAACATGGTGCTGATTCAAGGCTAGGGCCGCAGGTTCCCTTTATTATGCTATCGTTGTGAGACTATGTTACATACCGGTAGTTATTTTTTTGATAATACGAGAGGGGTTCCGGTTCAAGGGTAGAGATTGTTGGTATCGGTAGCTGTATTTCGCGATTGACGGAGCATATCTTTCATACTAGTCCTTCCTTTGCTACGATGAAGCTGTATTGGTCCTGGATACAGCCAAACTTGGCGGCCGTTTTGAAGGGGAAAAATAGTCTGGCGAACTCAAAAGGTACCGAACGGTCCTGTTTGCTTAAGCATCTCAAGCAAACAGGCCCTTGGTAAATTCTCCCGTTCCCTTCTTTTTGCAAAGAGAAAGGGTTCAGTGTGACACTTACCCAATCCGGGCACTAACCTATTGTAGATAACTGGAGATTGGGTGAGTATATTACGGTAGACCAGTTTTCACACACACACACACTTCTCTCCCTCGTGCCTCCGCCCCAAAACAATGAAACCCCCACTAGGATTATTAAATTTTTTTTCCCAAATTTTCCCCAATTTTTCATCAGGATGGACTTGAGCGATATATATATAGCATTGTACTTGCTACTTTTAAGTGAGAGTGGGCCAATACCGTGATGGTAAGACCTAAAGTCTTTCATCGGGTACCGCAATGGATATGATGAAAAGGATTCTAAAAATATGTTTTCTATTTTTTTTTATTTTTCACCTCTACTCGTATGATATAGTCAAGTTTTGTGATAGGGCCAACGGCGAGGTTTCACTTTTTTGTCCGAAAAGCTTTCTTTGTCAGGAATATAATATTCAAAGGGTGTTTTTTTTTTCTTTTCTAAACCCGTCCGAGTTCACCGGATTCCGGTAATGTTCATCTATGATATGATAATATTATTATGATATGATAACTGGATGCTATCGTAGCCTGCTATGTGTGGGGTGAAGTATGTATATATCATACACAACACAGTACCGGGTGAGGGAGTGTGATTGGCTCGTACCAATTGGTAATCCTACTTCCGCCACTCGAGAGCTGTATACCCGGTATTCCCTAGCCATCGTGGCGTCGCAAGTTGAGCGTTTGCCGGTTCTCTCCCCAGTAATAATAATAAATCGACCGGGAAAATCTCCTCTTGGTACACAAGGTGGATAAATTTAGCGGTTATGATACAAGTGCTGTGCTAGTGCTGTAACTGTAATCCCACCGTGCACGCATCACTTTCCCAGAAACCCGGAGACAAAGTGCACGATTCCCGTCGGCGACGTAAGATAGAGGATAAAGTTAAATTTAGGTGAAGATTAATCCTTACAACTATCCCGGTTTGCCACGGTGCGGTCCAACACTTGGCAAAGCTAGCGACCGGTGAATAGGCTAATTTTGAGTGAGTGAAGGAATGCTGTTTACCCTGAGTTAAAAAAATTCCCGTAGAGTGGAGGTGGCTGGAGCGAGGTACCGGTACAGTACTCGAGTGGTCGAGAATTAAGCGCCACACCAACAAACAAACACAAGGGCAAAATGCTGAGGCTGTGCAACCCACACACACCCTTTCCCCTTGTTCAGTAATATTATGCTTAAATTTAGCCTTTGTTTTTTTGTCTCGCTCGCCCGTGTTATTTTGGGGTGGCGCTTGTGTTGTACTGTATTGTCCGGTAGGTGATCTGCGCAGGGATTGGATTTTTCTTTTCCCATTGGACATTGGAAAATGTCAACTCGACTTAGTGTGTTCGCTCCACCTACGGTGATGAGGGATGGAGGGTGGTCTGGAAAGTTGGAGAACTTGCGGTGCATTTTTTCTGGAAGGGGGCTGAGCTTTGTGGGTATTTGCAATCGGGTTGCTGGGAGGAGGAGGTTGTTGGTGATGGGTGGGATCGGGTGTAATCGAGTATATATAATGGGATGAGCACGCTTGATGGGCGTTTCTTCTTCACTCACTCGATCAGCCTTCATCTCATACTCGCATTTCCACCGCTTCCTGTCTGTTTTTTTTTGTTTTTTTTGCTTCATTGCTTATATCATACCAACTACTTAGCATTGCATATTTATTCTGTTTTTTCTTTCATTCCCATCTCCACCCTAACAATGCATTTCCCTACCGCTTTCGCCCTCGCTGCAAGCTTCATGGCTGCCAACGCCGCACCCCTAGCAACCAGAGAGCACATCAACGACGGCGTAATCATAAACTACGCTCTAACCCTGGAACACCTCGAGGATGCCTTCTATACCCAGGGTCTGAAGAACTTTTCCAGCGCCGCCTCCTTCTCCGCCTTCCCGCCCACCCTCTTCCCCATCCTGCAGACAATAGCATCGGATGAGAAGACACACGTAAAATTCCTGCAAGCCGCCCTCGCTGCCGCCGGCATCCCGGCCGTTAAGCCCTGCATCTACTCCTTCCCCGTCACCACGCCAGAGGAGTTTGTGCTCGTGTCCGGCGTGCTGGAAGGCGTGGGGGTCACCGCATACCTTGGCGCTGCCGCTAGCATCGCCGACAAAGTCCTCCTGACCGCCGGGGGCAGCATCGTGACGGTTGAAGCGCGCCACAGCAGTCTCATCCGCGCCGCACAAAACCAGAACCCAGTGCCCCAGCCATTCGACGTCCCGCTGGACTTCAACCAGGTATTCTCCCTCGCATCGCAATTCATCGTATCCTGCCCACCGGAGAACCCACCGCTACCGTTCAAGGCGTTCCCCACCCTGTCGCTGGTAAACAACAACGTTGGTGGTGGCGAATATGTGATCAAGGCCGGGAGCAAGATCTCGCTTGCGCCGGGGGTCAAGACGCAGAGAGACGGTCTGAGCGTTGCCTTTTTGACCCTTGCTGGCCCCATATTTGTCGATGCGGTGTTTGTGGATGGCCATGAGGATGCCTTTGGACGCTTTGAGGTGGTCGTGCCCGCGGGGGTCAATGGGCAGAGTTACGCTGTGCTTGTTAATGGGAAGGTGAAGGTTTCCGACGAGACTACTGTTGCTGGGCCGGTCATTGTCGAGATTTCTAATTAGGTGCCGGTTTGTTTTTAATGAGTTGCATTTTCCTATTGCATAGCGTGGTCTTTTTTTCATTTTTTCATTTATTTTTTTCATTTATTTTTCATTGGTTAGCATAGTATAGCATATTGTAGCATTGGGGATGGGCAGAGTGGTGTAATAGTAGAATGATAAAACGCACCATATCACTTCATCATGTCTTCAGGAGGTCCAAGTGAAATTAACTGGTTCATACATCACGCAACCCCCCCCGAGGAAACTTATATGATACTTGCTCGCTTTCAGCAGAACATCCAAAAACACTAATAAGAGAACAAACAATATACCCTTCCTGCCCCTGCGGCCCGGAAAACCCATTGTGTTGGATACCTTCGCTGGGGTATTATCCCCCCCCCCCGATCCTCAAGCATTTTGAAAAGAATACCCATTAGCCGTGAAGACACACTAATCCCCAGAAACTTGCCAAGAACCATCCTCCGGCGGCACGTCGATCCGGTACCAATCATAACCAATGGCACCCACTAGCGGATAATTATCTCATAAATTCCAACGAAAGCGAATACCGAGGACATACTGTACTCAACACGGAGCCAGCCAGTCAAGCAGCCATTGGAGGTAGTATAATAGAAATGTTGTAAACAACCAAAGAACTAAACAAAGAGCCTGGGCACGAAACCAGCCAGATATGGGAAACTCTTCCGCGAATAAAGCAGTATAGAGATATATACGATGGAGGCAAATCCACAAAATGGAATTCAGGGTTTCCCCCCCCCCCTTTTTTTTTTCTCCTCCCCTGTTTGCCCCTCTTTGTTTGATTGCCTTGTTGTTTTCCGACATGGATGGATGGAAGGAAATTAACCTGCCTGCCTGCCTGCCTGCCTGCCTGCATTTCTACTTTCTTTACTATGTATGATACCTTTCTTTCTTTCTTTCTGCTGGTTAGCGGCGGCGTTATAGTGCTTTGTTCTTTGTTCTTCGTCTACGGTGGCTTATCCGTAGGGGTGGTTGGTGTAGGGGGACATGGTGTTTGTGGTGGGTGTGTGGGTGAGATTTCTGATGTTGATAAATGGTTGGTATATTTCCATTTCCGTAGTCCTGCTATTATATTATTATACCATTCTTCCGCCCCCCTCCAGACACCAAGTGGATTTCTACGCATAGAGCGCGAGTTGGATTGGTCCCCACTTGGCGGTTATGAGCCCTTCGGGGCTATTAATTGGGAAACCGACCCTTCGCCAAACACTATCTCCTCATTCGGATATTTCATTTAATTACCACCATCTACCAGATACAAGAACTACAATGAAGCAACCAAATAGTACTGTACTGTACTGTACTGTACGGGCCTGACCTATCCACAATTTCTTTAAAGGGAATATAAACTCGTCATTTTTAAATTCCATCACTAGCACAAACTGATATCTGGAAACCAGTCACTTATCGGGAAGCTATATGTAGCTGGAAAATAAAAATCATAGCAAATTGGACTTTTGAAAAGAAAAAAAAAAGAAAGGAAAAAAGCAAGAGAGAAAAAAAAGAGAGCGGGAAAATGTTTCGATATAATTTTTGGAACCTGTGCCATTGGAAAAGACTTTTCCCCCACCTGCTCTTGTACTGACTTAGAATTAACCACCGCTAACCTCCTATAAAAATCAGTATTTTGGTTGTTCTATGAGACCGTTGTTGGTTTACCTATCAGAGAAGAGAGATCAAGACTCCCTCATCGGCTTTTTTAGTTGCCTGCCCAGTCATCGGCTTATCGCTATCACACTCAACCAACTGATTCTCCTTAGGACAAGAACTAAAACCCCACTTATTCATGCCAAAAAAGGATTGTTTAGGCTTCAGTATATCGCTTCTAATTGTTTCAGGGTCGGAGGTGGTTGGCCATTTCGAAATGTTCTCAGTTCTTCGTCTCTGCCATTCCTGGTTAAGATAGCTGAGTCTTTCTTGCTGGACCGCATACTCCCTGGCGTTCCTGTCTGCGGTAATATTCCAACTCGCGATTGCTGCCTCCTCCCAATTCTTAACCGAATGTAAACCCGTCTTGAAGGAGTCTTGACGGTAGTAGGAGGAATTTATCCCTTCTGAGCGAGACAAACTGGTTCTGGTTCTACCAATCGGAGATCGATAATAGTTTAGATTATTAACTGCCCTATTTTGCCATGGATAATTGTTTCTCGAGTTCGATCTCCCAAAAGAACCATTAGCATTGGCGATAGCTTCAAGCTTGCTATCAACTCTGCTCTTCCAAACAACACCCTGTCGACGTCTAATGGCTCCCGGATCGGTCGAATGTTGATACCAACACTCTGCTCCCCGTCTGCAAATATTTCTCTCAAAATCTTTACAGATACGATCATAACAGCCAGGCGTACGCTCCTGACGGCCTGGGAGTAAATAACGAGACCATCTTGACTCTCTCAACTCGACTCCCGCATCTTGCCCATTCAAAACTGCACCGTTGGAATCGATATCGAGCGTGATGATCCCAAACTCTTCTACTGTTCCAGGGGGGTACATGTGTGCATAGTAGCACTCATCGCCGCGGCCGCAGAAGTCTGGACGGCTGATCCATGCGTGGCAGTATTGGTCAAACCGAGGGTCTTGGTGTAAGTTTGCTAACAATTCGCGGGGAATGTTCAGGCGGCAAACCGAAGCCGGCCTGCGAAGGTGCCTTTTCGGGGACGTGTCGGGAGCAGGAGGGGGTGCCGTGTAGGCTTGGTGATAACTATGTCTGTAGGGACTGGTATGGGCGGGTCCATCCGTCACATTCTCAGAAATAGTATCTCGGCTGCTACCAAAAGCTCTCTTTAATGCAACTAGAAGAGAAAGTATAAGCGTACGGTACATAATCTATTGATTGGGTAACAAACCAATTTCCCCTTTCTGGGTGCTTTCACCGTTATTTCCCATTTCACTCTGTAACGAGCGAGAATTCTCTTCAAATTGAGGTTTTCGAGAACCTTCATCATGATACTCGACTATAGTGGGCGGAGTTGGTCCGTTTCCCTTATATGACACTCCGTCTAGCAGATGATCAGGAGCATCTCCAAGTACTATATCGCCGTCCGAATCTTGAATGCTATGAGAGGAATCGGTGTCCCAGATAACTTGGTCAAAGTCCATCTCCTCTGGAGAAGTACCAATCCCAGTACTGGTTAAACTTTTGTTAGGGTTTCCAACCCTATTCCCAGTAAAACCTTCTCCAACCACATTTATATCTTTTAACAACAAATGTGTTTCTGTAGCCGATTTACTTGTAGCAGCTTTCGCTGCACTGACCGCAGTCTGTCCTGCCAAGAATTCGCGAAGGTTCTTTTGAATAATCGAATCCAGAGAATTCTTACTTTCTCCCTGAGACGATTCACTGGAGTCGAAGTTGATAGACTTGAAGGAAGCTTTCCGGGCCGGACTATGATTCCCGAGAGCCAACTGGGTGGTCTGATTAGGCGAGGGATGTTTGGTAATTTCCATTTCGGTTGTAAAGCTTGCTTTATAACGCTAGCTTCGGCAAATAAATGTGAATGTGGAGATAGATAGGGAGGGTGGTGGTTGAAAGGGGGGGAAATGGTATGATAGCACGTTATATACTTGTTGCCGAACAAGGAAAGCTTAAAGAAGACAGTGTAGGAGAAGGGTGGAGAGGCGAGAGTGTAGGAGGGTAGGAGTATAAGAGCTGGGAGGGTGGGTGTGCAGATAAGGAGAGTGTATAAGGGGGCAAAGGATGTTGATCTCGGCAGAGCTTTGCTCTCGGCAGAGCTTTGCTCTCGGCAGGATATGGGGGAAGGTGCAAGATTGGAAGCGAGATGGGGGAAAGGTTTAAAGGTGTGAGAGAACAGAGGTACGTGTGCGATATGAGAGATAGGTGCAGAAAATTCTCTTGTTCGCTTAAGAAACGAAGGTTCATTGGGACGCGTGTTCAAGTTCATCAGAGGATGATAGCAGTATAATATGGTTAAATTGATTCTTTCAAGATGAATTTCCCCCTCAATGAAATCAACTTGGGCTGTATCCCTCATATATCCTTTAACTACGCAAACTTTTATAAGGCTATCAATCATTTCTCATTCTCACCCACTTACTTACTTAGAGCCATACACCAACAATCACTCGTTCATTGGATTCTGGATTCCAGAGCGGTGGAAATCTTGGCGCCAATATCTTGTCCATTATTTTCTGCTTGGTATGGAAATGGCAATAACGTGTTGCACCGAACCTCTATGTAAATTCACACAAGATAGGGCTGATAATCCCGAACGGGTATGGCAATTCTAATATTCAATTTATACCACCTCAGTCAGGATTCGTTGACGCTACGATTCCTCTCATTCATGCTTGAGTAAGAATCGGCCCACGCAGTTCCCACGGAGGCTGCTTGGTGTGATATAAGGAGGGTCCAACACCACAAGAATTAAGCATACAGACGACTATCGGTAAGACAAACAAGGATGGATAGGGCCAGTACTGGATGAAATGCAGCAGAGAGATCTTGGAACGGACTATCTACCCGTTCGTAGGCGATTTGTTTGCCACCACGGTTGATTACAGGGCAACCAAGGCTGAGCCTCAAGATTGGTGTAATTCGCAGCCTCACTCGCAACAGGAGCATCGCCTAAAGATAGGGAGCGTTCAACCTGGATCTGATATTGCGAGAGATATCTCACTTTTGCCATTTCTTTGTTGTGTACGAATAGGGTAAGTATTTAACCGGGTCCGAGAAGACACAAGGCTACGCACAACCTGCTACCAAATTCATATTAAACGAGTGGGGGTGGCGGTTTGCACTACGAAATCGGACAATGAGTGGTCATGACTTAACGGTCTATGGGACTGGTATGATACTCCCGGTATTGAATAGCACCCTGGACGATGCAAGCTCACAGTAGTGTGTCGGATGCCCTGAATATCCTTCTGCCTTCTGACCTGCATTTCACCCTGTAGGTAGCATCGTGCTCGCAATATCTCTATTCGCATTCTTGGCTGACTCGAGTCCACTATCACCGCTACGAAATCCTGCCGGAATAAACTTCTACAAACATGACCTCTCTAACACCGAAACCAAAGCACCACCACCGCAACACCGAGTGGCCCCAGTATCTTTAGTGGCCATGGTTGATAGAAGATCATCTAAATATTATGATAGTACCAATCCCTCCACACTCATATCTCTCAAACCTCTTTTCGCACTTGGAAGAATTCGATCGTCTGGCATGGCACCAACGATAACATACGCAACCTTGCGGGCTCGAGACGGCGGTGGTGGAGATGGACCTGATCCTGTGCTGGTAGAAGGGTGGACCCTGTACGCTCTGGGCGTATGCGTAATCCTGGCGCGCTTGGTAACGCGGTACAGGATGGTGGGCGTGGAAGGTAGCAAACCGGATGACTGGTTAATGATTCTAGCTATGGTTAATTTCTCCCCAGAAGTCGTGAGAATGACCAGGCTGACTTATCAGATTATCTACGGGATTGAATCAACCATGTCACATCTGGTCAGTCTCTATGGCGGGAATTCCAATCTTTCGCCAACGCAACGAGCGGAGATGAGTGAGGAGGAGGTGCAAAGGAGAGTGTTTGGGTCGAAAATGTTTATGGTTGGCTGGTTCTCCTACAGTGGTGCCATGTGGGTGTTGAAGCTGTGCATGGTTTTCTTTTTTGCTAGAATCACGTATGTGCCTTTACTCCTTCTATGCGTGTGGTTTTTGAGGTTGAGTTAAGGCTACAGAGTAGGGTTGAGAAGGCAGGTTTGGATCACAGCAGCTTACGTTGCTGTGGGCATGTCTTATTTTGTCGTATGTCTTGTGCTGTTTCTCACTTGTCGGTGCGTTGTTCTAGCCTTACTCTTCACCCCGCCTCTACATGATTCTAACTAACGCTGATGGTGGTACCAGGCCTTGGCACAAGCTTTGGCAGATATATCCAGACCCAGGACGTGCGTCAGCCACTCACTTATTGCGACTACGCACTTTCGCACAGTTAACTAACTAAACAACAGCGAACTGCAGCATTGAATCTCCAGTATATTACCTCACGGTTCTATCCTTCAACATTCTCACGGATGCCTTTCTCATCTCGCTTCCATTGCCACTATTGATCCAATCATCTCTTCCCTGGCGCCGAAAAGCAATCCTTGTTCTCCTCTTTAGCGCAGGTATTTTTGTTATAACCGCTGCAGTTCTCCGTTGCGTTTTCTCCCTCACCGATCCCCAAAACTCAAGGACCGTCTCAGCGTGGGCCTGTCGGGAGACCTTCGTCGCAGTGGTAGTCGGCAACGCACCAATGCTTAAGCAACTGCTCACCAAGAAGGCCTGGTCAAAGGCACGAATGGCAACCGCCCGATACGTGGGCACGGGAACGGGAAGCGGCGGGTCGGCTTTCTCGAGGCAGGTGGGGGGGTCGAAGAGCGGGGACGCAACCTTGGTCAACAGGAGTGGGGAGACGCTCGAGTGGAAGGTTCACCGCGGGACTGAGGTGCAGGTGGAATCGGAGGAAAGGGCTACCTCGGAGGACGGTCGCCCCCCTGGGGTCAATGGACTGGGGGAATTGAGTGGATGTTTTTATGAAGCAATTTGCGAGTCTACTGCCCCTAATAGTAGCGCGAGTAGTAGCCATACTGCCTTGGGAGAAAGGGGGGAGGTGTGAACTCTAGAATTGGAGTCATGAGAGCAGGGCTGGAGCGGGTCAATCGGTTGAGCGGGCTGGTTTATTCTAGTAGATTTTTCTTATTTTATTCTCTGGTTGTTTTAGCGATCTCATTTGTTTTTTTTTGTTTTTTTTGTTTTTTTTGCAGTCTTTCGTTTCCTTTTCATTTGTCCTATCTGTCCTTGCGGTCTATTAAGGGGAGAGCTTCCGGCCCAATATAATGTCTTAATTGATGCCATCTCGATTCTATATCGTGTTGAGCTCGTATTAACCAGCGCCGCATATCATAACTACACAGAGCACAGCAAGGCGTAGATACTCCAGGTATAACATCGATTCTTAGACACCCGCCAAACTCTAAATGCCGGTCAAATCCGTGAAATAAGTGCCCGTCCAGGAGTAGACACTCTACGAAGCAATCAGTTAGCACTCCCCCCCCCGCCCCTCCCCGCCGACGTAATACAAGAAGAAGAAGAAGAAGCCGAAGGAGAGGGGGAACATACGACAGCAACCTCCCCCCCATCACAATCGCAAATCAATTGCGCGATGAGCAGCACTAATAGCATCCACAGCACGCGAACACGCCCTCCCCCATCGCAACGGCGCCGGTGAGGCAGGTGTTCAGGAAGTGCAGGCAGTCTGACGATGAGGTTGGCCCGGAGTCCACGTTCCCGTGTGGGGAGGAGGGTCTCGCCACGTCTTCTCCTCTCCCCTCCCGCGCGGGGTTTAGAATGGCGGTGGGGGCAGTGGACATTGGGGGTTGGGGTTCGTACATTTGTTGTTGGGCGGTGGGATGGTAGGAAGGATTCGTTTAGTGTCCGTAGTTGTAGCCTTGTATAAGTTGGGTGTAGCTGGCGACGAGGTTGGAGAGTTTACTTGTACCAGTGATAAATACCGGCATTTGAGAGTGCGGCTATGCTTAGACAACTTCCCGATTAGCGGGGATAGAACTTGCCTTGTTTCCAGGTACGGTACTTTATGCCAGACATAGGCACCGGTACTGCCGCACTGCTGTATGAGTAAGTTTAAGGCGGATTAAATTTAGCACCCTGGTACAGTACCAGTAAAGCGTTCAAGTTATGATACTCGGCTAAGCAACCACCGCACGTGGCATCCGACAAAAAAACAACGGCGCCCACCCCTCCCACCCTTAACTCAACCTCAAACTTCACACCACCCCAAACCCGCAGCCATAACCGCCACCATGACAGACTCGATCTACGACGAGATAGAAATCGAAGACATGACCTTCGACAAGGACCGTGGCCTATACACATATCCTTGTCCGTGTGGTGACAGGTTCGAAATCCTGCTGGACGACCTGCGCGATGGGGAGGAGGTTGCGGTGTGTCCGAGCTGTTCCTTGATGATTCGGGTGATTTTTGAGGCTGTGAGTTTTGTGTTCCTCCCCCTTTGTGCTTGTTATGAGGAGTGGATGGGAGCTGATGTGGTGGATGGCGGTGGGTTTCTAGGCCGATTTACCGAGAGTGGAGGAGGGTTTGAAGGGGAAGATGGAGGCTGCGATTGTGGTTGCGGTTTCCGCGTGAGTGGGATTCGAGGGATTGGATTGGAGTGGATGTTAGTGAGACGATAGTGTCGGATGAGAGATGATTATGCTGGTAATGCGGGCTTGGATGGGCGGGCTATGCATGGGTGGATATTTGCTTTCTTGTTAGGTTGTGCTGTGCTCAGGGGCGTTCGAATGGCTTCTAAAAATAACAGAGCTTTTGAAAATTTAATCGACTTGCACAATCCTGCTCACTTCATATTGGGGGGGGGGTTTCTAGTAGAGAGCCCGGATTTTGACCCGACGCGAAAGGTAAAGCTAAAACAGCGAGAAGGTAAGAGAGAAAGAAAAGCAAGAACGAGAGGAAGGAAGAAAGAATCTATGATTTCGTAGTATCCGACCCCACAAACCCAACCTTGATCCCGACTTCCTCCCCCAGCAAATCCTTCATCCGACTCCCATCCCGGGCCGACACCCAATCGTCGCAATCCCAATCGTACCGCTTCGGTCCACTCACCGGGGAACTCAGCCATATCTGCCTATTAAAGGGCTGCTTGTTGATAACGTAGGTTCCGTTCGGGTGGACAAATGTTAATACGCCGGACTATACTCTCACCGTCAATCGCTACACTCCCGTAGAGAGAGGGGGAGGGGCAAACATTAAACTCAACGTCAACGTCGTCTCTATCTTCCGTCAACGCTTCGAATGCCCCGTATAGTATTTCAAGACTTTCGTCGGCAATGTTATGGTATTCGCGCATTTCTAGAAGTTGCGGTGGGATGGGTTGGGTTGGGGGCTTGGGGGGCTGGAAGAAGCGGCTTGAAGAAAATTTTGTGGAACACAGGAGGGGGAGGGTTGCACGGTGGGTTATTGTCCGCGTTGAGAGAGGGAGGGTGAAGGGGATAAGTTTGGGACGGAGGCGGTGGAGGGAGCGACGGATCATTGGAGATATAGGATTTGGGAGGTGTTGCTAGTTGATAGATGGTGGTGGGAGAAGGTGGGGGAGGCGGTGATTGTAGGGGAGAAGATGATGACGGGGTATTGGATTGAGGCTCTTGTGCGGCTCTGTGCGGCTCTGTGCGGCTCTGTGCAGGGGGGGAGGGTAAGTGGACCAGGGGCTGTGAGAGGCTGCAATTAAGTTTTTGTAGTGATGTGTAATAGGCCAGATGTGTTGAATGAATAGATGTTTAGGGGGGGGGGTGGTGAAGGTTTTTGTGGGTTGAATTATATCGGTGTTGGGTCATGAAACCGGGTAGCTGGATAAGTCTTGAGTCGATTACTCGGGCAGCAACAGGTGCTTTTACTAGCCACGGAAAACCTCGGTCACTGAGATTCCCCTTCTTGGTCCGATAACATTTTTTTCACGAGACGGGCTTACAGTGCCGGTACTGTACCAGTATGATACGATATTTTCTCCCAACAAACTATACCTAGTAGATGTAATGTAGGGTTAGGGTTGGAACAACCAGCCTTTCCCTGGGCTCTTCGACTACCGGTCTCGAGTGGTGGAGTGCATCGATATTGTCGTGCATACCGACTATTTATGAGACCATTCAAGCAAGTGGTGGCCTTTACCAGTGATGGATAGAGAGTATTTTTCTCTATCGGAACTCGAGGTGTGCATTCTCAAATAAATTCCCACATCCATTTCCGCAACTACGGTAATCTGGGGCTGTGAATGTCAAAATACCCCTTCCACTATATCCATAGGCTTTCGAGATCGATAGGATTTTAAGCCTGAGTTTATTTCTGAACTGGAAGTTTATTAGTGGGGGCTTGGGTAACAATAGAGCCTGGTGCTGGGGAAGCTGTCTTGGAAGTTGATTCTTAGGATAAGCTAGGCGGCACCCCCCTAAAAGAGAGCTGGTATTAATTGCTTTATTTCTGAGGGCTTGAGAGGGGCTTTTTGAGCTCTCTAGCTCAGTGTTGATGTTGGTGGTTAGAGACTTTTGATCCCCCCGAAGCCTTGTGGGGGTCAAGCCAGTATTGTACAGCACTGTGCCTGTAGGCAACTGCGACATTCGACGGTACTTCGCAGGCGCCACCTATAACTCGGCCGCCCAGGTCTTCGCTTGGACCGGCATAGTACCCACTGAGCCGCCTTCTTTCTCTTCATTGACCAACCCCCCAACAAGCGGAGAACAAAAGAGCAAACAGCCACCTACAGACAGCGAGAGAGTTTACAATACTCCACGTGGGGATGTTGGGCTCTATCTCCCTCACTAGCTTGTAGGAGCACAAAGGTGTCGGCATGACTTTGAGGCCTGCCATCCAGATTCGTTTCGGGGACACGCCTACTCCAGTATATCGGTTCCAGTGCCGAGATCCCCCATATTGTGCTTCTAGAATACCGGAACAGTATGGTACGATCCTTCGGTAAAAGCCAACCTCTGTCTTACCTGGCTGCTGGTTGTGCATGGAGGTCGAGCAGGCTATGGTGGGGGGAACCTGAGATCAGGGCGCTGGCGGGTAGTGGGGCAGCGCCGTTCTCCCTGCCCCACCAAAAAAACAGGGTTATTCGGAACAGCGGAATATCATACCGATATCATACAATACTCTCAGAATGCCCTAGTATAACGACAAGGGCCTAATGTGCCCGGCACAACTAAGATGTCATCTTTGGCGTGCTTGTATCATCCGAGTCCTTTAGCACAGTGTATGGCAGGAGCCGTCCCATCACGTGCTGTATGAGTACTCCACTCGCCCGACACACGTCTGAGTCGGGAGACAACCTCTGGAGGGCAGCGCCTCTGCTCACCATATCCGGCGCCAGTGGTCTGTCCCTGACCGTGACCAACACCCAACCGGCAGCCAGGTGATCACATCATGCTAACGGGAATCCCACCCAATACTCGTTACCCCTCGGCACTACGCAAGATCCTAGTTTCCCAAGGATATTTGATTTGTGTGCTGTCATGAGAATTTTCCTCTATCTTACTGGAAAGGATTAGTTATCCCTTGTGTTTACCCTTATTAGAACTCTTTGACAGTGATTTTTTGTGTTTTTCGGTGCACAAGAGGCACAAGTGAAGCTTTTTATCTAGGGAGAAAACCACCTTTCCTCAAGTTGGCTTAAGTGGGCATTGTTGTTGTGTAGGGCATACCAGATCCTACTCCTCATCAGGAGGGGCATCAAGGGTTTTCTGTTAGACTAATCATCACCAAAGACATTGCGTAGATAGCTTCAATTATCCCCGAGAATCCCCTACATATTCCAGTAGATGTTAGAAATTTCTCGCCTAATCCAATGCAGGGCTCCCGGTTGATATCAATGTGCGAAAATTCCTTGTTTTTGTGTGTAACCAATCTTGCCCAACTATCTTCTTTGCTGGCGTTGCGGACCCATCAGCCTCGTCACATCGCGACTCATCCGAACCGCGAAGAACACGAGAAGAGACAGGGAGGCTCTGGGGTTGCCGGGGCGAGTTCATAACCTCGTGGTGCGAAGTTCACGGTTCCTTCCACTGGAGTTTGCGCCATATTTGCTTTTTCAAACCACAGCCTTGTGCTTCAATGAACCAAATAGGGAACTTGTCTCAAAAGGGCAATATTAAACTTCGCCGGCGGGGCCTCTGCACTCTAGCAAAAACGTAGTGAGAACGGGAGCAATTGTGAAGCCCGCCGTTGTGCGAAAGGCGGATTACGCGGAGAGCGCATTTTCCGGGCTTCGGGATCTAGGGTCTCGTGTTTATTGAGTGGTCAGGATTGGGGAGAGTGGCTGTTGGAGGGGCTCTGGCGCCTGGTGGATCGGAGCAGATCCTGCACAGGCGCTCACATTGTATTCACTCACTGGCACGAATAGGGCACAATTCTACTGGGCTCGTTCAGACAGAAATTCCCGCGATGGGCGATTGCACCAATTTCGTTTCCGTATGCCGGGTGGCAGTTTGGTGGTAGGGGGATTGTCGTACACACTTTGTACCCCGCCTTGTGTCTACCACACCTCTGAGTGCTTCCAAGATTCAAGCGGGAGGGCGCAGGGTGGAGAAATCCTTCCTCGCACAAAATTCTTTCGAAAGTAGTGCAAGGTTTTGGAGGGGATTGCGCAAGACTAGGCAACTTTCGATTCATCCCACCTTCAGGTTTTTTTGGCTATAGTCGTTCGAGGGGGCTATTTTCCTTCCCTATTTGCACCTAAGCAGGCTAGGTACGTAGACTTTCCCCCACTATCCTCCCCTGACTGTACGTATATGGGGGGAGAGTATATGGTTAGGTGTGGTATGAGCATTGAAAGCAGTATCTTGGCTGTTGTGGACATGCAATTGGTCCTGCTTGCACAACAAATTCACCCGATATCGCTCTAGGGGCTTTCTTATATCTGGCGCGAAGAGCAAGTAGGGGTGGGGGGGGTACTAGCTGTGAAATGGGTCCGCGAGGTTACTCTCGCAGGGAGCTGTGATCTATGGATACTGCGTTTTAGATCACGGAAGCGTTATCAGATCATCCCCCTCTAGTTCCACCTCAAAATATTGCACAATTAGGCTAGGCAGGTTCCCCCCCGGGCGGTTCAATTGCCGGGATAGTAGATGGCCTAGGCCCTACAGCTCAGGGATGGGCTGGCTATATGGCAGCGGCTCTCTCTGCTGTAAGCCCCTCAATGGTTGTTAAAAATGTGCATTGCTGAGGGAGAAACCCCGCACATAAGTGTCCCCCACGATAGAAAAAAAACACACTTTCTTTCAACCAAAAGCCTTAGGCAGCTCACTTCATCACTACAAACAAGAATCTCGATGCCAGAGAGGTTACTACACGGCTCAAGGCAGTATATCCCAGGGCGCCCGATCCTCTCTCCCCCAGGGGAAACGAGAAATTAACACACACGCCACACAATTTTCTAACCGAGTGATGGAGTATGAAGACCTCTTCTATCAACGCAACTAGATATGCAAAATTTTGTGCGCAAGGGCCCATGCAGGGTGCTGTGTGGGGATAACCCGGGCGGTTAGACTTGCATGAAAGACGTATCATAGCTTTCCGAGATCAGAGCGGGAGGGTCTCGCGGGAGGAGGGGAGGGCCAGGAGCGGGGTGTGGTCATGCTCTCTTCGAAAACGGTCAGTGTGGGAAGGGTTTTGATAGAACTGTACACGCTGTCTCCTCGGATTTGGTACCGTATGATATAATCTCAGAATTAATAATCGAGCCGTGTGCTATGTCGTTGGAGTTGCCTCCTCTGGTAAGGACCAGTCTTTCTTAATGTCTCTTGGGGGGTCTAAGCAGCTCTCTCTTTGTTTTTTTTGCTGTTTTTTTGCTCCTTTTCCCAAGTAGGGAATTCTCGACTACATAGCACATGGTTCGATTATTCGAGATTACGCGGTTATTGCGCCCGGTAGTGCGTTTTCCTCCACTACAAAGGGTTCTTCTTTTTCGTTGTGTCGTCTGGATTTCTATTCGGCTACTAGGATACTCCTCCTAAGAATTTGTATCACCGTTCACTCTACCTTGGTCCCAGGTTTTGTTTTTTGTTTTTATCTTTTTTTGTGGTGTTCAGCACGAGGGCCCGCGCCTCGTGCCGAACACCCTTCTTTTTTGTGTGTGGGTAAGAGAGAGTCTAGACTGTGCTATACTACACAGGTACACTCGATGTGGGCATCTATCTGCACTCTACTGGAAGCAGATATATGGTAAATGGCAGTGGGAGTGCCCACGTTGATATCCGTGAAGTACCGTGTAGGATATGGAAATCGTGGCGCATTTGTCTTGCTGAAGAATCACTACACTACGGGCTCATGCAGGTGTGTCCTCCTGATGTCTCATGCTTATCATTGTCTAATATGCGAAACACCTTTACTCATAATGTCGTGACGTTTGTAAAACTGACTGCTACTGTGTTGCACACCGCCAAACTTCCAAGGCTCTGCCTAATTTCTAGCAGTACCGTACGCAATAGCAGCACATTCCACAAGCCTTGCGACATTATGAGCACTGCGCCCCACGACCGGCTCCCCACATATCCGCAGAGAGAGCATGGGCAGAGAAGGAGACGAACCTGACGGGCTTTTTAAGCCTATGGTGCGAGGAAAACTGGACAGCCATCGAGTCGCAAAGGGTTTATGACCCAAGTGCTACGTAAACAGCACCCGGCAGTGGAATCCCGGCGAAAGCCGTTAGACGTCTGGACCACTAGAAGCGAGGAAGGAGCTTAGGGAGGAAATTCAAGGATACGAGGTACTTGTCCCAGGCAAGAAGTACCTGAACATCGGGTGGGGTAAACACCACTTTGGGTAATTCTCACCCAAATTGCCCCCTGATAACGGTGGACACTGACCTCCAAGATATGTCTTACCTCTGAATCATCCCTGACTTATCCTTGAAATATCCTTGAAATATCCCTGTATTATCCCTGTTTTCGGTGCAAATGTTCAGGTACTTCTTGCCTGGGACAAGTAGCTCCTGCAATTGGGTGTCATGTCTCGAAATTCCGAGATGCGGATGGAAGATTTGAAGAGCAAAAGAGATGAGAGGTGGAGGGTTGGTGTGTGACTGGGATAAACATCCCAAGATTTGTCAGCTATACGGGTAGTGGTGGGTAATAACTGGAACCAGCGATTCTCTTGCGAATGGGAAGGGTCGCCGGTGAGTCATTATGGCGCCATGAACAGGGATATTCTCGAGAAACTTTATCGATATTGGTCATTGATTGCTTGCGCCAGGGTTCCTTCACTTGCGAAGGGTGGTTGCAGCAGCAACCAAGTATGATACCATATTGGTAACGAGAAATGGCCAGGACTTATTGGGCGAAGCTCAATCACCTCACAGCCCTTGCTTCGAACTACACAGAATATCCATGTTAGGGTCGGGTTCTTAATAATGATAACGTGGCCAAAAAAACAAGACTGAAAGTAGGACTTTACCTAATTGATTTGTCATGAATTACGTAATTTGGGCCGGTGTGTTTTTATCATCAGATTCTGCAGTATGATATGAGCAGTGCTCCAAATTTTTGTACAAAGCCCTATCATCTCACTACCCTTGCTATAAACTACAGAATCTGATGATATATATTGTAGGTTAAGGTTCCTAATAATAATAACATGGCGAAAGAAATAATGGAAAGGATGACAGAAGGGGTCTGCCTGGGCAGTTTGTCAGTTACACAATGTCATGATGCTTAAGTTTAGTAAAATTGACTCCAAAAATTAGTAACTGTTATCGTATTTTCCTTCACTTCCACGATTTCAAACCCATATACATTTTATCATATGTGTCTGATCATGTAGGATTATCAGACAAGAGTAATATGTTTTACCCACTTCACGATCATACCAGGTAAACGATCAGCCCTATCAAAAAACAACCGATTTGATCACATCTATGATCCTGAGGTTCGGAATAAGAAGCCTAGGTGGATACAAGTCTACTATCAAGTTTTTGATCATTTCCTAGCCTTTAAAACCCACTTCCACTCCGTGAAATCTGACAATCTCCAAATAATTTTGTGGGCATAAATCTGCAATCCGGGTGGGCAACCCTAAAACCCAGTGAACAAACTATAAAAAGAGCTTCCACATTACAGCGGTAAAGTGTCAATAGTATTCTTGTTTCAAGTACCTGGAATAAACGTTTTCTTGGGCAAAAAAAAAAACTGCTGATAACTATACTCATTCCCCCTCTAGCTTATACCTCATCATTGGGGAAGAATGTTGGAAAGTGGAAAATAATTGTGATAAACAGGCGGTAGAGATGATAGTCCATGCGGGTGTAACTTCTTGGGTTGTTCAAAACTGTGGTTCTTGTTCTTTGGTCTTCTGAAGTAAATTAATTGCAGTGACCGTTTTACCTAGTGTGATCGCTACCTGGGTGAAAACAGGTTAAGGATAAATGAAATTACGAAACTACTACATGTTAGTTTTCTACCACATTTCGCTCGCCCACTTGACGACATTTGGAGGCGTTCCTTGTCTATTTATTTGTTTACCTTGGGCGTGCGCCTGTAGGGGCTTCGAGGGAGTCATGTGTAACTGACTGAGCGGTTCGGGACAATTACCCAGATATCCGTGCACTAACAAGTTTACTATAGAAGCGTGAGGTGCACTAGTAAGTAGCCATCAAAATGTTTATCTTTTGTCATCAACCTTTCATGGATCTGTGTCACAGCCGCGGGCATGATACAGTATCATACTAACAAAACAATGGTGATTAGCTAGGGCACTAAACACCAACACGGGTGATTTCCTGTGATGACGAATCCCTCGCCCGGATAGTGTCTACCGGTAGGTTCTGGTTGATGCTTGATATCATGTATCCCTCTCTGTGAATTGTAAAACCTCCCATGAAGAGCGTCCAGCAGGTTGTAATTGGGAGGGGATCGTTCCATAGCTGTCCCTCTCCCTAAGAGTCACTGGCGCGGGACATCATCAGATTATGACTGAGTAGAACCCTCCTGATCTGCTCAGTGGATTTGCTCCATTAGGAGGGGTATTGACCGATCATGACCGATCACTCTGTAGCTATTTCTATATGTCTTGGTAATTACGACGTTGTGATACCATCTATCGAGGAAAGAGTTTATTTCCTTAGGAATCTGTTAGCTTTGACTTGGGTTGCGTCAAGATTCGACCTGGCGATTGCCTGGGCACCTTCTGGGTTTTGGCGGCTGCTGATACTTTCGGCTGGACTGGCCCAGGCTTTTCAAAGCCATTGTCCAGACTGGCCACCCGGGATCACTTCTCCCGTCCCATGGAAAGTGGGTGAAACAGAACCGGGCTCTGCAAGCGAACGTAATAGCAACAGTGGCTCCTGGACAGTCACAGATTTCCGCGATACTTTGAGTGCACGGTGGGGTATGAATCATCCACGTGACCCACCACAGTAGGTGAATGCTTGTAAATAAGTTTTGTATGATAACTGTAGATGGGAGAGCTGTTTAATGACTGGACCATCAGTAGAAAGAAACAATTGCTGTTACCAGATACACTGCCCCGAACGATAAACTTCTCAGAGAACTTCAGGCAGAGTTTTGAGATCTGTTGTATCCACCCTAGTATTGTATACTCCATTTATCTTTCGCTAGTAAAAAAGAAATTATCCACGCTCGATTTCTTTTTATTTTTTATTTTTTGAGGATCTAGTAGATTTGTAACTCAGTTGATGGAGAGAAGGTGGCTCCGTAGTAGATGGCCTCGTTCAGACCAATTCACTGATCCCCGTGACAGAGTCCATTCTCGAAACCACCCTTCCAAAACTAAAAGAATCAAGATAAAAGTTTTTTTAATTCTTGTCCGCTACCCAGCAGATTGCAGCCCTCACACCCGAGTGTTATGGCCTATGTAGATAGGATGCTGTTATCATACCTGGTAGAAGGGCGGCTTCTGCACTATGGGCCTACTGCGGGAATCTAGCTGCTTGGATCTTCCAATCCCGATAGGACAGAGTTGTTGCCCCTTCCTGCCCCACTTGATGGATCGCTCGGTAGTATCGTATCATAGCTCATGGTGAGTGGGAATTGGGACGCTGGGCCACTGATAGTGGCGCAAAGGATAATTAGTTCCTCACATCTTAACCACAGCACCAGCTAGATACCCCTCGTAATATCATGTCATCGCGAGAGAAAACATCTGTACTGCTGACAGCCAGATTTGGGTTTTTCACCTGTTGTTACCCACCCCCGGGCCTGTGTTTTCCCCTTCTCTTTTATATCACTGATTTCCCGACTATGATTATTCCTGTGTAGGCAAAGGAATTTGTCAACAGCTACCAGAGCACCCTGATACAGTATTCATGACTTTTGGCAGCCTCTTTTAGGGCATTGCGCCCGACCTTCAATTTGGGGATCATGAGTATCGGAGCGACAACTATAGCATTTGCTGGGGTTTTCTGGTGGAGGGGAGGGGTGAAGCGAGTGACCACACGTGAGTGCCATGCCCCCCCCGGACTGTCTAGACCTTACTACCTTTACGGGTAGAGCCTACTCACAATTTAGTGGAAGATGAGGTCATTATCTAACGTATCGGCACGAGATCCCCTACGAATATCCAGACGGAACCCGAGTAACTAGGTCTATCCAGGGTGGGCCACATGCAGCTCCAAGACTTACCCTCAGCCAATAAATACAAGCGCTAGTCCCTGGAACACATACAGGGGCACTTCAATGCAACAGGCATAAAAACGTACCCAGTGATAAGACTATTGGACTGTTTCTGCATGCTGTGCGAGCACACATGTACTTTGGGGTACTCATGTTAGCCTCATACCTCATAGATGTGCCCCCATCTTGTCCCTACGCGTCGCGCACCTGAAGATCAATCCCCAACTGCCTTTAGCATGGCATAGAGATGGCTACGCATGCGCTATACTTGGTGTACAGACACCAATTTCTCTGCCTTTGTATGCAAGATTACGCTGGGTATTGAGGACAAAGGGGAGGAAAAATGGTCAAAGCAGGGTCTTGGGAAGAGCACTTTTTCAGGGGGGGGGGAAGGCTGGGATGACGAGTGATAAGGGGTGTTGCCCAGGGCGTGGGTGGTGGCATGTCCTCTCGTGTCATCTCTAGAGATAAAACTTTAGTTGAGAGATGCGTGGAGCGCTCTCCGTATAGCTTGGGTTCTGGTATTACATCTTTTCCTGGGATGGCTCTGGGTTTCGCTCTGTTGGGACTATGGAACAGGGTGTTTGTTCCGGCGCAAGTTGGGAATCAGTTTTCCCTGTGGGTATTCCAACGTATTGTTTGATAGTTGGATTAAAACAAATATGAACGATATCAGTTGACCTGGAGTGTTATATATACAGTTGTTCCAGCTTAATGAATCGAATCATTTGTTCCCGGCCTCTACAGTTCCATCAGGAAGAAGTGGACAATTGCCCTGAGGAATGAGTGGTTTGCAATCGATAGGGTAACACCCACTACCTCTTTCAGAGCTTATTTAAGACTGCAATAGCCCCAGCAGTTCTTCCCCCTTCACCCCCGAAAAATGGGAAGAGAAAGGATAAAGCCAAAGCAGTTCTAGCGGCCCAACCCCGGCCTCGCAGCACACGTATTATGGTATCATACTCCACAGTATCGCATGGGAGTATAGTTTCCTGTCAAACCCCCATATTATCATTCTAGAAAAGGTTGTCGCTCTGAAGGATTCAATTTGGAGAGAAAAAAAATTAGTGTTGGCTAGCGTATTTGGCTTGCGCACGCACAGGGTCAAGGGAACCCCCCAGGTAATAAATACTACCCGCACAGGTCCACGCAGATCTCGAAAAGAACAGGTAAGAGAGCTATGTACCCGAGTAGGGGAAGCGGGGGATTGGGTTGACCCTGTGTGTGCGGAAGCCAAATACGATAGCCAACACTAATTTTTTTTTCTCTCTCCAAATTGAATCCTCCAGAGCGACAACCTTTTCTAGAATGACAATACTATCCCTAGACAAAGCAAATTCAAGAGCTTGTGGGATCCCGGCTATGATACCACAACCTCCAGGAATTCCGATATGAGCCCTCCTTACTCGAGTAAGTGCATGCCGCTAATCACGCTGTGAAGCCAAACCGCGCTTCTCGGCCTCTTAGTCTAAGGAACACTCGAGGAGAGGAAGAGACAAGAAACCCTGGGAGGCCGGCAATCAAGAACAATAGCTAGGAGCGAAGAGGAATCAACAGAGTTGACGCTCAACCAAGCATATTCTTCTCCGCGCGTCTGTCTAGGGTCTGGTGTTCCTGCTGATCGGGAAGCCTGGCCTACACCTTACCCTTGCGAGTTGCGTCGTCGTGTAGGATAACGTGATCATCTAACTCACCCAGCTATCATATCTATAAAACAGATGTCGCCCAAATCACAACTTCGTCAGTCAGGTGTACCTCTTTAAGCCCAACCCCACAATATACTACCTTTCCTTCTTCCTCTCCGGTTCCTTTCCTGTTCCCGGTTCTGTGAGCTGTGCGGAGACGGAGTTGATTGTACTCGAGTACATTAGAACACTGCATATGTGCGGTTTGCGGCATCACAGTTGGTTGTACACTACCACACCAGTCGTGTCCGGAAAGAGCTCGCATAGCTTAACATATTACCGTGACTTGTATAAGAGAAACTTATCTTAGGACGTCGAAATCCCCCCCTCCAAGTAACGGCTTCGTTTTCTCCCGCGCCTATCAAAATAAAAAGCTTGGAATCCCGGATTATCGGACACTGGGCCCCGTGCACGAACTTTAGTACTCTATAGTGTGGCGTTATTAAATTGGCCTGGCATCTGCGACTAGCTCATTCTCTGAACTTTCACATAAATCGGGACCCATCTTTCTTTTCTTTCTCTCATATTAGCGACTAGATGAACCCCATATTGTCCGTACAGTGTTTACTACGAGCTACAACCGGCAAGTCTCAATTTCCAGGAAAGAGCGAGAGCTGCGAAAAATCTAGGTACAAACACCGTGGTCGTAATGCGGCGATTAGTTTTATTTATCCGGTGGTGATAGCAAGCCAAAAACGTTGTGATCCATCATTCCAGATCCGTGCAACGTAAGGACTAGGTAAGTCGGACACTGGCAGAAATTGTTTCGTCCCCACTGCGTGTCCGTGGTAGCGCCTGCGCACTATGACTGCATTTCGTCGAGGTAGCCGAAAAACCAATTCCTTGCGCGCTCAGCAATTACCCTCCTCAATTTTGCTTCCTCGACACCCAACTCCACCATTCTCTCCCATTCTTCCTCTATCACATCGTTCTCCACCCATTTGGTGAATTGGGAGGTGCTCCTCCTGGCGTTCCGGCCATGTTCCAGTGTTCCCATCTCTCTGAGGTACTCGATCCCCTGCTCGAATCGAGCTTCCGTAATGGCGTAGTCTGCAAATGCGGTAGCAAGGCCGACGGCATCGGGGTCCCTCGGTGGGGTCGGCTTGATCCGGCTGACGACCTCGAACTTCTCCCCCTTGGTCTTGAAGTTCCACAGCGTTGTACAATCGCTTGGCCAGGTTTCGCCTTCAAATGGTATCATGGTCCAGACCAGGCCTTCCCCAGTTCCGGATATTTTCCTCCCCCTGGAGTCCGAAAACGACGCTGCAAAGGGGCACTCGTCTTCCACCTTCTTCGTGATCTTATACAGCCAATTTGAAATCTCCGTCGTATCTTCCATAAAATCGATTGTCGCCTCCCATGTCGGCCAGTTCATGATGTTGAAAATACGCTCAGACACCACTGACACGTCCTTGTACTCGCGCATGTCGACCCACGCCCCATCCACCCTGATGTTGAAAATGCAGAAGAACCTGGGAAGTCGATTAATGGCGACATTCCTGTAGATGTCGCGCCCAGCGACCTCGCCAGCTATCATGATTTCGGAGAACGGGGTGATGTCCGGCTGCCCTTTCCCCAAGTTGTAGATTTTCATTATCTTATCGACGAGAAGATGCAGAGGTTTGCCGTTCAGAAGTGCAGGGATCGGTCCCGCGTCCTGGGATGTTACTACTCTGTTGCGTGATTGGAAGACCGGGTTATACCGATCGTCGTTGCGGAACATCTACAATTTTATTTCATCGGGTTAATTCAAACTCCCTTATCCCACTCTACCGCCTTCAATAGGCCTGTAGAGAAAGATCTGGGCAATGGGTATAATGTGAAAGGGAGGGGAATGGAGGGGAATGGTACGATTGTCGCGTTATAACCGTGCAACTTTAGGGTTCCCATGAACCTGGCTCTAGAGGGGAAAGGAGGCCGTTGCTCCCGTTCCCCGGCAGTCTTTAGAGCCGGAACGTAGCGCTTCACAAACGTGTCGAAGGTCAGGGTGTGCGGATAAGGTGTGTGAACCGGAGGTGCATCGTTATCGGCCTGCCCGGTTGGGGCTTCACTCATTGTGGCTTCGTCGGAGTTTGACGGCGGTTGAAATTGGAGATTTGAGGTATGTGGTGGAAACCCTAGGTCCCTATGTTTTCGGGCTTCGTAGACTTCTCGTTGGATGAAGAAGAAGAAAAAAATATATTCCACGGTCCACACGTTTTATACCTGGAGTATCGTACAGTAGTTGATATTTTTGCTTTTCACGTCGAGCTAATGGCTGAGTCACCTCGTATTCGCTGTGGCTTGTACGGCACCTACTGAGTATGGTGGCTGTTAAGGCCCCTGGCCTTACCGTAGTGAAAACAGATAACCCCGGTCTCGCAATTGGCTGGTAATGTTTTCATCCAAATGATGGTAAAAGTCGACCGAGGAGGTGCCGGTACACTGCCATAATATCACATTCCACCAACGAGAAACAGCAAGCTACCAGCAACGCAAGTGTCAGCACAACACGTAACGTCACTCGACGGTTATCGGGGGCGCCGACAAATCCCACAATGTACGACATCCATCGTTTTTCTCTCTTTGGCTGAGGGCGCGGTGTGGGCACCGCAATATCGTATACTCAGATTCCCGTCCTTGCACCAATTGACAAGAGAGGGCGGGTTTACGGTATGATATATCGTAGTAGTAGGTACCCGTCGAGGGGAGGTTAGGGAAGGAAACCGTCTGGGGGATCTAGAAGGTAGTATATAGTATGTCAATACTCGACTTTTCCTACCCGTAGCAGAGAAACAGGGATTCGTGTACAGTACTACACCTTCTCGTACCAGTACTTCTGCGCCCGCAAACCTTTTTTTTGCGGGTAATTGAGTTTTCCCCGCACCAGCGGAACCCGCCGTCAGCAATTTTGGACTATCATTTATTCTTTCTTTCTCTTTCTTACCTCACTCCACCTTAAAGGGCGGCACCGGGGGGCAGCAATCATGCAGGATGTTCGTTCTGCGGGTACAGCACAACATTTCAGAACCCAACTAGCCGAATCAGCTTTGGGGAAGCATCTCAGGGCTGCAAAATAAGAATACCGGTAGATATATCCCGCTGGTCTCGATCCATGTTCTGATACTGTTAGCCGAATTTCTGCTGCAACAATGTACTCGAGTACAAGTACGAGTATCTTCGGCCCCTCCCGGCCACTGCAATACCGGTAATGGTACAAGGATTATTGGTGCGACCACTCTTGAAGGACTTGGGAGCATCGCGGAAAGATCTTGCATGTGCGGGCGGATACAATGGTGCCGGTACCGGTATTTCCATAATCGCGTTAGTAGATCTAATTTCGATATAAACCAAAGTCTATCGTTGAGACTACTATCTACACATGCACATGGTGCCCCATCCAAACTCAAACGCGGATCCGAGCTGTGGCCAGTGGGGGGAGGTTGGCCTGACTTTTAGATACTGCAATGTCATTCAAGTACTACACGCCATGGCAATGGCCATGGTTACGCTTTGGAAGTTCCCGAGCCTCCCCTTTCATAACATATACTCCAATACCGCATCTCCGAATGGCTGGCTAGGCTCCATCCTCTTCTTTCCGCCTTGGGAATCGCTCAATACCCGGGAAGCCCATCACGATATTTCCCCGCACCCTGAGATCCGGGTGCCCAGTGGCACGCAGGGATTGAAACGCCAAATGCCCGCTTCCTATACTTAAAGTTAAACCCGGCTTTATAGTACAAGGTTGCGAAATACACAAGACCGCCGGTTAGCACCATGCTCGGGCTGCTACCACCGGCCGGTACCCTACCCCGACTAGCACCCTACTGCATCCTCCTCACATATTTCTCATCTAAGATACTTCCTCCATTATGAGAAGCGATACAACAAGACTAACTTCAGTCTAAGGCCTAGTGCTCTTTCTGAACCAGCAGAAATGACTGGCACCCTACTGCTATCACACAAATATACCGGCATCGGCATCACTCTTAAGTCTGTTGTCCAAGCCGAAACACGCAAGGCCCGCTAAGGACGCAAGCGGGCACCGCTGCGAAATGCGCCAGCATGCGAAATTGTTGAGCACTCGAGTAGTACAGCGAGGGATGAAATTTGATAAACTGGTTTTGGTGGCCTGAGGTTCGGCGGATTCATGAAAGTTCCCTACGGAACACTAACTTTGACGAGTACCTGTATGGGTAGTATTAGCGTTTGTTTTTGTTTTCGCTTTGGGTTTTTATCCGCTATGGGATCCTTCCCACATGCAATGGCCATACCCTAGGAAATGATTGTCATATACTATACCTACAATCGCGCCACGGATTTAACAAAAAAAATAACCCCTGAATGGTTGGCTATTGGTTCGGGCCCAAGAGGCGCGCCTGGTGAGTACGACGTGCTAGAATGAAAGTCAGCACGTGCGCTGTGAATCTCCTCCGTTTCGTTTGCTGACCCACCTCATCTGCAGCTTTTGTGGAAGGTCGTAACACCATCTCTACTTCATTCTCCGAGGATCTCATTTCAATATCCTTTCGAGGGTGTACACGCTTAAGCTCGCTCAACCACCACTCTGTGTAGGGTTTTTTCACAGGCCCCGAAAGGCTCTCAAGAACGGGAAAGCAGGCCTCAGAAGTCGATTTGACGAGATAGTATGTAACAGTCTCGGTGCGTGTATCCTCCCCACCTCTCAGGATGATATCCCAAAAAACTGACTTCAATGTGGCCGACTTCAACACTGTCGCTCTCGGCGAGGTTTCTATATCCTCTCTCGTAGGGGCCGAAACATCAACATTTTCCAAGCGCAGATATTTCAAATGCTTGGAGTGGGCAAGCAAGTTCCTGAGATCCACGAACCGGATATCTCTATCTCCCACCGTGATCGCAGTCAGCATTCCTGTCCCCGTGGGAACTCGTCTCGATTCTCGTCGGATAACCTGCGATATTGTCGGCGCTCCTGCGCCAATCAAGCGCATAGCTGTTGTCATGGGAAAATCAATGCCGTCTATAGTTGGTGAATCTCTTCTGAGCGAAGGCCGAGTCGGGCGGCTGATTTCTACTTCACAGGTCTCTGTTGCTAGTGCTTTGAATATCGCAGGGCTGTAGAATGGCAAGTCAAAGTCGCTGTATATTTCGAGGCTAGGAGACTTTTCTGATAGCCCATAACTCTGCGTGGGAATGTCGTTGTATCCCGTTCTGTCCATTGGGAGTTTGATCCGTACGTGATTGCATTTGCAGCCTTCCAGCCGCGGCTTCCAGGTCATTCTCGTAATCGATTTCTTTACAATATAGCTCAGGGCCTCCGCGGACGCTCCGACTACTTCTGGATCGAGATGGAAGTCAATCCACCGTAGCGAAGTCAGATAAGGTATAGTCTCCTCTACCAGCTTCCGAATCTTTTCCAGCGTATCAGCCAATGGGTAACGATATTTCAGGCCTCTCTTCGACAATGCCGCTCGCCCGCGCCAACCCGGCACCGGCATCGGAAAGAGGGCGCCCAATTCCCAGCAGACTACCATCTTTCTGATTTCCGGACCCCGAGTTATCGTTCGTCGGAATAACCGAAGTGTCTTCAGCCGCGCATTCAGTTTTTCTATTTTTGTCTTCTCGTGCATTTTTATGAGTCCAGCGTGGCATGCACCAATCTTGCTGCGTTCGGGCCTCTCGCGGTCGAAAACGTTGAAGAAAAATCTGTCGTCTTTACTGTGGTGCTCTTTGTTCACGCAATCGAAGTAGATGTCCTCATCGCCTGGTGTGAACATGCTGTACCCTATTCGAACCACACGGTATAGAAGTGGACGGGCGGTCTTGTACCAGTGACGAGATACAAGGCTGACAGAGAGAAGGTAGCCGGTCTGGCATGTCGTACAGGTGTAGTCGTTGGAGGAAGGGGATCTCTCTAAGGCCACTCCGTGGCAGGTGTGAATGGGGGATTGCGGGAGAGTATTGCCAGGCGCCAGATATTCAAATATCTGGAGAAGGATTTCGGCCGGGAGGAAGGGTAAAGGGGGGGGGCCTAGGGGCCTGGCGTTCGATTTCCGAATGATCCTTCCCTCAGTTCGGCGCATCTTGATTCTTGCAAGTTTCGCTATCGTACTGAACAATGATGAGAACGCTTTGCAAAACCGCACCCGTCGGAAGATGGAGTTGAGGTATCGAGAATGAATTTGCGATGAGGCCACAGTTGCCTTGGTTTGGATGTAAGGTGCCAGGCTATCTGTCGCTCGCGTGTAACGTTCCCCGCACCGAAAACCGAAACCTCTTGATGATTCGTGGGCTCCATAGGGGTACCTGTATTAGTACTCGAGTACCGGTACTCTAGTACTACACCGGCGTTCCTTCAAAAAAAAAAGCAACCATATTACTGGCAGATGGACAACATCATATCGGTACATTCCTTTCCCGAATACAAGATAAGACCTGTAAATAAGGCCATAGGCGATCCAGCGGCTTCCATACGGGATAAACGTGGCTCCAACAACAAATTCTAAAGTATTCTCGCCAATTTTAAGAGTACCAGTATCCGGAGATGGCACTGCCAAGACCGCAGATTTGGGTGTGAGTCCCAGAGGTCCGGCGCCCAGACTTCCGGATACCTTCGGAATTGGTGAGCAAATGGGTTCTGGGAAAGAGGAAAATATCACCCACGTTAATCAACCCACGTTACAGTACCGGTAATTGGCCCTAATTCCTGCCTCCATTTGAACCGAGCTCATCGAAACACTTGATGGATTAGGCATCATGGCGTGAATGGGGATGACAATCCAAACTGGCCCTCGCTAGTGTTGAGGCCTCCTGACCACAGCAGTCTAAATACATACTCGAGTACTCGAGTACAGTATCTACGAGTAAAGCCCTATTTTCCACCATTCAACTTTTTTAGTGGATAGCCCCACCATTGGTTGTTAGGTACTGTACCGGTAAAGTTAGAAGGGGGCCAACTCACTATAAACCCGTCCAAGTCCTATCTAAGTCGCACCTGAGTCCTTGACGGTTCATAATATAGACTATCAAGAAAAAACGAGTGTCCTCGGTCGCTCGGGTGATATTTTTCGTGATAAAGATATACAAGTATCATAGAAAGGGGGCATCAAGGAAAAAAATAGGAGCTCCGTTGCGGGGAATCGAACCCCGATCTCGTCGGTGAAAGCGACGGATGCTAGCCGTTACACCACAACGGATTACAACAATTTCGACAATTTTGTTGTAACATCCTTGTGTTTCGTCAATAGTCGGTTTACCGGCAATGGCCCTGTGTCACTACAGCTCGCCCTCTCCTGCATCTTTCTGGAGAATACCTCCGTAAGTTAAACCAGATACCGTACCATCAGCAACCGCACAAGCCTGAAACCAACCAACTTAGGAAACGGGTAGACATCACTCCAAACCCCATAAGTTCCAGGTTCCAACATCTGCCTCGTTGAACATACCGGTGTGATACTGTATGTGCAGACCGACCAACGTTCTGCCCGTTAATTTAAACCATTCACGAATACTAGTCCACAAGCCCTAGCAAGTGTTGGCGACCTTGATAGGAGGAGGTGGAGTCCGTTGCCTTAGCAGGTCTCTGAAGTTTGCACGTATCTGTTGCGCTATGTGTACGGTTAATTCTTGCAGCCCAAATACCACGGAGAAGACTCCTCTTCCTAACGACTACACAGCATTAAGAGGTTTCGGCAAGCACATTAGGGCTCGACTAGTGTAACTTTTTGACGCGAATCCGTTTACACTATGATATAATACCTCACGCTTTTTCTAAAGGGGGCGGATCAGGACCTAGCCACATATTCCTAACGGGGGAGCGGGTCCCAGGGACCAGCGATGCGAAATTCCGAATCTATAGCAGGTTTCCGACAACTTAGGGTAGGAAAACTTCGCCGATCCGAGGACGCGGTTTTCTCCCACTGGCTACCGATATATCATAGTTCTTCTGGGAGAATTTGCGAATAACCCTGGTGGCTAGATGAGCCATGGTCAATCTCTTATCATAGCCTTAACAAGTAAATGTCACCAGAAAAACTTTGGCTAAATCAAGGAAATATTACCCAACACTTCAAATAAACATAAGAACCAATACCCTCATCTTCCCTAAAGTTCCGACGTGTGATTGAAGACCTTATTGCCATTGTGTAAGCGACTATGTTCCCGCCCCAGACATAGTATATCACTCGATAAAGGTGATTCACTAGGAAATCCTAAACGCTTTAGCTCCAATCACCCCAAGTGGATTGGCCCAAAACCTCTATCCTCTATTATCAACTGGTTTGTACCCTAGCGCGGTATGCAAATAGGATAAACCCCGTCGGACTGGATGCCAAGAATAACGGTGCCGGTGTTGAAAAACCAGGACTCCCACTGCCTAGCCGGTCCCAGAAGGGGCATCGCCTTGGTGCGGAATTTTGACCAATCCTTGCCGTGGATGTCGGGGTCCACAGCTGGTCGCTCCTGGTGAGAATCATGATGTGACAAGGGTTTATCAGTATTTCTCAGACCAAGCCTCCGTAAATAAGAACATTCCTACCAAAGGGCATCTTATAAGGGACTGTGGACTGGCGCCTGTCCGGTAGTATATCATATCGGTGCTTGAGTTTCCCAATAATTCTGCAATCCAAACCTTGCTGTCTTGGCAAGCGCGTTCATCTCGCGTCACGTGACTTTCTCCCCCCCACGAGCTTCAATTCTCGTGTTCCTCCTTCACATACTCCAGGTTCAACTGTCGTTTATAATATTCCTGAATAGCGCAATCTTCGTCCGTTTTCGTTTAATCCGAACGTTACTTGTTTTATCCCGTCAGGAATCCGGGCATCATCATTTTATTAGGCTCGCGGACAAAAAATCCGGCACCTCCAGAGAGTTTTCGATGAATGAGCAACCATTAATATCCACCACCGCCGTAACAATATAACTATGCTGATCTCCGACATTTGCAGAACCCGTTTCCTTCGGAATGAAGTTACTCAAGCCTAGTACTGAGCGGCCCTCAGCTTCCTCCACTTAGGTTCCACTCTCACCAGTCCTTTTGTACACTCTCCAGCGACTGATCATTCTTAAGTGGGATATACACTTTGGCTTGTAGAGCCCTCATTCCACCGAGCCCGGTGTGAGTTCCTCAAGCACCAATATATGCCAGATGCTGCGGACCCCGCCTCGCCCTCTTGTGGGCCTTTGCTCCCCATATCCATCCCTCCCGATGCTATCATATCGCGGATCGAAAGCGAGGTTTCTCTCCCTCCCTTTGGACTCGTCGCTCGATTATGTGGTCTGTGACCAGCTTAAATGTATTTTTTTTATCATTCCTTTTTGCCGCGACGTTGATTAGCCGCCTACCCGGTCTGGCGGGACCAGCTGCTATTCACGAGAATGGTGTTCACAGGCACAATGTAGCTATCGTTAGGAGGAATTTGGAGGCTAGGTCGAAGGGGGAGGTACTGCTGAAGCCGATTGACATAGACTATCTGTATCATTCGTTAAACCGACGGTCGGATGTGCCGAAATTGAACGATTATTCACGATTAGACCCAAGTATGAGGGAGTTATTGGTGTATGGGGCACCTGTTGGTATGGACCCAGTATTGCACTCGTGGACTGGAATAACTGACTAGTTGTAATAGCACAAGAGGGTGGCTTATTTGTCGCCAACATGACCGTCAACGCTCCAAAGGGAAAGAAACTGTTGTTGATGGAAAAGTTTAACGACTTCACGAAGGAGATGGATTACACAACCGCTGGCGACGGAAAGCTCTCAGTAACGCTAAAGGAAAGGAGAACCTACAACTATGTTTATTGGATATGGGGATGGTTGAACATGAGTGACAGAAACGAGTTCATAATGATAACAAATCACAAAGGGTGCGGCCCTGAGAACGAACGCACGGTTTATAGGTAATCACCATATATCCATGGCTAAGAGCCAGGATTAGTGCCACCCCGTTATCGATAGACGAACGGAGGAAAGCAAAGCTCTGGCGAAATGGAGTAGCCAACAGCAAGGGATTCCATCAGCTTCATTTGGTAATCAAATAGACGCGGGTATGGTTAAGGAAAGCGGTGCTCCTATACTTCAGGAAACCGGGGTATCAGTACCCACCATGAGCCCTATCGCTACACTTGGAGCTATTAGCAAGAACAATCTAGCCGCCCCAACAATAGTAACAACGACTGCTGTGCCTAACCCGCGGCACTCACAACACCGCCCACCGGAACTGGTCAAGCACTTGTTACACCAATGGACCCGGTAGCCGCCCCACCGGTAGGTCCCGATACCGGTCTGCCCCCTCTTTCGACATTCCCGGACACGGCCCAGTCAACTTTTCCCGGAACTGTTGTGCCTCAGAATCCGATGGATCCAGCAAATGCTGGCCAGACACAGCCTGGCCAAACGGTACCTGGACAAGCCCAGTCTCTCTCGCCCCCTACTAGTGATCCCACCACTAGCCAGTCCGTCACTAGCACCCCTCCAGGCGACTTCGCTACTAACCCAAGCTCAAAGTATAGCGCAACTACAAGCCCCTCTAGTTGCTCAAGGATACGCACTCCAACCTCAAGCACCGGCATACCCGCCTTCTGCTGCCCCCGGTGCTCCACTAGGAGGATATCTAGGATCTTTTAATTTTAAGGAGATAGGGGATAGAGCCATATGATTATTTTCGACATTTCATTTTGGATTGTCTACTAGTTTTTTGGGTGCTTCACGCATTTTTTCACCATTTTATTTTTTGAATTGTACAGCATTGTATTGCTATCGTTAGGGTAACTTATCACAAGAGGGGGGAAAAAAACATACAGTAAATAATACTCATAAAGTTGAATGACGGTGAAATCACACTGCAGGCAAATATAAACAAAGGAAAACAAAAAATCACGAAACCCGTTTACTCCTTCCTTGAGATGACCTTGCATTTTAATGGTTCATCTCGGAGGATGACGGACCAGTGCTCTGTGAACTTCATCCGTTCGGTACCTCGAGCACTAATATCTATCTCAAAACGACGGAAGATAGTCGCGATGGACATGTATAATTCGCACATTGCGAGACTGACAGTGTTAGTTCTGATGAATGATGACAACGTGTAGCCCCCAAAGGGGGATGCTTACTTTATACCAATGCACTGCCTAGGTCCTGCTCCGAAAGAGACAACGAATTTCTCATTCTGCTTGGACTCGGGGGTTAGCCAGCGTTCTGGCCAGAAGCGATGGGAGTCTGGAAAGATGTCCTCATCGTGGTGGATGGAGTAGCAGTCGATTTCGATTGTTGACTATATAATTTGTTATGAAACAAGTAAAGTAAAGTAGGTATGGTGCTAGTACTCACGTCTCCTGGAAGATGGTAGCCTCCAACAATAGCTCCCTCCTTGGGTACTCGCCGGGGCAAAGTCGAAGGTATACCATATGACAACCTGAGCATCTCAAGTATCACACCTCTCTACGCATTGTTAGCACAGCTGTTCACATTGATAAAATGATAACGACGACGAACCAAATACGGCAACTTCTCACAGCGAAGATATGAAAACTCCCCATTAATATCTGGGCTAGCCATCTTAAGTTCCTCATAAAGCTTTGCCTGGATAAGTGGATCTCTCGCAACTTCTAGCAACCCTACGCACATTGTCCACCGGGTTATATGAACACCGGCAGCAACAATGCTCATCGCTTCCTGTGCCAGTTTTGTCGGGCCGGTACTCTTCAGATCCGGATTCTCGGCGAGCATCCCGCCAAAGATGGACCGGTGCGCTGGATTGTTTTTTATTGTCCCATCAGACACGCGGGCGAAAACTTCCATTAGATGGACTTTTGCATCGAGCTCTAGTTCAGCAAAGCTGCCTGCCATAACGTTAGCGTTTAGTCACGAAGGAAAGAGTTTTGGGAAGAGCCATACCCCCATCGGGCATTAGACTGTTGATAATCCAGATGGGCAGCCAGGACACTATCTCCGCCAAGATCGGAAAGTGCTTGAAGATTAAGATGGCTTCGAGCTGGGAATCGAGTGCGTGCTCTATACGGGAGTCGAAGTCCGGAAGGCTCAGAATACTGCTTCCATCAGCCCCCGGCCAAAATTCAGCATGTTGAGAAAGTATGAAATACTCGTAGCTCTTAGAATAAGCAAATTCAGTGATAATATCCACGATGAATGCAGCGAACGCTTTGTGGCAATTGAAAAGTTTATCCTGCGCTTCATGCTCCTTCATGCGACGGCAGAGGAGATCAAGCTTCTCCTTGATAACGGGCTCTGAGTTTAAAATCGCTTTTCTGGAGAAAACTGGGTTTAGTAGTGAGCGCCGTTGGCGGTGGAGTTCATTGTCCATGATTGAGAAGATAGCATCGTAAATGAAGAACTGGCGGTAGAACCTAATATCTTTGGAAAAGGGGGTGCCCATCCTATGGACCTTCAAAATTTTAGCACAGAACAGCGAAAGGCCCCAATTTCGGGAATAATAACTCACTTCATGGTATGCAGAGCTCTTTCGGAGGCGGAGAGAATACGGGGAGACACGGACAATGGGGCCTTCAAAATGTTAGCACGATATCATACCCATTGTTTCGATAGTGAACACCATATTTCTCGTGTAATTCTTTCATTTTCCATGTAAATGATCCATCCTGAACTATCTAGAAGAAGGTCAGCTTCCGGTGGCAAAACTAGGGATTCACAACTCACATCATAATACATTTCATACAAGGAAGTCGCAGCAGCTAATTTCGGCCCAGGGAACTTTGACAGCGGGTCCAGATAAAGTCTGTAAAAAACAAGCCCAATTCTATTCAAAAGCCACACCCCAAGCACTGTGGCAGCGATAGTGCCCCTAGAAAGGCTAGGAGCTAGCTCCCGAACATAAGCTATGACGACGTCCAAAGCCATTTTATTCAAAAACTATCACGACGGCGAAACCTAAGCCATTTAGCGTGCTCCAAGCCTCACATGAAGGAATTAACATACAGTAGGGAAACTCTTCTCTTATTCTAGCGATCCCTTCTTTATTTCAGCGGGTTCCTCGTGTATTAGAGCTTTGCTCCGACGAGAGACATAGGATAGGCTTGAACCTTTATATAATAATCCCTACTCTCCTGAACCCATCCTACTGGGAGAGAAAGCAAGGCAGTATCGCCCCAGCAAAACCAGGTATGATCTGCAGAAGCCCAAACATCTCCCCAAGAGAGGTGGTGGTCGGAGAAAAAAATACATTATCATACGAACAACTTAGATAATGAAATCAAGTAGGCGAAGTTGCCCTGCTCCCAGATAGGGGGGACGACCCCCGCTCTGTATGGTTACTCAATGGGTAATTGGCTGCTTAGGCCGTTCTTGATTGGCTAAGGTGAGGGCTTTCTGGGCAATTATCGTTGTACGAGTATGCTGTGGAGTTATTTGCTTTTGAGCAATCCTGAATGAGCCGGCTGCTATACCCAACCGTCCAGCCAATCCAGGGCGACCCCAACCCAATTGCAGCTGCTCACATATCGTACTAAAGTCTTCAAAATCCGGCGGTTAGTAGTGTACTCGAGCACAAGTGTTGGGGGAGATGTTTTTGTAAAAGACAGGGCTCATTTTGCTTGCTAACTATCCATATCTCTCGTACGAAAACATCTCCCCGGGTACTAGTATCGGGTGTTGGCGCTGTAGTCACTACTGGCATCCTACTGCCGCATTGTGATATAGATTTGTGCAACTAATCGGAAGTGAATCCCTTGGGCTTTCTCTTCTTTGCCCTACTGTTGCAAGCTATATTCCTTCGGAAGAGGTTTAAAACTGTTCCCACGATGCCTATTCTAACGTTGTCGTGTTGCTCGCCCGCACCTGGCGGTCCCTCCGGGATGTGTGGACCCACTATCATAGCTTACCACAAACCCCAAAACCAAATAGTATCGTACCGAATGTTCTCATCCTTCCGACGTAGGTTTCATCTAACAAATTCAACCCCTCTCAAGTGCAATTTATTAAAATCCTATCACTCGGGGTGCACTAAACACACAATCAACACGGCTATCGATGCTGCACATATCTGGATAATATCTCTTCCTGCTACTGGTATTGGCTTGTGCCACCGGTACCAGACTAGAATAACACATCACAATGTGCCCCCCTTCCCAATCCCCCCTCCCGCCCCCCAGATACCGATACGGCAACCCGCAGGTAGTTACCGAAATACCGGCATTTCTATCGGCTACCCTAGGCTTCTCCACAATTCTACTGCGAACTCGCGGTGAGAGGGAACAAGCCACCAAGCAAATGCACTTTCCTCTACTCGAGCAATTGCTAGACACCAGGCCTAGATCTATGGAAATCGTCCCGCCCCGCCCGGGTCTTCGATTATTGGGCCGGAGAGGAATGGGTGTAGAATGCACGATATTACCCATTAAGCCCGGTGCAGCTGGACCAGTATTGTATCGTGGTCCATTGTATTGGAAAAACGCTGCAACTATCGCACAAATAAAATTGTATCAGATAAATAGTGGCAGCGGAGTACGACATTGTGGAGGAAATAACCAAGTGATGAGCTCTTGACGGAATCACCCAGCCCGAAACCCTATAGTACCTGAGACACACATATATATCATATATCCATTACCGGCATCTCGCGGGTCAGCCTGATCTGGCTCGGATGAAGAATTCCCACGCTATATTCGCACCCTCTTGTTCCCCAGACTCGAAGTCTGGGGAATTATCACCAGCAAGCAGTGGTAGTAAAGGAATCCAGCTCACTAGCTCATTCCCAAAATTCCATGAATTCCTCCCAGATGAGCTTGGCCCTGACCCAACGGAATGAGCTTCCGTTTGAGGAAAGTTTACTGTTTGATCGACGATACCACGAGTACATCATAGGATCTTTGCACAACAGCACCTGGAAGAGTTTTGTAGAAGCTGGATGGCGTCTAGCCTTTGTAACCGTTGATTCACCTGAAGGTCAAAGCCCAATTCTGTTCTATTGGCCTTTTTAAGGCACCCTTCGAACTCATAGAGCAAAGGCTCTACTACGGCACTGGCTGTCGCACAGAAGCGTCTTAATTACACACACATAGATTCTCGCCTCCTATTTCTATCACCCGTGTTCGCATAGACCATTGAACTTTCGTTTAACGCAAATCAGACGCGCAGACCTCACTTCGGTGCCAGTCTCCCCACAAACACCGGCCCAAGAAGCTACCGGCAGTGCGAGATGAGATCCCTCGGACCCTTTGTAATACCGGGACTTTCTATTTGCTGAAAACGACACTCAATATTGCATATGCATAGTACTGGAAATCCAGTATCGTTATCCTACATACTTGCATGTGAAGCTGACAAACAGAAGCTCGCGGCAATTATGAGATATAAACAGGTACCGGCGTTATCAGGCAAGCTATCATGTCATAGTTCGAAAAATCAGTATGCTCGCAGAAATCTGTGGGGTATGTTAATCTTAGAGCATTGGCATCCTGGATACCCTTACTGGGCCCCCCACTTTCCTGGAGGCGATCAATATGGCTACGTCAATATTAATAGCCGAGTGTGTGCCATGAAGATTCTGAAATTCGCGATCGCGAAAGCTCTCTCCAGCCAATCATTCGTCGACAGAGTTAACACCCACCCTTCAGTTCCTAATAGCGGCGCGAGTAATAAGAGTGCTCAAGTGCATTTCCCCAAACACCTTTCCTTCAGAAGCCTTATTTAGGGTCGAGCCAATCATTACTTGCGGAAAAGGGTTCTCGCGCTTGGTTTTTCTCTTTATGGATGGCTACTACTACCCTTCACACTCAGAGTTAGGCTTGACCGAATGATGGCGCACATGAGACAAATATCTACGGAGGCCTGGTAGCGCACCTAATATGAGCTCTCGCAGGATGGGCCTCTTTTTGTCGGTAGTAGACCAGGTGGATTTCTGCAAATCGGCAGAAAACCGGCGCAATCGGAGACCAAGAAAGAACACACTCTAAACAGATACACACCAGGGGGGCAGATAACCCAGGGGATGAGACACCACAAATGTGTGCGGAACAGGCTTCAGTACTGTACAATGCCGTATTTGATGAACTACATTTCCCAAGGCCGAAAGACCAGTTCTTTCAGCACTCTGTTATCCTCGAGGAGAGGAGCTAGGCCCGCAAGTAATTATGATAAATTATAACTAGAATTACAATACCGCACTTGAATGGCAAACTTGGGGCGGGGCGACTGCCTCTTTCGTGCTTTGAAATGCGAACCTACAAGTACTCGTGATGTACAGAACGAGTACTTCCATGAATACAACACTCCTGAATGGCAAGCCTTCCCAGGGCTGAGGGATCCCAGGAATCCCCCTGTTCTGGGAAGCTCATATCACTACTCGTAATTTTCGGACGTTTGTGAATACGATTGCTATTGCATACCACCAAAATTCTGAGGCTGCGGACGATCTTCCGCCCATATGCAATAGCAGCTGTGTTCACAAACGTCAGAAAATTACGAGTACTTGAGCACCGGTACTCGTCCCAGGCAGGAGGTATCCGAAAATACGGGTCGTGATTTTGTATTACGCAAGGAACTTTTCCCATGCGTTCCAAGAATCCCTGTTTTCGGATACTTCTTGCCTGGGACGAGTATCATGCCGCGGTATGATAGAATATCGTTCCACAGGTAAATACCCCTAAGGTCTTGAAACCCCTCCAGCTGGCCCCAGTGGATTGAACCCTTTTCGTACCCAGTATCGCTCAGATATCATACCTCAAGGTATCATAATCCAAGGTTGTTGAAGACACCCCTCCACCATTAAGCCCCGCAATTCAGTCGGGCGTCCAGGATCCCCATTGGATCCGCGATAGAACCAATCATCTCTATCACTCACATACTTACAAGTACCTGCCATACCAGCATCAACACTCGAAAGCCCCATACTTTCTGCAAACCCTGATAGCAAAATTCGATGATACTCTTACTCCTCTAAAAACTTTGACCCAAAAATTTCGCCCAGGCATTTTTAACCTTCATCCCCCGTCAGCATTCCGAGAGCCTAAAGGCCTCCTGTCAACAGCCCATCAGGCCCAATACCACTACTATCCAGCAGTATCATGCTTAAACTACTACTCCACCGCGCAGGTGCTCAGAGTCGACGCGGCGTCACATACCGGTACGGTAAGAGTACATTCTGCAACCGCCGAGGCGCCCACCCAGGCGCCCAGACAGAACAATAAGCGAGGCCAGCCCGGGTCAACCCCGCAATGATAAAGTGGGAAGGCGACGGCAATCACCCCCCACCGCCCGGATCGCAACTTGGCTGGTCGATCACTTGACGCTCCTGTTGGCTCACAGCTGGAGCTACCCGATGTTCCCCGCACGTGACGTGAGTGTGGATGTGATTAAATTTATGGACTTCGCACCTAAGCCGCTGTTGCCCTGACTGCTTCCGTTCACTAGGTATCCTATGAGAATCCTTTTTCCAATCAAGCTCCCGCAGAGATATTATTCATGAGTAAACTAGTAGCCGGTGTCGCATGGGTTTCCCGGTTGGCCCGTCCCAGTGTTGAGGCTCTTCAGCCTTGCAACTGTCCCCCGTACGACAGCTGAGTCCTGTCTAGGTTACTTCTAAGGTGTACTGGACGCCCAGTGACTGGTCATACTAACCCAGATTCCTGCTGCGTGAGGATTGTTTAACCAATTTCTGGGGGGGGGGTGAGCGTTCCCTTTGGGGTTCTGGTGTTTCTTCCTCATCCTGAAATATTTTGGGGCGGTTTTGTGGTTTCACCGTCCTCCGGGAGCCGCCCGGGGACGAGCACGAAGACAGGCCTAGCCAAACAGAGTCTCCGCTGCTGCTGCACCTTGCGGGAATTCCCGGAATTCTATGCTGTATTGAGCTTCTTAGTCCCCGAAAGTAAGTCACTTTCAACCTTGAATGACACTCCCCGGTGCTAACGTGACTTGAAGAGGTTATGAATATCATGATAGAATAATCTAGGAACCCAAAAACATCTGTAATCATATGTGCAGTGGCATGCCTCTGAAAATACTGATTAGACTACCGTAAGAACTGGAATAATTGAGAATCTTGCTAGGATGTTGGAGCTGCCTCTCCTAGTAAAGTCTGTTATATTTTTCTTTTTATCTCTCAACGGGGCTGCGTTTCTCACTCTAATCCAAAGGGGCAAATTTTGGACGTCCTAGCGCCACTCTCAATAATTCCAGTTCTTACGGTACCCTAGCAAAAATGCACAAAACCTCAAAGCACATCCGCAGCCCATTCTAATGAGTGACAAGCGATGATCGCCCAATCTAACAATACCTGATACCAACCAGCGAATGCTCACGTGATCCCGCCAATAACAACTCTCTGCACTAGCTGATTTTTTTAATATTCGGACGCCTTGGCGCCAAGCCTCATACAAATTCGTGCCAAGGTGTCCGAATACTTTTGAGTTCGGCTAGTACTACCACGTCGATCATGCCCACCCCCAAAATGTTGTGGCCTGGATCCCGCATCATATCAACCGCCCGCTACTATTCCAAACGCCAAACGTCTACGCCGCGCATCGCCGCCCCCCGCTAAAAGTACCGAAACGACTAAGTTATGAAACTCACGTACCTCCCCAACGAAATAATCCTCCAAATCACCGAGTCCCTCTCGCCACCGCACATAAACCACCTCCTCCGTGCGAACCGGCACCTATCCCTCCTCCTACCCTCCGCACTTCTATCTAGTATCTGCCGTACACGCTCGGAAGAGCACGGCGTCAGAGCGATCTACTTCTTCGCCGAGGGAAGAGATAGGCTGCCCATCCGCTGGCTGATAGAGAAGGGAGTGCTAGACTTTATCGAGAACGGAAGGCTCCTGCATGAGGCGGTGATGAGTCGGAGTTGCGCTGTCGTGGAGACGCTACTGGAATGCGGGGTTCCGGCAAATACGAAGGACTCCGCGGGGCGTTCGCTAGTATACCTTGCCGTTAAGACAGAGCGCCTAGACGTGTTGGAGGTGTTGCTAGGAAGGAAAGACGCGGATGTTAACTCCCAGGAACACCGTCGCGGGAAGTCCCCGTTTCACATTGCTGTCAGAAGGAAACATCTCCCTTCCGTGAGGCTTCTGATGGGCGACGGGAGGGTCAACGTCAACCTTGCCGATCACTACGAGGAGACGCCATTGCACTCTGCAGCGAGGTCGGCGCATGTGGAGATTGTGAAAATGCTATTGGAGGACGAGAAATTGCGTGTCAATTGCCTGGATGTATGCGGTTACACCCCGTTGCATCTTGCCGTTGACGGCGGGGACGTGTCCATTGTGCGGATGATGCTCCAGGACCAGAGATTTAACGTCACGATTGGAGAACCCGGGGGGCAGACACTGCTACACATCGCGACTAGACGCGGGTATGAAGAGATTGTACGGGTTCTACTTGACGACGGGAGATTCGACCCCAACGTGCCTGATGATATGAGTATGTCCCCGGATCGACTTATTCTAGAGGAGACTAATCCGGGAGAGAAAAAAGGGGACTGGACTGCGTTGCATCGAGCGGTGCATATCAGAAATGTGGCCATTGTTGAGCTTCTCCTGGCGGATGAGAGGGTTGATGTCAATTGCAGATCGAGTGTTGGCAAGACACCGTTGCATTTGGCCGCCGTTAGCAGACATAGAGGGATGCTGGGGCTTCTACTCGCTCATGAGGATGTTGATGTCCATGCGATGGACCATGATGGGGTTACGCCGTTGGAACTTCTATTGGATCGTGGGGATGTTGGTGTCCAGGTGATGGACCATGATGTAGTGACGCCGATAGAGTTGGCGGCTGGATGGGAGCTCGAAACATCGTTCTTCAGAGAGGGAGTTTAGGACCTTGCTGGATGATAACACGTACTTCGATTTCACACCCCTGTTCTCGAGGCGGGAAATAAGGATAGTTTGGTAAGGGATGATGGTTAGCTCTGACTTTTGGTTAAACGTGGAATTCAATAACGACTATTTATACCCTGAGCCAGAACTTAACCTGCTTGACGTCCATAGTTCTACGCACTCGGTGCCCTGTTCCTAAGAATGCCACAGCACCATTTCCCACACCACCCTTGCGTTATTATAAAAGGACAATAAAACATCTCGCGAGCAAGGGTCAAATACACAAGGCAGAAGGTCACGTCTCGATTTCACTCCGGCCCGAAAGCGCCACTCACCACTACTCGCAAAGTTTTCATTACTCCGCAGGGACCATAAAGACCTCCATAAACACAGCTCAACAAAAACAATAGCGACCTGGGCAATCCCTCCCACCCCAGAATCGATCAGTTCAACAAGTCTATCTATGATACGATCCCTCAGGTTCCTAGCTGGAGGCCCTTAGGGCCCGATGGGGTACTCCCAGTACTCCCAAAGTTATGAGAACCTTTCCCAACAATATAAAAATTCAGATTATAAAGTCTTCCTATATTACAAATATTTAATAAACAGCCTGTGAAAAAACAAAAAACCCCCTCCTACAGAGTCCAAGTGTTCCAAAATTCAAAAAGTAATTTAAGGATAGTTGAACTTAGTTTAACAATACCCTAAAACCCCCAATAATCGGCCCATGTGCTATCGGTATGTCGTCGAAAATTCACTACTCGGTAATAGGGGCGAAAAACAAAACTAATGCTGAGCTGCTCAGCCCCTCCGAAGGGGATAAAAAGAAGGAAGAAAAGAAACGCCAGACCTTACCAGAGGGGGCAACTCCAACGACATCCCGGTAGCGGTTGTCGGAGCTTCTGCGGTACGATTACAGCAGATATTCTGTAATCTACCGATAGAGGTATTTGGAGACATTTGGTCTAATCGCAACATCGAGGATCCAACAGTAGTAGCCAAATAAGGACCACCTTTGCTGATTTCGTCTCCTAATACAAAAGCTGCATGTGCAAAAACCACCCTGCTTGGCGGAGAATTTACTTACTTATGCCTTGGAGACCGGACCAGGCCAGCCTGGAAGACCAAAACCCGTTCAACCCGGGTCATACAAAAAATAGTCTGGTATAATAAACATGATACCAAATTAGAAATCGACCAAGAACACAAACGATAATCCCCAAAGTCTAACCCTACCGTATTCAAGACAAGAAGACCAAAATTGCAAACGAAACCATCGACGCGCGTGCAAGGATTGGCTTGGCTGGCCGACCAAAACAATAGCCAGAATCGCTATCGTGCTCACTCGGGCCATATAAGTTACGGGTGAATGCCTTCACCTCCGTCATTATCCATCAAATACGTGCCAAGTTCACTTGTGCCGGCTGTCTCGTCTGCCGTTGGCACAATCAGGCCTTTAACACCCTCCTGGAGATGGGTGTTCCCACCGCGTTTCGGGGGGGGGGCGTACGGCAGGATTACCACCACATACCACATGTCAGAATCGGTCAACAGGCTTGAAATCTAGTGGGCACCCAGCGCGCCCTGGTGGATTTGAAAAACGATTTGCGCCGTTTCAAGCGCCGTTTTGGGGTTGGCGTCGCGGTATGATACTTTTGCTCGTGGTTTGGGATGGCGGTGCGCCGTTCTCTGCCCACAACGCTAAAGGACATCTGCTTGAGAGCAGGAGCGTTAGTGCCTCCAGTGGGCGCGTCCGCCCGCACACACCAATACCCAGATCAAGCGATGAAAACGGACCGATCCGGAGGCGGGGGGAGATCCTACCGTAGGCGAAAGATCTAACATGAATACCAGGGACCAAAGTACCCGATGATAATCGATACCTCTGTAACTCCGAGTAGGACGAGGAAACACTCTCATCCGAGTGACAATCTGTGCCAACGGAGGCCCTCCCTAACACTACATGGACAAATCCTACGCATCCATCCACAAACGTTCGTGAGAGTCCTAGCCTTGCCGACCGTAGAACTCTAGGACATTATCCCTAGTTGAAAATAATAGAGAACAACCCTATGTTCTAATGGAGGTCTCTAAGTCGGTATTTTGATAAGGGGCCCCAACCCCCGCACACATTTAGCACAGCAGTCGCAGGTGTAAGAACCACATCACCAATTCCTCACAAACATCCAATCTAAAAACGAAATGTTTCGGGTGTTTCTATTTACAGAAGCCTATGCTTCACCAAAACCGGCAAAACAAACCTATGCCCCCGAATTTACCCCACCGAAACCCCCATGCATCGAGGTGTAAATTAAGGTTAGGCAACAGGAAGTGCACTCGTTGCCGACTTTGGATACAATCCCCACTTCTTAAGTATGTTATGCCTCGCCATGAAGTCGCGCTGGGCTTTTCCGAAAATGTACATGGGGATGGATAAGACGCAAACGGTTGTCTGAATCGCTCCGAGGATGTCGAAAACTCTCGCAGGGCCCTATTTTGGTACCGTAATTAGCAGAGGATCTTGACAGCTCAGGAGAGGGTCTTACATCGCTATACACCCAATCAACCAAGAAATAGGTGCATCCAAAGGCAAAAAAGTTTTTTAGCAACAACATTGAAACCATCATCTCTATCGCAATATCTCGATGCGCGTCGAGAATATAAGAGAAAGTCACAGTGCAACTCATAACAACCCCAAATGTCAATAATCCGTAGAGGACAGACGGAACAATCCAATGCAGATGCAAATCAGCAACATGGCCATACGCATATAGCCCAGGCAACGCGAAACATGCAACCGGAATAACAAGCAAGATCCTAAACTCGGGTTCGTAGATATTCTTGTTTTTACGCGCCATCCACTTGGCTGACCAGTCGGAGACGAAAGCGCCAAAAAAATATGCACTAAGTGCCCCAATGAACGGCGCAGTATACATATATCCGAGCTCTTCCGGACCGAAGTTAGTAGGTGGCCCGGCAAACATCTGGGCAAGAACAACGGATACAGCAATCCCCTGTGTTCCCAAGCATTAGCCAATTCGAAGGGCGAATGTCGATAAAATAAAACACATACCCAAGTAATGAAGGTTCCCTGAAACGAGAATGCCCACAGCGTAGCAGGGTACAAAAACAAGGCAAAGGGCGTGAATATCAACTTGAAAAAGCTTTCATCTGAGAACCTTCCATTGTAAATCTTGAGCTCTTGTACCCAAGTCTTCCTCTCTTCACCTAAGCCCACTATGATAGCTGGTTCATTGTTTAAAGTGACAGGTGTCTCCGTCGCAGACACAATTCCTCCCGGCTTTAAACCACTGCCACTCGCCACCTCTTCCCCCGGTAATGTGGTTCTCTCTTCTTCTGCACCGTTGACAGTTGCTGATTTTTCACCCACTTCTATAACTCCCTCAGTCCTAGCACCATTTGCCTTCCCTAATTTCTCGTCCAGTTCACTTAGATCACTACTAGAGTGCAGATCGGTGTCGAAAATCGCAGGCCGATTATAAGCGTGTTCCGGGACAAGAAGGATAACTAGGATTAAGACCGGCCCAAGGAAGGCACTTATTATCTGGAATTGAGAGCGCCAGCCATGTCTCGTGGATATTAATCCACCCAAAACCGGCATGAAAAAAGTGACTCCCAAGAAAGTAAGGTTGTAGAAGGCAATACGTTTTCCACGTTGGTGAACCTAGCCCTGTTAGTCATCGAAAAGCGATGAATCAGTAACTCCTGGAAACCTACAAAGTACATATCCCCGACAGTGGAAGGAACAATTGTTTCAAATGCCCCCAGTCCAAATCCCTAAGTTAAATGTAAGCCAAACCTTCATCCTCCAACTGCTCATAGGAAAAAAAAAACAAGTATGATACCTGTAGAATTCTTGCTCCCAAGAAGCTATCTGTGTCTTGCGCGAGTGCATTCCAAACCGCACCGATGAAGAGGAGAAGTGTAGAAACTATATAAACCGGACGTTTACCCCAAATTCTCCCAACCGCAGATCCAAAGAGTCCAGCAATTCCAGCAGGCCAAAACTGCCAACCAGCAAACTTTGCAGTAACTTGATAGGTAGTTTTGAATTCGTCGACCAACATTTTGTTGATCGGCGCAATGGCTGGGCCAAGAGGTGCAGCTTTAATTGAGTTAGCAAGCATTTCACTTTCAAATTGATCATTTGAGAAAACTGACCGGCTCCAGCGGCAAGACATAGAACGAAGAGGGTAAGATCTTTCTTCCACAGTGGCCAATTCTGTTGTAGACGTTAGGTCAACCAGACAAAAACCACCTGTCGCAAACAGACTTTAGGGGAAAATCTAAACGAAACCAACCAAAGGGTCATTGGGTGAGTCTGATGGCTGAGGAACAAGTAGAAGCTGGGAATCTTTTCCTGTCCCGTGTTTGAGATGACTTGTTCTACTGGGAGCCTCTTCTGTACCCTGATCTTCGTAAAGCGTAGCTGTTCCAGGAACATGTCTAGCATGTCCGAATTCATAGATCCCAACACCCATGGTGTATCGATTGATCAACGTAGTCGAGACGATTTTTTACGAATTATTCAGTGAAGATTAGAAATGAAGCTTGATAGAAGGGTGAGGAGATAAAAGAGTTCGCCAGATTTTGTGGTCAGAGGTTGAGAAGGGGGGTGGGGGGGTAGGATGGATGGCTGATGAAAGTCATCAAGGTGAGGTACGCGTGCTCAGGTCCATTTTTTCTAAGTCCGAAGAATACAATGCTGGACAGACGGGAGCTCCCCAAGAACCTGATTTACGAGAGCACATATTTCACGGTAAGCAGGATGCTTACTTGGCCCAAAAAGGAAATGAAAAACTTATAATAACTTGCATATGCGGCGGTCCAGAGAGTAGTCGGAATCTCCGATAGACTCGGCTCACTCAGGAAGTCCTACACCCTGCTATAAACTAGAAACAAAGATGGCACTCTTCCTCTGGTGCGATTATTTAACAGTACCGGTAAATTAGAGTTGATATATGGTTTTTTCTTTTCACTTGAGGTTATGGAGCAAGTTATTGCTGTGGTTGGATTTGGAGTTGGAGTGGAGGATGCTGTACATCTTTATCAAACAGCTCACTGCAACAAGAACCAGTTATTGGTTTCAAACTCAAGTATAGTTTCTTTCCCAGGAATCTGGTAGCCCTTATGGCCCGGATGTAACAATGAATAAAGGCGATTAGGTGAACTAAAGGTATGCCTCATGGCGTTCCAATCATGGGATCAAGAATGAAGGTATGATGAGTCGACACAGGACCACTACGGTACTCGAGTAAGTTACCCGTCGATCCCCCACTCTGATACCCCCTTCCCCTCCTGTGGCATGGTGGGGCATATCGGGAATTAAGAGTGGTAGGGATATGACAGTGGCTCAGCGTTAGATAAATATGACCAATTAGACCCCCCTACCTCTCCCCTTCCTTGAACCCGGACGACATCGCACTTGCTGCCGAGAACTAGGACTGGCAGCAGGTATGATGGATGCACTGGAACATTTTCCTCAAGTTGAGTGGGATGGAAGGTCTCTCAAAACACAATGCACTCAGAAGCTCAGTGGTGTGCCCGTAACCATTAGTCTAAGTGTAGAGACCGTTGCCAAGTGGGTGGAGTTCAAATGGGCGTTGGGCCACGCTAAATCCCTACGGTGCCGAGACATACCGGTCGGTTTTAGAATTTGGAATACTAGCCTATTTAGGTAATTAGGAGTAAATCTACGCGAGATTTCTCGTTTCCGTCATGGCCATACTTGTAGTGAGCAGTAGTGCTCGAATAGATTTTGTGGTATTCTGAGCACTTCACCTCTTGCGAACAGATAGGTTTTTCCTACCACGATTACCAAAATAGGTTAGTGTTCCGGATTTTAAAACTAACCGGAATGTCTCGACAACTTCCCCTAGGCAAGGAGCACTGTGTACTCGAGTGGGGGCCTAGATAAGGCTGTGGAACGGGAGGGACCACGGAAACACATCATGCCGCAAGCACTTGAATAAGCGGGCCATGTAATAGTACCGGTACCAGGGTGTGAGGGTAAGTGATCGGAAAAAATGTGGTTGGTACAACACCACTTCTTTTCCGATCACTTACCCTCACACCCTGGTACTATGTCCAAAATTTCCCTCTCTAGAAAAGGGACAAAAAGCACAAAAGAAAATTGCGTTGCGAGAGAAATAAAAAATAAAAAGACATCAGACCTTACTAGGGGCGGCAACTCCAACGTCCTAGCGCATGGCTCGGTTTTTCGAGTTCTTACCGTAGTGTAAACTGGATTCAGACGGATTTCAACCTCTCAACATTCCATCCAACAATAAATTGCAAGCACCCATTCCAACCTCCTCTGCTAGATCCCATAATACTAGGGCCAAGACCGATTGCCGGCAATACTCAAGCCAGGACCCACCCAAGCTGTGACTACGGAGGTACCGTAGAAACTCGTGAAATTGGCTACCTTCGAGAGTCTCTAATATCCAGGTTTAGAGACAAAAACACCTCTCGAAATGCAGGATAGTTTGATCGGGACTGAAGCTCCTGGACCTCGCTAGCTGGTGGCGTAATATTGCTGTACCCCTACAGCCTGCAAAAGCTCTCCCACATTAGATAAACACTATTCCTACTAAAGGTGTTTTGGCTCTGAACCTGGAGATTAGAGACTCTCGGAGATAGCCAATTTCACGAGTTTCTACGGTACAGCACCTAAGTTTTGTATGTTATACTAGTAGTGGGTGTTGGGTGAGCCACTAGGGTAACACACAAAACTTATGAGCTGTACCTCCGCAGCATCATAGAGCACTGTATACTTAATCGTCCGACCACAGAACACTGCCGTCGTGCCTGCATAAGTACCGTACTAGGACAGTGTAGGCATGTTGGGGTATCCCTGCCCGTGTAGGCAACTAACTCACCGACAAAATCGTGATACTGGTCCCGTGGCGCTGGCGGCGCGGACTGGGTATATCTCAAGCAAAACCGTGTCCGCCCACCCCCGATGTGGATCCTTAACTCCAACCTCGATTCCTCCGGTAATATGTACTTGTATTACAACACATTCCTCCTGTGGAGCTCGTTTGATAGGACTAACGGAGTCGATCGTGGATATACGGATAAATACCAAATCAGCGACCCGGAGTTGCTATCCTGAGGAACCAGAGGGTGGGGAGGGGTATTGCAAAACATTTCTGCAAGAACTCAAATAGTTGGTGCTCGCGCTAGGACATTGGAGTTGCCTTTTCTGGTAAGGTCAGACACTCCTCTCAAGGGCCCTAATATGATACAGTAGTCCAAGGCCCCCACAATCAAACGCCCGGGAGCACCACATGCAACAGGGGAAACTGGAAATGGCCCGCAACCTCCGCTCCCGGTATTACCACGGTAACACCCTGCGCAGCTCGCTGTCACCGGAGACAATACCGCAGCTCCTCGCCGACAGCGAAACCGACCAAGGTGTATGGTAAGTATGTTGAGAGGAAACATAATTCTGCACGGTCAGTACTCCCCAGTGCGTCTTTTCCATCCCAAGTGTCAATCATTCCATCAACATAGCAGCAGTCGATCCTTAGACGAGAACAAGCTTCGAATACCTACCTGAAACCTATTGACACAAACAACCACCCCCTCTGCTCCATTCTCCCATTGTGCCACTTGCCATGTACTCGAGTATAGTACAAGCATGAGTGCAGCCGGCAGTAAAAACACGGAAAATGAGACACGGGATTCTGGAGCCCAGGCCGGAGTGTTGAGTGACTCGAGCCAATCTGTTTCCATGTTTCTAACCCCGGTTTTCCACTTTTTTTTTTCCTGCATGTTGTACCACATCTAGATACCGGTATATCAAGATCCTTGTATCCCGATGGTTAATGGTGAATTTCACAAGCAGCATTCGCCAACATCTTAAACGACCCAGTGCTAAACGAGTTCTCGCTCGCCATTGCGGTCAAAGCGCCATTAAGAATGAAGAATTCCTGTTGAATCTGCGACTGCAGAAAAATGCCCTGCTCACATGTCAAGTGTGTCTCGCAGTCTATCGTCGTACGGCGGTGTGTTGAAGGAGGGGCAGGTGAAGGAGGAGTTCCACCCTCGTCGACATAGTAAGCCAGGATGCCAACAAGTATGATACATAGTTCCGCTTGGTAGGGAAAAGTCGCGGTATTTGCGCTGCCGGGTTGAAGCTGGACACCCATATACCGTTAACATAGCCATCGCGGGACCCAAAACGAGCACATGCATTGCCACACAATTAGTAAGCAGATACTGTACGAGTAGGATATTCTGAGAGCAAGCCGAGTTTTTACCCTGGAATTTTCCTGTCGGTAGATTTCTTGGCATGCAGAGATTTCCGCATAAGACAGGAGAGTTTCTTACTACGGTAGCTAGACAAGCCACAAACATTCCTTTACAACAACTGAACAATTGAGATAGAGCACAGCTCTTGCCTATCTCAATTTGGTTTAACTTCATCACCATTGCTTCTTCTGCGCCGGTCAACCTATGCCATACTGATTCGAGTCCATTTTCCTTCTTCTATCTTTCAATATATCGAGCAGGTAACAGAGCATCTTTCCCCCAAGGCGCAGCCCGGTCGAAACTGGTAGCAAATGTGATCGGCAGCGGGAGGGGGAAATGCGCGTTTGGACGAAGTCGATGGTGAGCTTGTAACGGGGAGGAAAGGCATGTTGATTCAAGAGTGGAGATGGTCTCCTATGGATCAGAAATCAAATGCATGCCAAGAGACGCACAAACACTCAGGACAATACCTTCCGACATACCGGTATCATACTGCTATGTGGATTATTCCATCAGAAACACCATCCACGTGGGAAGCCCAAAGTCACACCTCCCACATCGGTAGTCCTCTTAATACCACAGTCGAACCCCCGCAAAGGTGTTTTCTGTCCATATAGTATCCTTCAATTTGGTGGGATATTGACTAGTCACTGCAACCCACGATGGTAAGGATGCACAGAAGTTGAAGCAGAATCGAGAGAGGAAAACGCCTCTTAAGTAGCACTTCGAAACCACGCCTTTCTGGCAGTTTCAGAGTCCCAAGACCGAACTGGGGGAAAAAATGAAAACCAATTGTATCGAAGAGTGATGGTAATTACTACGATGGGGTGTTCCGCAACTTCCCTACCCATACTGCCTTCTTGGAGGTTGCGTAGAAGCTCGTGAAGGTACCACTTGGCTACTGTGAACACAAGTGCTGTGCTAGCACTCGCACCACTCCGCCTCAAGGGTATGGTACATTCCCACCTAGCACTATTGCTACTGTAAATAGTGTTAATGACCACTCAAGCTGAGAAACATTCTTAGTCAAACGGCAAAGTCGGTGGTGACACCAGCACAACTCCAAGGCCACCAGAATTCACCCCTCTCAATCAACCATTACAATCTTCAACGGGGGCGTAATAAAGACCAGTGGGTGATGAACAAAAATATTTGGCAGGCTAATAAGCGAATTCGTTAAAGTAGGGTAACACAAAAATACCTCCCGTTTTTGTCTTGCCCACGTTGAAGACTTGTTGGAACAGGCAACTTCTTCCTCCGTCCTCCGCCTCCTCTTCCATCTTTACTCCCACCCCCACAATCCCTATCTCAATCAATCAATACAACAACAACACCTACAGCCATGGCCGAAAAACCCACCGACGACGCTGCTGTCAAAGTCCGCATAATAACACACATGAACCATGACCACAAGAAATCCCTAAGCCACTACCTCCAACACTACTCAAAACTCCCACCAGCAATCGCAGACACAGCCCAGCTTGTCGGCGTCTCGCTCTCGCGCATCACCCTCACCACCCGCTCCTCGCCTACGGGGACTGAGGCAACAACGTACCTCCCCATCCGCCCCTCGCCCATGCAGAACATGTCGGAATCGAGGGAGCGGTTGGCCTACATGGCGAACGAATGCCTAACCGGACTGGGATTGAGTCCATATGTGGTCAAGACTTACACTCCGCCTGGAGCCTTTGGCGTCGCGGTGGTGGCGGGCGTGTTGATGGGTTTATGGACGTTTTCGGCGGAAAGGAATTTGGCGGAGGGGTCGTTTGCTCGCGTGTTTGTGATCCTCTACTTTACCTCTCAGAGAGTGAATGGTTGTGGATATGGCTAATTTCTATAGCTACCTTTTGCAAAATTACCATCCTTTGGCGGATTTCCTGATGAAGACGCATCTGATCGGCTTCGTCAGCATCATTGTGGTTCACTTAGCTGAGTGTGTGCATTTACAAAGGACCCGACTGCGTAAGCACCAGGTTGAAACTTTCTCCAAGACTTGGTGGCTGTGGATGGTGTCGTCCTCTCTCGAAGGTTTTGGAGTGTTCAAAAGGTTTGATAAGGAGGTGGAGAAGGTAACCAAGGCCGAGAAGCATTGAGTCCAGGCGTTTGTTTGTTCATTGGCTCTTTCTTACTACTATGGTAGAATATCATACCGCTTCTCTTGTTCTTCATAATTTACTACTGTAGACAAAAGCCAACCCCCCGATTAGCCACAGTAGCTCCCACACCTCATCCGCGATAACCCACACCAGCACTCCTCCCCCGCTCTTGCATTACCTGCAGCAGCGTGATGAGTTGTATGGTACAGTACAGCACAGTGCCCAACGCACAGCTTACCACCATCCCATTCTAGCAATTCACAACCCCTCACTCGTTGGAACGATATCAACGGCCCACTCATCCAATCAAATACCGTAGCATAAAAAAATAAAAATAAAAAAAGAGGAGCTGGCCGCGAAATAATCAAGGGGGTATGATAAGCGTCGGTGGGTTATGGCTTGGGATTAACATAGCTGATGTTCTCCTTGTGGGATGGGTATGATGAGCTGTTCTAGTGTATCGCTATTTTGCACATTTTTTTATCTTCCCCATCTCCCTTTATAATACCACCGCAATCCATCCGCCATCCGCACTGTGCGAACCTCGTTCATGCTTAGCGTTATCGCCTTCCATTATTCGACTTGCGTCTTGGGGTATTTCACATTTGGCTTCTGTCTTTGTGAACCCTGCCGAGTGATCTCGGCATGTCTCCTCCTATTCGTTGACCGTTCGGTTCCTTCGACTGAAGCGTTTTCGGGAGTGATCTCCACCCAGCGGGATATACTTGTAGTCAGAGGATTTGGGCGGGCCATGAATCATTCGTGTTCCTAGATAGAGGTTTCTGGTATATGGATCCTTCTATATCCTCCTGAGGGCTATTTGGCACAGGACGGTTTCTGACCAACTCCTGTGTGAATCGTGGGTTAGGCCAAGCCATTCGCTAGCACCAAGGTTGTGTGCGATCACTGCTAGAAGCGGTTTATTGTAGAACTGTCGAAAGAAGTGTGGTATAGTTCCGTGACAGTAAAGCATCCGCTTTCTCATACTTAATCACTCGAATCCCACTTTAATATTATACCACAAGTACCGTACAATCGCTCTTCCTTCCACACGGGCCACCCAAGTTATACCTCCCGTGGCTCTAGAACATGGCGTCACATTCTCAGACCTCTCATCTTACCGGGACATTTTAAATGGCAATTTTAATTAATATCACTAGCACCCCAGCAGCCAGATACAAATAATTCACATCCACGCAAAAGAGAAAGTACAAGAAACACCTCCCAGAAGAAACAATACCCGGAACCCATTTTTATAAATTTAGTCGTGACATTGATAGCCTTCGCCTCAATCCCATTGCCAGAACTTGAGATCAGGAGAACAACGAGCGCCTGAAACCAAACAACAGAAGAGGAAAGACGGAAAACCCCCACAACCGAAGAATTACTTTCGTAATTCCGCGATCCTCTTCTGAACATTGGCCCTCTTCTCCTCGCGCGAGATCTTCTTGAGGCGGTACTTCTCGCTCTCGGCCTTCCAGTAATCCTTGCCCCTGGTGTCCTTATCGGGGTCCTCAAGGTTGGGGTCCTCACGGATCTTGGCATGAGCATCGGCGTAAAGCTTCTCGAGACCATCGGCTATTGGGTTGTTAGCACAGCCGCAGAGAATAGTAGAATAAGAAGTAAATACCCTCAACACCGTCATCAAGGTATTGCTGGAATTGAGACTTGTAACGTTCCTCATCGTCATCAGCGAGAGTCTCCATGTACTCGGCGACGTGACCGCCGAAGATGTATCTGATAGCCTGTCAGTTGTGTATCACACTCCGCATGCTAGTTTAGAGCTTGCCTCCTCAGAGCATCGGCATCCAATTCCTTGGTTTCGATATCATAGCCAGGGAATCGGCTCTCAGAGTGGGGAATGTAAAGACCGCCGTCGGAAGCACCCTTCATGGCACCGAAAACTCTAGCACCAGTGGTAGTCTTCTTCAAACCAACATCTAAGTAAGCCTTGAATGGACGTCTGGGCTCTCCGTCGACATCGGCGTCCTCGGTCAACTGGAATTCACCATCGGGCTCGGCAACACCTTCAAAGTGCTCGTCAAGACCAAGCTTAGTAAGGGTGCGGCGAGCCAAGAGAAGACCGGTAGCGTATGCAGCAGCCCAGTTGGTAAGACCGTGCTTGATTCCGTAGCGGGGAAGCTCATGAGCGTAGGCGGAGCAGAAGACTTTGTCCCCGGAAATCTCGGAGTAGATAATCTGGGTGATGATCTGTAGTGCAAAGCAAAGCAATTAGCCCGCCTCCATTCATTTTTTATCACGTTATCAACGTGCTCGGTGCGTGGAGGGAAGACGTTTCTGTCTACTCCAACAACACCGGAAATAAAAACGAATGATCGAGGTTCAGGGCCTTTCACACGAAAAAGGGTCGGGGACGTACATCACGGTTGGTGAAGCGGACAACGAGACGGTACTTGGGCGCATTGTACTTGTTCTTCGCCTGGGTGATCAATCTCTTGCGAGCATAGTAATCGGTCTTTCCCTCACGCCTACGACGGTACTTGGTCTGGTAGCGGGAGTAATAGGCACTAGACTTGACGGTTTTGGTGAAAGGCTAGGAAAATCGTCAGTTTGCCGACCTTGAGGGATGGAGGAATTCGAGGGCTGAAGGCGATATAACTCACCATTTTTGCTAAGGTACCGGTGGCTGTTGATGGCTAGTTGTCGGAATTGTCGTTGAGTGGGAAGTTTCCTCTGGCTGGGGGAGAGATTGGTGAGATGAGAATTATCCGCGTGGGTGTGTGGGAATACCAAGCCATGGAGAAGTGACTGTTGAATCTAAACCCTGGATGTCAGTGCTCAATCCAGGGCTTGGGTTCGGGAGTCTTGGCGGATGACAGATCAACATTCTGCATCGTTTCCATCCCTTTTCTTTCCCCTCCTCACGCCGGTAGTATCTGTTCTCCACCCCTTCTTCCCCTTCACCCCTCGATCATTGTTTCACAGACTTCCCCCACTTCCTTTCGTTTCCCCTCTCCTATCAACTCGCTTATTCCCTGCTATCGTCCCCTCATCTTCACCCTTCATATCTGTTCCTTGTCCATATTATTGGGTTCCCCTTTTCTTCTCGTCAACAAACCACAACACGACACAATCTCCATCTCCCTCCCTCCTGCTCATCATGAATTGTCAAACACCGTTCTGGCCTCTACATGTTCGCTCGGACCCAGGTCAGCGCCCACCCGCTAAGACCCACTGCACCAACTATCGCTGCCCCTCTTTTCCTTCTCCCTCTCGCAAAAGGTTTTTTCCTGAAAAAGGTTTTTGATGTGAGGGGGAAGATGAAAGAATAAGGTATCCTTAGGCCGTTTTTTCTCTTGGAAAACAGTGGACTCCCGGGGTGCGGGCGAAAGAAACCTCAAAGAACATGTAATGGTCTATGGCATCTCATGATGCTGTGGGAAGCGCGCTGACCTGGGTCCGAACGAGAACATGTCATGTGTTCGAGCGAAGTGTAGAAGTATACATGTGCATGTTCTTTGTCTTTCCACACTTATCTTTCGTGTCTTTTGGGCTTCGCGTTTATATTCTCCCCGTCCTCCATGCTTTTCCTCTTGATGGAAGCTGCGTGAGTTTTTTCTTTTACAACAGAGGGAGAAGAGAGAGTGGACATTTTATGCATAGTTCCGACACTTCCTTTCTCTGGGGTTGATCGGTGGAAATTTTCACTTGTCCTACATATAGATAATAGATGTAAGCTGAAGCCTCCTTCGGGAGTTGCCCTCAATATTTGAATCTCGTGATATTGTTCATTACGCCAAGTCTATACAGGCACTGTGGCAGTATCAGATAGAGGATCGGGAAATGAGTACCGTACTCGAGTACGGTAGCCTCCTCAACAGAAAAAAGAAAAGAAGAAAAAGAAAAGCAACGCTAAAAGCTAGTATGGAAAAGGTATTGCGTCTAGAATAACACATCACATGCGTCACATTATTGGTACCGGTACGTTCCCTAGAGATTTGTTTGAAAAAGAGTTCTCCCATCCGTTCCTGGGAACGAGGCAGGTGCCATAGATTCGCAGAGCATTTGAACAGGATGAGGTGAAAGGAGAGATATTAGAAAATAATAGGAAGTAAAATATAAAGAAAAACAAGTAATAACACCTAAAACCATGACAAGCCCTACTGCCCCTCCCTATACAACCCAACAGAAGCTCCCCGCGACATGGAATAGCAATGATAAAGAATAGTTAAGTCGGAACAGGCGGTGGCGGTCTCGCGGAATATTGCTCACCGAACACCGCAGCAGGAGGGCCATTCCCCGACTCGCCAGGCATGCTAGCCGATTTCTCAATCACCACGAACTCACCCTCGGCGCTGCCACCATTGGCAACTGGCGGGGCAGGAGCAGGTCTGTTTGGTGGAGCAGCCGCAGCCTGCGAGCTTTCCGGTTGGTCATAGTTGGGCATTGGCTGCCTAGCGGGGCGAGTTCTGGGGGCTGATGGATCGGGGAGTTGCTCGCCGGGGAGCTGCTGGGAGAAGCGTTTCTTCTTCTCCTCCAGGAGAGCTTCGGCGCGGCGAATCCGCGCTTCCAACTCTTCCAGTTCTTTCGAGTGGAAGGTTACCGAGAGCTTCCTGTTTTGTGGGGAGCGAGATTAGAATTTAGTGATGTGCAGGGGTGATGAATAGTTTGATTGGATGGGGAGAAATACTTTTGCTCGACGGTAGAAGACAACTGGTCCAATGTGTCGTCAATCAGGAACGCGTCGTTCAGTTGCGCTGAGAAGGACCGCGCGATGGTCCTATAACATTACTTGTTAGAATCCAATGCTCACTTTTCCTCTCTCACTTTCTCTCCTTCCCCTCCTGATGAAATTAATAGTATACATACGATATCGGTCTTTCCTTGGCAAATTGTTTGGAGTCTTCGTTATCCGACATATTGAATTATTGGACGTTCCGGGGTTGTTCTGGAATGGAGATAGTTGAATCGTGGGCTGGGAAGACAGTGCAGGTCTTTATACAAAGACGTTACCCCAAAAAACGGATAGGAGGAAGCGAGCTGAAAACGTCAGAATGTTGTCCTGCGCCCCGCTCTGGTTGCTGCCAACGGTACCAGCGGCTGCTTGCGGTAAAAAAGACTCAGAGCTATAGGATACGTAGGGTAGGAGGAAAGACAAGAAAGGTGTGAAACGGGGAAGAGAGGGGAAAATTATCCTCCGCAAACGAGTGGAGGATGGATGGAAGAAATAGTTGGAAGCCTAGAATGGGGAGCACCTACCAAGTTGTCACGTTAGCGACTGACTCCGAGGCCAGTCCTTCTGTTCAGTCAGGAGGAGATTGGTCTTAGGCCTTTCTCTCACGGGGTTTCTTTTTTTTTTTCCCCTCTTCTCTTCAACCTTAGAAATGGGGTAGAATTTTTCTCGGAGGGGGGTCAGGAGAAAGAAAGGAGGGGAAGAAAGTGAAGAGGAAAGGACCCCTGGGAAAAGGGGTTCCTGGTAAAAAGTACTATGAGTGCTAGACTCTTCAATGCTCTCAGAGTAACTACAAGTACGATTCGGCCGATGTGGAAGGCAGAGCACCAAACCATGATTCAGCCATGGCCAGTAGGGGACGGTTACTCAAATGCTATAAGTTCACCTATGAATCAGAGATGGCCTAGTCGAGATCCGCACGATATGATAACCTGTTGTCGCTCGTATCATTCGTTGCCAGAAATTAAAAAGTCGACTGAGGCGTCCATAGTCTAACCTACCGGTGCTCGTCCGGAGGTATTAGACACAGTGCAAGTAAGAGCTCGTTATCGCGAGCCCCTGGCATCTACGCTTTCTGTGGGAAAGAAATTTGATCAATGGGAGCGTAAGGTAATAAAATGACTGGTCTAACAAAGTTGGGTTACCGGTATTTTGGACTCGGGTACGGTCCAAGGGGGTGGCCGTGCCGTCTGAGGTTCGCGCTCGGACGCAGATCTACACGAATAATTTGGTGCGCAATAGACCACGATGTTCTCAACCCGGGTTGGTTCCCCTAGGACTGCCGGACGAAAGAGCCATGATACCGGTACCGGTACTGCACTGCACTTGTACGAGTACTGTACTGTGCTGGTATTGTATAGTACAGTATTATCGGCTCATTGCTATGTCGTAAAGGATGTCCTGGTAAGGCACCCTGCAAAGTGATATGGGCTCTGTTTCCTCACCAAACTTTAAGCTCACCGAATGCGGGGAGGGGGGACTGCGTGCGGGGACAACACTGGTTTTGGTGAGGGAGTAAAAAGCATACTGTATTGTGATTTCGGCAACTTGCCCACCCGGCTGATTTTCCCTCGCTGGCCGATCAATTGTGGCCAGATAAAGATCTGACCCGTTGCCAAGAGCAGTAGAACTTTCGATGCGGACCACGAGTGGGGAACAATGAACTTGTGATGTGAAAGATGCGATGACCCTGCGGGACGGAGGGGATGGGTCGATATATGTACGAAAAACTGCAGTTTACGGTGATCATATGTGGTCTGTAATGGCTACAGGGGTCCATAGCGGGGTATAGTGGTTCTATTGCTCGTAGGGACGGAGGACGGCAGACGGGTCGAGTGAGCAGCTACGGTATGTGAAGGAGGAAGGAGCCACTGTCCTTAGTGGAAAGTAGAGACTACAGTTGCCCCTCTAGACCTTTGGAATACCCGTCCGCAGGACTGACCGACGCCCAACTGTACTCGTACTGGGTGCCGGTACTCGTGAATATCGGCGTCGTACAAGTTTTTCCACGTTTTGATGCTCGCAGGAGCGGTTGGTTGCCTTGGGCCCTGAGCGTCGAAGCCTCTTCTTCTGACGATTGGTTGGGATTACTAACGCATAACAATGACGCACTCAGAGAAATTGAATTTTATGCGTTAAACTTATCTTGAGTTGGGTTGAAGGTCCCAGCAATCTGCCAAGATACTGCCGATATATTGGCATGAATATTGTCAATCTAGTTTAAGATTATGGGGTGCTTTCTTTCTTTCTTTCTTTCTTTTTTGTTAGGAATCAGAATTTATTGGACCTTTCTCCTCTCTTCATCACACAAGGGATTGGGGTATGAATGGGGGGTATCGTGTAGTAAAGCTATCGGTCCTGCGTGTGACCAGGCCAAAACGGGAAGAGGAAAGGAGTTGCTCGGGACTCGTATGACCGGAGAAGGTATGATAGTCGAGTTGTTACTCAAGTACCGTACCGGTACTTGACCTTGATTGTTGGTATCCGCTGTGGCTTGATGCGCACTGTTACTCTCTTTGTTGATAATATATTACCAAGAGCTCTGTGGAAGATATTGGGGGTTGTTGGTTTGTTTGGTGATTTGGCTTCAGTGGTACCGTGCTGTGCTCGTGCCGTGTGTTGATACTCGTTCATGTTCGAACTGTGATTTATTATATCGGTGTTGGTCCATATCATTCGCCTTTGCGCGAAATACCGTAATAGCTCGGAGGGCGGAGTGCGATGTAATCCCCGTCTCGGCCATAACCCCTTATTCCAAATCCTGCGGCCCCGACGTGAAAAAACTGGAATATCATATTACTTGCATCATGCGATGGTCACCATTTCTTCCCTGATGCCCTCGCCTGGAAGGATGTAACCCTAACCCTCCAGGATATGGACATCCGTATGCGGGCTTGAAACTCCAAGCCAGCAGAGACAGTGTGTTGCGCTGCCATATTTGTTTCCGGTGTTGCTGCTTAGGAAGAGTGATAGGAAATCGCTGGGTGGGTGTCGTTTTCATCGGGCTGTTTAGGAATCCGCAGGCATCTATGGTGAGATGGCTCAGGACTGACAAATACGATGCGTCCGATGCATATCCCCACTCGTTTCGAAGTCTCCTCCTGGTCGCCTTGGCCTTCGTTTCTTTGTACTTTCCGATGCGCTGTATGATAGTATCATAATATCAAACACTCATTGCCGGGTTCAAGGCCAGTCGTCTCGGATCATCCTCTGGTTCTGGCGTGGCCTTAGCAAAGGCATTGATTTGGCTTTGTCGCATAGCTTGCAGCAGCAGTATCGCAAAATCTGGGGAAAGCCTGTCTTATCTAGTACCGGCACCGGCACAGCACACGAATCAAGCTTTCAACAGATTCCTTGTTACCATAGCCGACTCCATGCGGCTTGGCTTGATGAACTCTTCTCATGCCGGATTAATGCGATGGTTGGTTTCAGATTTACGTGAGCTGCCGTACTCGAGTAAGGAACGAGGATGCCCTCGGTCGTCAATGTGCTTCTGCTTTAGATCACGCATGACTGGAGGTGGTGTGTACTGTGCGGTAGAGCACTGTACTGTACTCGTACTCGAGTGGTCTTCCAGTTTGCTGCCATCTCCTGTTGAAAATGGGTCCTCTTTCATTCATTGGTTTCACCCTAAATGAGGACAAGATTAGATTGATTTGTTGAGCTGTACAGTACTGGTGCTGGTATTGGTAGCCTATTCTGTTCCCCTGGCGGGGATGACAGGAAAAAGGGAGAGAGGAAACCCGTCGCCACCGTCAACACAGCAATACCCCAGGCCTTGGATGAAACGTCCTTATCGATAGTGATCCTTGGTTCTCCGCTTTGCAGCCAGTTGACGCCTTGAGTTGAAGCGCCCAAGGGGGGTGTTTTCAGCGGCGCGCAACCAAGAATGGCTGTCACACCTGGCAAGTGACGGTAGTTAGTCCTCTCTCGGAAGGACAGAATTGGGAAAGAATGAGAAATAGGAACAATCCCCCGGATCCACCTTTGGTCCTGGCGGTTTCAAGGCCTTTACATAGAAACAAAGATGTGTCCGGACAGTTCGGACAGTGCTCGTGCATGCATTGTCTCCCGTCTGCAGTACCAGAAATACGGATACTGGTTGGGGAATAGTATCAGTGGCGGTTCCGAAGGATAAGGTGTAACGATAAAGTAGGGTTTCGAAACAACCTCTGATTCGCCAATCTACTCATGATACTTATTTCGGGGGTTGTACTAGCACAAGTATAGGTGGCGGCCAGGACAATCTGTCGGGCAACAGCCTCGGAACCATTCATCGTCGAAAGATGAGAATCTAACAGGGCTGGCCTTCCTTAAGCAGGTATATTTGACCTCTGTATAGATCCACCCTTTTTTCTTTTTTCTTTTTTGATTCTCTTCCTCTCCGAGGCGCGGTTACAAGTAGCTACCATCTTCGATATCCTGAATGCGTGATATTCCTTCCCGTCAGGACCCTCCTTTACTTTTTTTTCTTTCTTATATATCTACCCTTGGCTGCCGTTTCTTCCCGCCTCGCTTCTGCTTTTGATCGTTCCGGACTGTTTTTCACGTTCATTACCTTCCCTTTTTCGTTTTCATTTCTCGTTCAACATCGCACCAGGGCGGAGTTTCCTCTGGGAGGGCTTGGATCTGGAATTCGTTCTATCTTTTTTTTTTTCTTCATTTTTTTTCACCTTTGTTAGATTTTCAATTCTCGTCTTGATACTTTTTATGGATAGGGTTGGGGATGTGGCGCTACCGGTGGGGTGGGATTCAATGGACGAGATGTATGGTGCTCTTTTTACAGATTTCGTTCTTCGGTTAACTGGAGTGGAAGCAGTGATCTGGATTACATAACATGGAGTCTTCCGAGGAGCGAGCAAGGCGAATGTCGGGGAAGGGCAACAAAAGTTAAGATTGTGCCAGAAGAATTGTTCACTCCGGGTGCCATTTTCGTAAAGCCAATGGGAGGTTTAGAGGGTTTGTGGGGTGAGTTGGTCAAGTCGTGGAGAATGATGCGGAAAGGTTGCTCGCTTGCTAACAACGATGGCAGGGAAGAAACGTTGTGCAAATTTCCGAAGTCAGTTAGCTCAGCGGAGAGTTTTCATCTTGGGGGACAAGTGCTGACCTTTGAATTCAGGCACAATATCCACTAGGTGTGTGCGGGATATGAAAAGGGAACACTCTTGGAAGATCTACAATGTTTGTTGCAATCCCGAGACTGGAGCTGTTGCCCACTATGCCCGGATTAAATTCTCCGATGAAGGTATCTATCGACTCTATCTCAGTCCAATGAGCTGCCCCTAGGGTCTAACAATGTACAGCAAAGGATGTTTACTTTGCGTCATACGTTACTGCTCTCAATGGCGTTGCGGCGAAGCGTTTTCTTCAAGGCCCTAAGGAAGAACGTGCCAGACCCTTTGGTATAGGTTTCGACAGTGGTGTCGCATCAAAGGAGCGCCTATATCTCATTTCGAATTGCTCGTGAGCCCCCTCACCCATATGAAGAAGGGAAGAAAAGCTAAGGCGGCAAAGAAAGCAAACCCCTTACCTCCGCCGGGTCACCGTAAGGTTCGAGGTTTATCTAGAAGGCTCATGGAGAGGTTCAGATGGAGACGTTGACCGAATTGGCTTCGCCACGTATAAATCAGCACCAAAGTCGGCTATTTGGGCATCCAGCTCTCCCGAGACGATCCCCTTTAAGGATGACCCCTTTTTGAGGTTCGCTCGGGTAACGTTGCGGTTCGGAAAGCAGAAGGAAAGGACTATCCTGGATATGGGTATTACTCATCGGCTCCGAATCCTCTTTCGATTACTTACATGCAACAGGGAAGAGCTTTAATCCCGTATTTTCATCCCATAAACAGTGTGCATCGATAACGTTATCGAGTGTACGAGTGAGGACCTGTGACGACAATCAATCAACGGAGCCGATTCAGACTAAAGTGCGACTGGTATTTACGGACAAGGGGAAGAACCGGAGTAGCTTCCTGCGATCGCAGCCTAAGAGCGCGGCGGTAGTTGAGGCGGAGAAGGCGCTGTTATTATTCAAGAAATCGGTGGAGTTGTCAGGGGATAATACATTGGCGCTGGAAGATAACCTTGAGGACGACGCGATATTTGAGATGAACATTGCGGATGTTGTGAGCAAGGACTTCTCGGTGCGGCTAAAGGGGGATATCGCATCTGAAAAGAAGAATGTCAACGGAGTGTTTAAGGGATCCAAGTTATTGTTAGTACCTTGTTTCCCGTCCAATGGCGTACACTTGGTTTTGCAGAGCGTGGATGGGGAATATGTTTTGCGTCAATATAGTAGGGTGCCCCCCCCACGGAATCATTAGCTTATCCTGACGTTGTTCGTACAGTCCCAAGCCCCATCCAATTCATAAGTTCCATCACAGCAAGCTCGTTCACCGGCCCAAGCGTCAGCATGTTACGCAGGATAGGAGAGAACATAGAACGGGAAGGAAACGGCAGGATAACATACATGTTCGAGAACGGGGAAACCGGTAAGCCTGGAAACACCTCCCAGCTCTTTTGCCCAACCAACTAACATTTCCCCAAGACGCAGCAAACATCGTCGAAAAAGTGGTCTCCATAATGGAGAAGCTCCACACCTACCAAACAACCCCACCAGCCACCGCCCGTTCCACCCAGTCTTCCCCACGCTTCCCGCAGAGGCAGAACCATCAATTACTAACTCCTCCGCGTACACCGCCGCGGAGGTTATCCTCCTTCCAACGCCATCAAGGTAAAGCCTCGGAATGGGCTGGTCCCCAGTCGGTCCATACCTCGGTCGAGGACCTATCTACTATTGAAGAGGCATCGTCGTCGGGAGAATACTTGATTGCCCCAGCGCCCGCTCCGCCATCGGTTCCTTCGTCCAGGTCTACCCGTAGTGGGGAAACATACGCCAATTCACAACACCAGCACTTGCGAGCCTCTACCCCCCGCTCAGCTGCGTATACGGAGTCGGTATGCAGCGCTCGCTCAGCAACGCTCAAACGCGCGCTGCGAAGCATGGAAGAGTCTGGAGCACGGACGTCTTTGCCGGTGATGGGGAGGATGTTTTGATTAATTTGTCTATAATCTTGTTGGGAGATATCTCGTCAGGCTACTTCATGTATATTATCGATTTGGGACTATTGTCGCCTACACCACCGACGTGGTTTGCATTTCCTTTGTACTTTCTACATTTCTCCCGGTCTGGCGCGGGGTGGATGGGTTTGCTTTTTGTTATTATTCTCGACTGAATAAAGGTGCAGGCTGGGCTTCTTGTATCATAATTTTATTGTCTTATCCGGTGGAAACTGCGGAGCTGTTTATGGCCGGCCATCTATTTATTTTGGTCAATTACAAATCGCGTTTTATCCCAGTAAGTTCGCTGTATAGCGCAACTAGGAGGTGGAAGATCCTGGCCCTTCCACTTTTGCACAAAAAAGTATCCTAATTAACAAACCATATGAACGTGCTTTACGGGTGATCAATGGGAATAGTTCTTATCGATAGTAGGGACTTTCCATGAAATTTCATTGGGTAGCCTTCTAGTGCCCTTTAGCTGCATTGGTCCAAAATTATCGCAGGTATACCCCAACCAGATTTTGTATAAAGGAATCTTTTGTTTGGAGCTCTCATACAAAATTGCAAGTATCCAAACATCCCTCAAACGTTCTCGACAGGATTTTTCTAATTACAAAAAAGTTATCATAAACCAGGGGAGAATATGGAGGAGTCGGGAGTACGGCAGATACCCGGCAGGTTGGGTATAGGTATGGGGGAGGGGGGAAGGGAAGAACATGATAACAAGAATGATATTGAACTTTTGTCTGATATGGGCGCTGGTGTGGGACTTTCAAGGTGGGATACTTTTATGCCAGCGGGGGTGTTGCGAATGGTCATTATTCCATGATATTGTGAAATGTGTTTCCAGCTGCTCTTGTAAATTTGTGTTGCTCGTTCATTTAGCTCCTTTATTTCCACCCCGGGAGCTTTATCCCGCTTCTTCTCCACTTCCTCATTTTGAGTTTCCTCGTCATTTTCTGCTCTATTGTATCTTCCCCTTCTTGGCTTTGCTATTTTCTCTGCCCAAGTACTCTGCTGGTTGATGCGGCGTTTTCAGGCAGTAAAGACAAATTAACTTCAGAGGATTGAGCTGTCAGTGCTCAGCTGTAGCTTGGGAGACCACTATAATGGTGGGATCTCGGAGCGGGTATAATACAGTTATTTGCCGAATTATGGCTGGTTTCAAGGACGTCTCGTAGATCAGTGTTCAGGACTCACTTAAGAGATATGATAGCTTACATACTCTCAAAGATTCTCTAATTGAGCTATGATATCATCCTGCATTGATGAAGTGTTTTCTTGGTCGGTACCGGGAACCGTGGTAGTATGCTAGACTCTAACCTACCTCAGAACAGGGAAAGATCGGACTAAATTCTTTCACGAATATGCATAATTCTTTGGTTTTCAAGATTCCTGGTTGTTACGGTAGTCGATTGTTGCGGATATAGCGATCCTTGGCTGGAGTTGGGGAGTTCCTCTTTTGCAATAATTTGGCTGGGGCGGTTGGTTGGTTATAGATGGGTTGGGGGTATTGAGCTTCATGGGAGGGATTTTCACCCCAGGGTGACATTTTGCGCAAGGACTCAGAATCGTTCGTTATCGGAAACCATACAGTGCTGGTATGAGACCACGCTAGAATAATTCACTCTCTGTTGGACTGCAATGGGTCGGTGACTTAAACTCTGTTGAATTCTTTAGGATTCTTGGTGCGTGCAGTATATGTTTTGGGTCGTGATCTATCATAATCAACGGAGGACCTCCAGAAGGGGGGGGGGGATGGATCCTAGACTATCTCTCTAGAAGAAGCCTTTTTCTAAAATTTCTAGAGTGTAATAATTGAGGTAAAATGGGATTACGGGTATGAAACATGACAAGTGCGGGCAAGTAGGAGATGGTTTCTCATAGGCTCGAATCCAGTAGTAGCCTGTCAGTTCCCCGTTTCGTCTGTTGGGGGGGAAAGCATAATGTGCTGAGAATTGTGGCCTTGGATTGGTTGACCAAGTGCACTTGTTTCTAGATCTCTATGGGGGAGGCCCCTAATGAGAGCGCTAAACGATGGAGCTGTGAGACTGGAATCACTGAGGGTATGAGGGAACATAGTAGGATGCTGTACTGGGCGCATCGATAGTGGTGTAAGCTAAGGATAGACCAGGAGATAAATGCACCACCGGCTAGCTAACAACTCTGGAAACAAAAATGAACTCCAGTGAATCACACTATCCTGACAAATTGTGATTCCACCACAATCTTAGACAGTCTTGGAATATCTTGATATGGTATCTCCTGATCCTCCGCGATCCCTAACGCTTACACTATGTTCCAACTAAAAGACAGCTAGGACTTCGGAGTAAAAATGACAATCCCCGTACTCACAACCTATCACTCGGTTTAAAGGAAACGCCAAGGCACTAGGTAACTATCAAAAGAGGGGTAGGAAAAACTTTCTCCGCTCACGCACTCTCTCTCTTAAACACACTCTTGCTCTCCTGAACTCACTCTATTGCTCGCACTTCTAACTGAACTGACGGGGGGGCACAGCAGTATAAATAAATGATGAAAACAGATCCCCTACTCGTACCACCACTCTCCATACATATTCATCATCTCCACCACCTGTCCACGCAAGTCTTCCATTCCTCCGCACATTCCTATGCTAACAAAAGAAAGACTACAAAGGACAAACACCAAAGCTCTCACCCGCACACGACCCGCTTCCATACCCGTATACTCCCCAGTACCCGTATACCCCCCATACCCATGTGGCTCCAGTACCCACATGCTGAGCGACAGCGACAAACAGCGGACGAGAGAATGCCGAACAAAAGAACGCAGGACGGTGGGCGACCAAACAAAGAAAACGGCGACCGAACGGCAAAATGGCTTTGAGACGGGCGGGTATACGAATGACGACAAACAGATGGGAAAGCGGTGAACAGCAAAGCAGCGAACGGGAAGGCGATGGACGGGAAAGCGGCGAACAACCAAACTACGGACGGCAAAACGGTCGACGGATAGGCAGACATGCGAGTGAACAAAGACGTTGTGCCGGACTTCACGGGAACGGCAAATATCTGAATGGGCAGGTAAAGGAACTGACAGGCGGGTGAATGGTCATCGAGCATGTCCTGAACATGTCGAGTATGTTTGCAGCATCTCGAATAGGTTCTGAGCATGTTGGATGGACTATGAGCATGCTGAGCAGCATCCGGGGTTTCCAACACCAACTACCCTATGTTTAGTGGCTTGGGGTGTGAAAGAAATGACACCAGACCAAATACCCGATAAGCGATAACAATCAAGTGATGTGTGCCTTCTCACCACGCATCTCAAGTGACATGCCCTAGAACCGCAGATCTCCTAACCGTATCATATATCACTGGCCTGTATTACAGTTGGCTCAAGCAATGCTAATAAATCAGGTTAGGAATTAGGGCTGCATCAATTCCAGTCATACTGCCATGCCCTGCCATCGGATATCACAATTCCAGGCCTGCTGTCTTTCAACACTTGCTGCACTGGATAGATTCTGTGAATTTTGGCCGTCCGAGATAGCTGGGGGTGCGAGTGTAGCTGCCATTAAAGTGTTTGTTGAAACCGAACGAGTTGTACATCGAAAAGAAGGTAAACCTGCAAAATATTCTCTGTTCTGTGCGAAAACTAGTGATTGCTACGCACATAGTTGAGCATGATCTGAACTAGGGGCCCCATGCCCGAATGCTCAAGCAGTCATCGGGAATAATCGGTTATGATCGTGTCTTGTCGATTATGATCGGGGTTTCTCCTCTAGAGTTGCTTTGGTATGTCAAAATGTGATAGAATATTTTTACAAAATATAGCTACTCTGAGACCTGTGAGCCGAGGCCATTGGTGCTATTCCGTTCACCTGGAGTCTCGTTGGGAATATGTTATCAGGAGCGCGCGGCAGGCGGTTTTTATACTACTAGATGATATCACATGATTGCCGGGATGTAAGTATACTCGGGTATGGAGGTTGGTGATAAGACAGCTAGGGTGAGCGGCCGAAGGCATATGTGCAACGCGCGGGAATCTGTAGATATGTCCTCGGCCACCCATACCCTACCAGTCTCATCACTAACCTCCATACCCCAGTATACTCCCCGAAAAACAAAAGTCTGTCTCCGGCCTTTACCTTCACGTCGAGGGTGGGATTCAGAACTGCGAGCCGTTGCTATGAGCGGAGGGTGGCTCAAAAAGTCCCTCCTGGCGCATAAGTAATGATCGGGGATAGACCTTTTTCGCTTCTCGGCGAGTAGACAGAGTGATCGATCATGATCACGCATTGTGGAGTATGATCGAGCAGTGCCCATGCTTGAGAAAATCGAGTAGATCAGGGGGGTCCTGCTCGAGCATGATCTGATCGTGTCCAGCACTAAACATGAGCGACAATGGGCCCGGGACACTGCAGTTGCTGGCCACTAGCTCGGTGAGTGTTATAGCGGGTAATTGAGCAGGAGCGATAGCGGCTGTTGGATGAGGGAAGTGCTTACCGGTGGCTCGTGGGTCGTTGTAGCGTGTAAGTAAATCTGATTTACAAGGGTTCTGGAACGAGTATATTGCTGACCTCTGCCTGGCGGAGTGTTGTAGGGAGTAAGTAAATCTGATTACCCACATTTCGGGGACGAGATAGCTGCTGACCGTTGGCTCTCTCCTGGTGTTCTAGTTTGTAAGAGAATAGGACCAATCGCGATTCAGGGGCGAGGAAATTGCTGACCCATGGCTCCCCTGGTGTTGTAGGAGTTGCGTGAATCAACCATGGCTCCGGAACGGAGCAATTGCTAATTTCGCTGAGTGTTGCAGGCGGTATATGAACAGGATAAACCACAATTCTGGGGCGGGGCAGTTGCTGACCTCTGGCTCGCTTAGTGTTCTAGCCAGTCAGTGAACATGATTAACCATGGTTCTGGGATAGGGGGGGGGTGCTTACCTCTGGATCGCTGAGTGTTGCATAATGCGGTGCTTTGTTTTTGTGCCCGGATAACATAGGTCGAGTGAATAAATAGACTTATCTTTCTAGAAAAGATGAAAGCAATCCTAAACATGATAAACATCAAATATCAAACACAAATGTTACCGGATTCCTCAATTCTATTACTTTTTCAATGGTTCGGTTTCACGAATATGTCTGAACATTATCGCATTAATTATAGTATGGAAGCCAATCATCTCTTTGTCTGTTGGATATGTTTGGAGATATCATACCGCTACTCACACTTTGGTCATGTCAATCTGGTGGTTTGAGTTAGGTTCAGGGCGACCTTGTGTGTGGTGTGTGGTGCGTGCATGTGTTTCCTTCTTAGCTATCTTTTCTCTCCCCCCCCCTCCTTCCTGTATCGGTAGACAACAACGAACATCTCTCTCCTCACCCGCGGTGCCGCAGATCCCGTATCACAAGTTTTGCCTTTGTATTTTAACGACAACTTTCCACTTGATATTGACTCGGGGAACCATGATTCTGATGGTGGTAAAATCCTAGTAGTATGGATGTGAGTATGAACAGGTGTTGGCATGGGCGGGTTGTGCATGCATGACTAGGCCATGGGTGAAGGGTAATGTTGATAATGTTGAGAAACCCTACAGTACTGTTTTCTTCTAGTTAGGCCCTGTTTGGTGCGCAATCGTAAAATAAAATGCCATTTTTCTTTATACTGCAACACAATTAATCATAAACAGAAAATTGATATCATGAGACCAGAGCAGAGGTTGCGCTACATATTCTGTGAAAATTTGAAAGCAATCAGAGCCATACAGATTGAGAGGTATGGAAGATTGTGATTTTGTTGTAGTATAAAGAAAAACAGTGTTTTCAGAAAAATGGCTATTTTTTTTTACGGTTGCGCACCAAACAGGGCCTTAGTTTTCTTCGCTCTCTATGAGCAATCTGTTCTTTTGTACAGTACAGTACATAGACAACTGACATCTCCTCTCTCTCCAACCAGTCGTGCAACTGAGCAATCCTTTTTACCACCATTAGATTCCAATCATAGTGAGACACCCAGTTCTACTCATTCTGGGCTTCTAACCCAGACCTTCGGTCACTTCTTCAGCTCCAGGGACCAGGGTTGGTGACCACGGCAGGTGCCCATAGGGCCCTGCCGTCTGTCCTGGGTAGGGTCCCAGACCCGGCTCCCGTCCTGTCCTGGGCAGGCAACGGACGGGCTGGGCGCTTAGAGACACTGATTTTTATTTCTGACAGTGGTTAAGTAGGACGTTCACCTATCCCGGTTAGGAAGTAATTTCTCTTCTTTTGTTTTTTCAAACCGTTTAGTGAACCTTTTTGGGCTTATAATTGGATCCTACCACCCAGCTCCATTGATATGTTCTCTAGCCAACAGTATTCCTCCCCTCCACAATGTCTCTTTCATTAAATCCTCTTCACTATGGCGCTCGATATCACGTATGTGCCTTTTAACGGTGATGTCATAGCGAGAATTCACTGAATGGCTTCACAATCAGAACATGGAAACAATGGATGCGTTCTCTGGGCGAGCATAGTTCTAGAAAGACCTCAAAGAGCTTAATTGCAGGCGGTTCTCGGGGAGAGCGCAGCCGGAACAAGATCCCAGCATGAGTCGAACGAGCGACGAGATCTACAACCAATGGTCCGCAAACTGAAAACCGATGGTGCTCAGAATATATTCAACGTCCACCATATGATGGGAGCAAGCAAGCCCCTGGGACTGGAAGTGCGGTTCGGTGGCCGGGGGTCAGCAAGTGTGCGGGGTTGGGCGGGGGTGGGGGTTCCTGGTTGGCTTTTATGTTCTGAGGCTACAAGTGGATTGACCCGGATGGAAAATGAGTCCATCCGACCCAACCCAACACAAACCCAAGGAAGGTTCCACCTGACCTAACAAGGCCTTAACCCGGGTTGACCCAACGAATCCCAGACCCGTTGGAAGGCTTGCTTGAATATGAGCACAAGAGAAACATGCTCCTGGTGCTGAGGTTTTCGGCAACTTTTCGCTTAAGACAAATCTATGTCATCTACCGATCAACAGCCACGTTACCCACATATACTCAACATTTCTACTGTCCTACCTCTATACCATTATTCGCACAGCTCTCTAACCCCCCGGCTGAATATGTATTAACCGAATGATTTTTTTGTGGGCAATTAGTCTTTTTGAATGGTAAAATCTTTCTTAGTAAGGAAACTCATGTGGTCACTTGAAACCTCGTCCCGCAGGAGATCCAGGATGGGCCCGACGTTTGTTTTAAAAAGCTGTTTTCCGACAATCCGGCCGTACTCAACGCTGGACGGACTGACCGCTTGGGTTCACGGCCTAATCGAGGATCTTCGAGGAAACTGCGGAGGAAATGTTAGGTGGCCAGTATTCCCAACCGTCCTGGGCAGAGCGGTAAGGACAACAGGGAATGGCGTCCGTCTTTCATGAAGGCGGCCGTCCTAGGGGTTGACCCACGGGCCCTGCCGCCTTTATACAAATGGTATCTTCCGGCCATCACCTACAGGGCCAGGCCGGGACCTACTCGACGATTTTTTAAGTAATCGGAACGTAGGTTACCCAAGACCCGGCAGGATGGGGTAAGTAGAACACCACATGTATAAGGTACAGTTATCCACTCAACAGTTGAAAGTATGTATTAGATTTATCGTGCATCATACTAGGAAGTGACAACTATGGAATGAACTGAGAGGGGTTTGTGTAGGGGCTAGGCGTGAAAGTGATTGCTACCATTAACAGCAATACATCTAGCCATAATAGTAGGAAGTTTAGCAACTTCCTTGTCAATTTCTTGAATTGTGATCTGGGCCTATTCCTCATATAAGACAGACTTCATCTGTGTTTGAGTAATAATTCTCTCTACACCCTGGCATGTTTGGATCCTGCTTTTCATCAGAGTTCATATGTGTTTTATAGGAGTAAAATCCAGTGAGTTTGGAGGCCAATCGACCTTTGAAATTCCTTCCTTTTTTCATTCTCGAGTGGTGTAATATGATGAGTGTGATAGAGCATTATCCTTCATAAGAATAAAGTCTGGGTTCCGCTATAGCTGAAGGAGACATTCAGGCCATAGGAGAGGATGAGCAACTGCGTTAACATAATGCCAAGAATATACTCCTTTCCCATCCCGGCTCTTATATTGTTCAATCTTACATTTCTTGCCATGCCATGTTTGTGGAATTCTCTTCTTAGGCATATTTTCTGACTTCTCGGCATAGTGCTGTAGTCTATAAGCAACCTGTTCTGTGAGTTTTAGCTGCTTCCATTCATCAAAAGCCCTCCATATAATATTAAGCTGATCTTCTTCAATCACCTGATTTGCTTTCAAAATCGCTATAGCAGTAGTAGCTTCATCTCTTTTCTCATCTGTCTCTGTCACCCATACATGAATAGGACCCTTCCAGCCACATCCTATCATCTCCCAACACATAACAGATGCTCCTTGCTTCCTCATTGGGCCAACACAGTCTTCATGCTATCGCTCTGTCATATCTGGCCAAACAAGTTGTAGTCCAAACAAAGCACCCATCTCAATTGACATCTCATCAGTAAAACTATAGTTGCTCCACTGAACTTGCATCCAGGAGCTTCTTTCCAAGCAGTAACTCAATCTTCGAAGCTTATTTTCTGGCTTAAGAATGAACTTACATTCTTCTTAGTAGGCCTTTAAATCCGGCTGCTTTAATGCTGTCTAAATGGTAGTATCGGAAACATGTGAGAGTCTAGACTCATGGTGGATATCGACTAGAGTCATTTGGTGGATTGAAAAATTGTGTTTCACAAACTCTACAAGATATTCTTTTTCACTTTCTGATAATGCTTGTAGCTGGGCGGAATCGTGCTTTGGTTCGATACTCTTCGTAGAAATGAGATCTAGGAATGAAAACCTAGTATCTTTTCTTATTGATTCCTCATTGGATCCAATTTTCAGCATTCCAAATCTCCAACAATCTACTTCACCAATTGATACTCTGATGGTATAGTCTAATCTACCTTGTCACTCTAAAGTTATTCCTTGTACATTCCCTCCCCGTGAGACTTGGACCTCTGGAACTCCAATCTCCAAACTTCTCACTTCCAAAGCCTCTCATTTACTATTCTCACTATCTAGGAGCTCCGGAAATCCCCTCCTCATGCCTCCTCCCATTTCTGGGACTACTGATTCAACATTCTCTTCCTGCATGCTACTTAAAATACCTCCACTTGTGCCTCATACTTTTGGGGTACTTGGCTCACCATTGTCACTAGCCAAGTGCCCCAATCTTCCACCTCTTCTACCTCCTACTTCTGAGACTCCTGGCTCTTAATTCCCTAGACCCATGAGCCCTGGAATATCTGCCCTAATTCCTCTTACTTTAAAGGCTCTGGGCTTTCTATTCCATTTATCCAGAAGTCCTGGAATATCCTCGACTGGTCCTCCTATATCTGAAGCCTCTAGTCTACTCAGTTAGGTGTAAGCAATCTGAGACAAAGTACACAACCTCAGAGTAGGATAACTGTGCATAGACTTTTGATCTACTGAAGCCAAGACTCCCCTGTGGGCCCCTTAATGAAGCCTGCTACTTATTAGCGAGATTTCGAGAGTTGTGTCCCATGACTTCAATGCCAGATCAATAAAGCCCAGTTCATAAATACCTGATACATCGCCGCCGTCCGTCCAACTGCATGATATTTGCAGGATATATGAGAGGGGACCTTTGGCGACATTAGGGAAGTTGAAAGGTAGACGGCGATCTGGAGTATAACTGAGGGACATAGGCCAAAATCTTTGTTTGGAAGATCTGTCAAGGAAGGCTCATCGTGATAAAATAGGAAAGGTAAAGATTTATTGTGTAATAGAATTTTATACTGATAAGAGCTCTTCTTCATTGCTTGATGATATGTGTCAAGCTCGGGAGGTACTTTGATAATCATTTCCCGCATCTGAGTGTTCGCAGACTACTTCTAACTACTTTGCCTATGAAGTATCACTCTGGTTTTAATATATAAGTGTCCATAATCTTAAAAGTACGAGTACCGTTTGACTCTAAAACTTATCACAGCATTTCATGGTTAAGGAATAGTATTCCTCCGTTAAGATGACTGTACTATTTATTATACTAAACAGCAGCCTTCAACTTAGTTGTCCGCATAGACTATTATATTACTTTAGTCTTGTTGACTATCATTTCAGTAGTCTCTTCGGTCATGAGGTGATCAGGTTCATGCCGGGTCACCTAGTACCAATTGCAAGTACAAGCCCAATGTGTCAGCTTCTCGGGTGTGTCTGACTTATCTAGGTCTTCCTTTCTGAGTGTGCTTCCACTTGGTCCGCCAGCCTCTGTAGAGGAGTCCTATTGCTAGGACCAACCAACCTACAGCTGATCTCAGAAGGGCACGGGTGGATCAGGTATATCTGTGATTGCTTCTACTGCTGGGAGATCCTCTTCGAGTATTTCGCAGAAAATGTCCCGTCACTTACTGTAACCGGTACAGGTTACTGGTTTAGGATTTTCAGGTATCAGTTGATACTGATTGTGTTTTGAATTTGTTTCAGGAAATGAGGTGTGCCTCTAACTTGAGAATATAGGATTTGATACTCTATATGTTTTATATTTGGTTTCAAGTATCGGTTTGATACTCTATATGTTCTATATTTGGTTTTGAGTATCGGTTTGATACTCTATACGTTTTATGTTTGGTTTCGAGCATTGGTTTGATACTCTATATCTTTTATGTTTGGTTTCGAGTATTGGTTTGATACTCTATATGTTTATGTTTTGTTTCAAGGCTACTGTTTTGGAGTCTTATATGTTATGAGAATCAGGCTCTCGGTAGCCTAAGAAGTGTATTTAAGAACTGCTAATCTTCACATTAGAAGAGGCAGACTTCGGCAGACAGAGTTTTCAATATACTTGGTTGAACAGTTACTCTCTTCAGTTCGCTACGAGAATCTTTAGTTCGAGACCTACCGAACATCTCAGAGACTTCAGTAGTTGCGATACAGTAAGAAGTCTATTCAACAACGTTAGCTAAAGCCTCCGGACTTTGATTCGCTAGTTACTGCCTTGGTACAGAATAAAGCCTGTTAACCCCGCTATTACGGCATCTCCCGACAGGCGGTTACAAAACCCATGACCTCCAAATGAGGTCATGTGCAAAATATAACATATTATTATAACCAGTCATATGACCTAAGTGGTCACATGCGCGAAACTCATGACCTCTGAATGAAGTCATGTATGAAATATAATATACCTATGACTCATAACTATGAGTCATATAAGAACCTGTTCCTTACTAAGCCATGCTCGTGACATGAAGAGACTACTGGAACGATAGCCAACAAGACTAAAGTAATATAATACTCTTTGCAGATTACTAAGTTGCAGGCCACATTTTGGTATAATACAAAGCGCTGTCATCTTACTGGAGGAGTACTATTCCGTAACCTTGAAAGTGTATGAGATATTTCCAGGTCAAATGCTGCCTGCACCTATAAGATTCTAGACATTCACATATTAAAACCAAAGAGGTACTTCAGAGGCATAGTAGTTAGAAGTAATTCTTGAACACGCAGAGTCAGAATATAAATATTGTAGTGCCTCATGAGCTTTACAGATATCATCAAGCAACGGAGAAGAGATCTTGGCCGTACAGAATTGTGGACACTTTAAATCTTTCCCCTATCTATTTATTGGGACTAGCCTTACTCGACAGATTCTCTGATCAAATATTTATCCCACATCCCTGAGTTATGCTAGAGTTAGGTGTCTGCGTAATAGGAAGGCTGGTTATTAAGGCATGAGCAGCCAAGCAGAGGAATCTCTAGGTGCAACTGGTAGATAGAAGATGGATATCTGACACTGTCAGGACAGAACAGCAGGCTATCAGATATGGTCTGGATGAAATAGCTGGAGAGCAGACTTGATCAGGATGCACAGGATGCCAAGGCCATTGTCAGGACATCAATCCATCTTGGGACATGCTGGAACACAAACCATAATGCGATGTTGGCTAGACAACATATCCTGTTTAATCATTCCTGTTGTAAGTCTTCCATGCATTTGACACACAGGATGAATAGGATGTACTGGAGGTGGATTAATATTTTTGCTGATAACTTGTACATGTCACTGAGCATTTAATAAAAGATGTCAACCATATAGCACCTGCAAACTGATGGACAAACTGAGAGAACCAGTTAAGTGCTGGAACGATACTTACAGAATATTGTTAATTATGATTAGCATGACTGGTACCAGCTACTTCCACTTGTCAAATACGGTTACAACAATTTGGCAAGGAATCCATATAGGATGCCTCTATTCTATTCACATGATGAGTTTTATCCCTAAATGCAATAGATGATAGAACATAAAGCCTGAAATCTGGAAGCCACAATCTATGCATGTTAGATGCAAATGTTTCATCAACAAGCTCAGGAAGCACTCAAACTAACTCAGATTGCAAGAAAATGATACTATGAGAAAAAGGCTATAGAATAACTTGATATAAAGATTATCAATAGCGTTATATTAAATGCAAAACCTATGAGAACAAAACAGCCATCCGAAAAGTTGTGTCTAAAACTCTATAGACTATTCAAGGTTCTAGAGAAAGCAGATAATCTCTTATATATGATTAACTATCAGATCGATGGTCCATACACCCTACTTTCTATATATCGATATTGGAACTATACCGAGCATCATTTTGACCAGGCATGGAGTAACCCCCATAATAACCTATAGAGATCCAAGGGGATCTAGAATGGGAAGTTAAGAAAATAGTAAAGAGTGAAATAATCTCTTATGCTAGAAGGGTTTATGGATATAAACAACAAATATACGAGCTAAAATATTTCATTAAATGTAAAGGTTGTTCAGGGGTTGAGAACATGTGGGAACCACCTGTGAGCATGAAATACGCTCGCATACTGGTAGAATATTTTAATAGAGAAAACCTGGAGATACCAAACAGGGCTGCGGGAAAATAATATAAAAAGGTTTTTCTGCCATGGCTAAGCAAATGTGGAAGGTTTTTTACACTGCTATAGGAAGTTCTAAAATGAAATAAAGAAAGAAGGAAATGAGATTTGCGACAAACCTTTGGGAAAGGAGTTTATATTAGGCATATAAGTATATGCTACTGAATTCAGCCTTGCAATATGCTAAATTCTCTTGTCAACACCACTATCTGGCCCAGGTATGGAGCCTGCATGTTACCTATTATACAATCAGTAGTTATATCCAGGCACCAAATGGGACATGGAATTGGCAGCCTTACAATAACACCATATCTCTAGCCACTACCTGTCCAACCAGATGCCGTTCATGAGATATATGGGAGGTGACCTCTGCATACCTCATGCCACTGGAATCCAGAACTTGGTTGATATCATATCCAGTTATAGGCTATTTCTTTTAGTCAACTAAATTTGTGGAAGAAAGGTATAGGACATTTTTGGTAAAATGATGAAACCATGAGGGATATTCGCCAAACCAGTTAGAGACAACTTGATGTCCACATTTCCAATTGTAAAGAAGTCATTGGATGATCTCTAAGGATAAAGAAAGATGAAACATGAGGAGATGTAGCAGCAGGATACTCACGCTTGACAAACCGAAAGCATTAGAGCTCTAAGTCTACCAACTCTTGTAAAGGTAATGCGGCTATGCCTCTGCATTGGTCACACGTATCTGATACTGAAAATGATCACTTTAATAATAGAGGAACAACTGAAGTATTCACATTAAAGCAGCATACTCTAGACTAAGTTTATATAGCAAAGGGATTAGTAGTTTTCGACTGGTGGAATTAAGGACACCCCCAAGAAGACATAGTTAACCATAGCAGTTTCAGGGTCTACAGTGTTCGTACTTAGATAGAGAAGGTCAATGAACATAGAAGATTGTATGATAGGTACTTGGTTGTATGAGAATTAGATGTAAAAGCTGTGAAAACTCATGCCGGATATAAATATACAAGATCCTCCTCAGCTTTTAGAAAATTCTGCAATAGAGAAGAGACCTTATCAATATAACAAGTTATATTCTATTCAATACATACATACTTCTTTACTCTTAATACTTTTAGCAAATCAAATACTATTATTTAACTAGCCTTCCTGACATTACACTGTTATCGTATACCTCTGACCCCTAGCTATATTCTCCTGCACTTTGAATTAGCTACTGGTAAAAGATAAAACTTGGCATGACCTGGGATGGGGTCCAATTATTTGAGTTCTTATTGTAGCTGATGACGAGTATGGCCTAATATAAGCAAAGATTACCTCGTCCTAGGTGAGGATTCTTTGTCTTCGCCTTTTTCCACAGTCTCAGTAAATCTTACTTATCTACCATGTTCCCTGCTCTTGCTACACTTTGCATTTTTCACCGGTGACTTGGGGGATTCTTCCATTTCCATTAGAGTATGTCTTTCTTTCTTCCTCATTCCCAGTTAGAATGACAATATTGGCATACTATGAATGGCAGTCAAACATGCCACCTCTTAATCACTCGCTATGGTATAATACTTCCATCTACTCCTTCGAGAATCGTGATGAGAAACTCGGTGGCCTGTAGGCAGGAAGTACCTTTACAAATGCCAACCTCTATTCCATGGTAGAGATTTTGTGTTTCTTCACTGATACTTTTGATATACAGGATAAGGGCAAGAAGTTGGTGAGAAGTGCTGGGGGGCATCTTCGGGCAGGAAAATACTATATTGCCACCTGTGGTGGGTGCTTCTGATCTTCCATCATGGGCCTCTTATAGCTCTGAATAGGTTCCATTACCGTTAATAATGAGGTCCCATTGATTCATTTGCTTACTTTGGAGAGCGGGCTTATCCTGATACCTTCCATATTGCTGTAGAAGCCAGGGATAGAGGCTGTGTTATAACTGGAATTAAAGTAACGCTAGCTCATTCGGGCAATTACCGATGCCTCGATGCCTGTCATATCTTTCATTTAGCATATGAGCAGCAGTGGAAATAGTTCCACTATGGTCATCAGATTACCATTCCAGCCACCGATGGGTCTGACAGATCCATTAACTCTGTCCAGAATGGGATTCTACTCTCGTCCCAAATGCACAGATTATTTGATTACTATGAGATTTCAATTAACCTAAATATGAGGATGGCTAGACCTTCAAGTCTTGGAAGCTAATATATACATAGGATAACTGCAAGGTCTTTTCTTTCTTACCTAATGCGGATCCCAGTCTCACTCCAGGTTGGTCTCTTGATAAGACATTTCTCAATAATCTGCTACAATATCTCGATAAACTTGTGCATTAGGACATTGAGTAGGTGTTACTTATAAATGTGAAGGTGGCAGGGGGACATCCTGATGGCAATGATTTCCATCCTGACCCAGACATGGTGGGTGGTGTTGCCAGTGGTGAAAGGGCTGGGGCGGGGGTCTAGAGTGGGGTGTTTGGCTATTTTGGTGCTGTGGGTCGTGTTTGAAAATAACAAACAGTAGAAACTGAGACCCTTCTAACCATTTTTTCTCTTACTCTAGAAGGAGGCCTATATTACTGTGTCAGGGACACACTGTATACTGTAAAATCTAGGAAAATCTCAAATGGAGCCAAGTTTTTGTTGAAAGGGAGTAGTGGTAAAAATTGCAAAGTGAGTATAAATCTTTAAGTAGAGATTTACAGTGAGTGATATTATATGAAGCGTCATCTCGCACTCTTGACTTGATTCAAGAGCTGTCTTTGTCTCACTGATGGCAATAGAAGTAGTTTTCTTTCACAACTGTGATACCTAAATCTGCAATTTTGCATTTGCTAGCATCTACCTAATTCAATACTACTGTGTCTTTAAATAGGTAGTCTAAATAAAGAGGGTGGGTGATTAACAGTCACAATAGAAATCTGGCCATTAGAGTAGGGTTATGATTATCCAGATCAAAAGGAATTGATTGAAGGCAGCAGAGTTTGACAGCTGTAGTACACTCGACTTACTCTTGCACTACGGAGGTACGGTTCGCAAGTTTTGTAGGTTACACAAGGTGTGAGGGTGGCAGTCCTCGTTTGTGGAATATACGTAACTTATATGCTGTACCTCTGTATTCGGAGAGTACCAGTGCTACTAGTGTAGTGTTTTTTTGGGTGGACTGGGGCACTAAAATCTGTTACTAGCATGCTAAAGTAGTATTAGAGTAATTTAAGTGGAGGGGATATTTAAGCTAATCCCGAGAGTGGGCTTATTTGAATGGTAAAAAAGGGTAAACCTTTAGAATACCATAAACTTGGCAGTTAACCCTTTCAGATACTGCTGACCGGGCAATCTATAGTATATACTAGTAGTATCAAAAGGGTGACAACTTTGCAAAAATGTGTCCACGTTGTGGCAACCTAAAATGTCTATAATAATACAAGAAAATTGTAAGAAAAGAGACAAAAAATCATGGAAAATAATATTGGGAATTCCTCGAGGCTTGCTAGTGATTTTTGCAAAGTTTTCCTACCTGTCTCTAAGATGAACTGAGCTATAGTGTGATCAGTTATTGTTTAGGGATTCTTGGCACAACAAACTATCGTATCATACCCCAAACGTACTGGTATCATACTGTTTTTAAGTAAGAGTAGACCAAGACACAGAAATTGTTTCTGAAGGTAGGAACTTCATTATTGATTGTCTTAATTTTATATTTCTATTCTTTTTGTAATTTTACGTTGGGTGGTAAAGAAAGCTGATACTTTGCAGGGGTTTTACCTGTTCGATGGAATCCAAGAGGGCCAACGAAGTGCATAGTGACAGATCTCAGATTTCAACTTATATAAACCAGGATTACCAGGTTGTTACTTATAATTAAATTTTGTCTAATAATAATAATACTATTATTATTATAACACCACCATCCGCCTTTCTTTGTCATTCTATCTACCAGATTCTAACACTTGTGCCAACGCAAACACATCCTACTTCACTCCTGGTGTCAGCACCCCAGATGTAAGCACCTGTTCCATTTCTGCTAGAGCTCTCCCATAGGGCATCCAAATCCATTGCCGAATGAACCCAATGAGTGGAGAACTATTTGTCTACTTCTGAACACTTTCTCAGATCTCAAATGTTATTCTAAGCAGTCAAAACAGTCCACTTTAATATTTGTCAACCCACTCTAGTACCTCCAGTACAATAGTACATATCTAATCTATACTTGCTGTTAGGTCCTAGCTTATCGAATTGCTTTCGGGGTCTGCGGGAACATCTTGAGTTTCTTGCAGTGAGCAAAAGTAGAGCAGCAGTCCTGGGAGGGTCGATGTGCAGCTCAGCCCGTACGAATAGTGGCTGAGTTGGGTTTAGTAGGTGAGAAGTCAATGTTTTTCACTCGCAACATGGGGTAGAACCAACTACACTATGAGACTATATTACTATTACATCTTCACTGCTGGTGGTGATCACTCCTCTACCTTTATTATATTGTAGAGTATTGCAAAGTGCTCATGGTAGAAGTATGATCATTAAGAGTTCTTCAGCCGGAGATAGTTAAAGCCCAATAGTCAGTGGTTTGGATTAGTCTGTATTTGCGTTTCTTAATAGCCACCTTACTATGGTATAATACCTGCAATTTTTTTTTTTTTGAAAAAGCAGGATCAATATTAGTTCCTGCTTGAGTACCGTAATATCTTAACAAATTGAGTATCTCTCTACAAGGATCTAAACTCCATACCAGGGCAAATGATCCCTAACAAAACCTAGTCATCAACAAAAAAGAAATGTGGAGATTGTATGATCTAATATTAGGCTGGTAAGCTGAAGTTAACACAATCCCCCCATCCCTTTTTTGTTACCTACTAGGCTTCGTTAGTGAGCTTTTGTTTCAAAATGGAGATTAGGACCCTGTATGGAGATATTCAATTGGTCAAGTTAATAGGAAACGTAGCCCGGGGAGGGCAACCCATAATGGTACCCAATCTTAGCGTGCAGGCCTGGAGTATGTAAGGTCCACTGTCTCCTTTTCTTTTCCTTCCTTCCCTTCTTCTCCCTCCCACTCCCCTCCTTGCATCCCATCCCCCTTTCTCTCCTGAATTATCATTTAATCTTTTCAATTTCATCCCCTGGGGTTCCTGCTCTTGAGCTCTGCAAAGCGTTACTCAAGTACCTAGTTTGCACTATGCCTCGCTCGCTTTTTCAAGCATCCACAGTTTTATGTCACCATATCCTGCTCCGTCCTCTCCCTTATCGAACTATTGACCGCCAGAACTCAGGGCTAATAAAATCTCCCTTAGTAAGTAAACCCTTTAATTACTCTTGATTCGACTGACAATGGGTATGGTAGTGGGAGAGAATTTCTCAGTTTGATTCAAGATTACTCCATCTTGAGCTTGATATATCCAATCTCCGAAATGTTTCATTCCTGTATATGTTACTGGATTAAAGTCGACTAATTATATAATAGGGCTTTGCAGTATCGAAGATAGAGTTTGCAATGAGCTTGAAGCACATAGAGAGTGAGTTTGTGAAGAGTTTGAGGCATCTGGAGAGTGAATTCTCTAAGATCTTCAATCGTTTAGAGAGCCAGATTACTGCTTTGGGGGGTCAGATGACCAACTTAGAGAGCCAAGTGAATACTATAAAAAAGATCATCGTGGCTGCATGCTCTGGCATTATTAGCCTCTTGGCTGTAAGCCACCTTGAATTTAGATTGTTACAGTCTAACACAATTAGTGGTAGATGGCAGGATCTCTGGTATAGGATGTCATGAGCCCGCATATACCTAGTTTTATTTCAGACTTTGGAGACCACTGTAAGAGGCATTAACATATTATATTATTTAGGAGTATTTTGCTAACATATTTTTAGACAACAAGGGCTGATGAGGACAAATAATAATAATTTATGAACAAGAAAGAAAATCTCTTTTTTTGTTTTATTTCAGCCAGTACACATAAAAGGAAGAGGTACGTGGAGAATTGGGGGTAGATTTGTTGGGCAAAAGCGGCAAGAAGTAAAATCGTCACGTGTGTATCATAGGATTGTTCTAGCAGAAAAGATTTCTTATTTGACTTTAGTAATGGTTCCAGCACTCAGCTGTATACATATATTGTTAGAATGTGGTATGTGGTACTGGAATTACCTCATGGATGGACATTAGAGTTGGAGAGAACAGTGGGTATCATGGCTTGGCAGTCTTGTATTCACTTAGGTAGCAACATTTGTAGCTAGCAAGTACATCAAGTTCATATCCTCTCAGTCTCCATGCACACCCGTGCTATCAGGTTATGAGCCTTTGCGTCTTTGACACTTAATGATCTACCAAGATAGCTCATTCAGCACGCAGCTATCAACCCTCTGGTCTTGGCTGATCCTATTTACAGATTTCTTTGGTACCTTTTATTCTCTGTATTTTACAACCGTAAAGCACTTTTCTGTTCTGGCTGTACCCATTACAGGCTGTACAAGTCTACAGGATATCGCAGATTCTGGACTCAATGCAAGCAGGGCATGTTACCTTTCCACTCATAGTTGACTCCAAATTCTATAGCCAAACTCAGGGTCAGAAATCCTCCCTGGTAATATAAAACTTGTAGGAAAAACCACAACTCAGCAAAAGCAGAAAAATTAAACAACAATATTTAGAAAAAAAGAATATATATTTAAGATCTCTGGAATCTGTAGATTTCAAAAAAAGAAACCCCATTTTAATTAATTAAGAAAGGAAAAAGTTGTAGATTGAAAGTTGTGCCACTGTCTCCTTAGTGTGGCCTTTTGCAGTACAGTACATCTCATACTTTATATGGTGAAAAAAAAGAGAATTTGTATGAGAAAATATTTTAAAGGTGTATTCCTCATCACATGAAAAAAAAAACTGTTTTCTCAATAGTATTCTACGAGTACTGAAGAGCATGTAAATAAATATGAAATGTCTGACAGAGTAGTAGAAGAAGATTTTTAAGAAATAGAGGCTTAGAAAATATTTCGCATATAGAAAAAGTTTTCCAGAGAAATTACTTTTTTAAAAAAGCATTCTTAGAAAAAATAATTAGAAAAGATTTCTTAGCAAGATAAAGAATCTCAGAAAAAATAATTGTAGGAAAATCTTCCTAGAAAAGATTTCTCAGGTAGAAAAAGATTTACAGAGAAAGGAATTTTTATAACAAGATTCTTAGAAAAGAGTTGTTAGCTGGAAAACAGTTCTCAGGAACAATGGGTTTTAAAAAACATTTCAGAGGAAAATTATTTCTAAGAAAAAAGTTTTCATAGGAAAAGTTATTTCTCAGAAAAAAGAGATTTGAAAAAAGATTTCTTAAGAAAGATTAGGGGAAAAAAGATTTGTCAGAAAAAAAGGATTTCTCAGAAAAAGTTCTTTCTCAGGAAGAAATATTTCTCCAGAAAAGTAATTTCTTAAGAAAAAATATTTCTCATAAAAAGTGATTTCTTGGGAAAACTTATTTGTAATGAATAAATATTTCTCATAAAAATGTTATTTGAAAAATTATTTCTTAACAAAACTTGTTTGAAAAGTTATTTCTCAGGTAAAAGATTTTACAGGAAAAGATATTTCATAGGAAAAGGGGTTTGTCAGGAAAAAGCAGTTCTCAGGACCTGCTAGTTCTCAGGAAAAAATATTTCTCAGGAAAAAATCTATAAGCAAAACTAGGTTCAGGACTGAGTAATGGTATGACAAGAAAGCTGGGCAACACCTCAACTCCACAACCTTGTAAATATTCAAATCTAAGGTGTAACAAATAAATTTATATAATTAGGATCTCCAGAACATCAGCTTTAAAAATAAATTTACTAGAGCATTATTAAATAAAAGATGAAACAGTTGTTGTAGATTGAAAATTCTACCACCCCCTGAGTTATGTGGCTGACAGATAGTGTACATCTGATACTTTTTACAGTGAACTTTTTTTTTTACTTAGCAAGTGGTACAAAGATTTCTATTTCTGAGTATGGAGACAACCAGTTAGCCACAATGTAATTTTTGTTCTCTTTCTTTTCTCAGATCATTGGATTGGAAAATGTTGGATTAAAATCTATTTTTCAATAAATAACCTAGCAAATAGAAAGCAAGAAATGAATTCTACTGGATACAGGATGTCTAGTATCTATGTAGAAAATGTTAGTTTCTTATATTTTGTAATTATTCACCTGTATTGCTGTCTTGATAACCTCTTCGTAAAGTACTGTAGAGCTATTAGTAAATACACGTATTTTTGAACCTCACCTGATGGGATCAAAAAGGAGACTATAGTAATACTACTGGTTCTAGGATATCTAGTATGTATGTAGAATATGTAAATTCCTCATATTTTATAATTATTCAAATGTATTTGTATTGTAGTAAAATCTGAGTAAAATACTATTGAGCTAGTAGCAAATTCGCATTTTTTCAACCTAGCGTGGTTGGGATAAGAAGAATACTGTGATGATTCTACAGGTTCCAAGATGTCTAGAATCTATGTAGAATATGAAAATTCTGCATATTTTGTAATGATGGACATGTATTTCTGTCAAAGTAGAAACTCAGTAAAGTACTATTAAGCTAGTAGTCTATAGCCAAACTCAGGGTCAGAAATCCTCCAGGGTAATACAAAACTTTCAGAAAAAACCACAACTCCACAAAAGCAGAAAAATTAAACAACAATATTTAGAAAAAAAGAATGCATATTTCAGATCTCTGGAATCTGTAGATTTTAAAAAAAGAAACCCCATTTTAAATAATTAAGAAATGAAAAAGTGGTTGTGGATTGAAAGTTGTGCCACTGTCTCCTCAGTGTGGCTTTTGCAGTACAGTACATCTCATACTTTATATGGTGAAAAAAATAAAATTTGTATGGGAAAATATTTCAAAGGTGTATTTCTCATCACAGGAAAAAAAAGACTGTTTTCTCAATAGTATTCTACTAGTACTGAAGAACTTGAAAATAAAAATGACAAGTTTGACAGAGTAGTGGAAGATTTTTAAGAAATAGAGACTTGGAAAATATTTCTCATGTAGAAAAGGTTTTCCAGAGAAATTACATTTTTAAAAAAGCATTATTAGAAAAAAGTAATTAGAAAAGATTTCTTAGCAAGATAAAGAATCTCAGAAAAAATAAATGTTGGAAAATCTTTCTAGAAAAGATTGCTGAGGTAGAAAAAGATTTACAGGGAAAGGAATTTTTATAACAAGATTCTTAGAAAAGAGTTGTCAGCTGGAAAACAGTTCTCAGTGACAATGGGTTTTAAAAAACATTTTAGAGGAAAATTATTTCTAAGAAAAAAGATTGCATAGAAAAAGTTATTTCGCTGAAAAAGGAGGTTTGAAAAAAGATTTTATAAGAAAGGTTAGTGGAAAAAGGATTTCTCAGAAAAAGTGCTCTCTTTTAGGCATATGGAAATCCGAGACATGTGCACAGACCTACGGTAGGGTAACTGCGCACAGACCCTCAATTTACCGGAGTGCCAACACCCCCCTCCGGCCCCCTTATGGGGCCCGTACGTCATTAGCGAGATTTCGAGAGTTGCGTCCCATAACTAAAATGTCACATCAATGAAGCCCACTTCATAACACCATATACGTCGCCGCCGTCCGTCCGACCGCATGCTGTTCGCAGGATATATGAGAGGGGACCTTTGGCGACATCTGGGAAGTGGAACGGAGGAAATCCGTGGGAGGCGCATTGAGATAGTAGGCTTCAAAGTTAGGCTTCCTAACTATGGGCCGAAAGTGACGGGACGTTTTCGGCGAAATACTCCAAGAGGATATCCCAGTAGTGGAAGCTATTAGGGGTATACCGAATCCACCCATACCCTTCTGAGATCAGCTGTAGGTTGGTTGGTCCTAGTAATAGGACCCCTCTACGGAGGCCGGCGGACCAAGGGGAAGCACGCTCAGAAAGGAAGACCTAGATAAGTCGGAGACCCTTAAGACGCTGACACGTCGGGCTCGGACTTGTGATTGGCACTAGGTGATCCGGCATGAACCTGATCACTTCATGACCGAGGAGACGACTGGACGATAGTCAACAAGACTAAAGTCATATAAAAGTCTATGCGGACATCTAAGTTGGAGGCGGCTGTTTGGCATAACAAATAGCGCAGTCATCTCAACGGAGGAATACTATTCCGAGTCCGCGAAAGGGTGTGATAAGTTTCAGGGTCAAACGGTGTTCGCACTTATAAGATTCTGGACGTTTGCGTATTAAAACCAGAGTGGTACTTCGGAGGCATAGTAGTTAGAAGTAGTCCGCGAACACTCAGACGCGGGATATAAATATCGAAGTGCCTCCCGAGCTTTACAGACATCATCAAGCAACGGAGAAGAGATCTTATCAATATAAAATTGTTTACCTTATAAATCTTTACCTTACTTTTATTTTATCGAGACGAGCCTTCCTCGACAGATTCTCCGAACAAAGATTTGGCCTACGTCCCTCGGTTATATACTTGAGTTGGGCGTCCGCCTAACAGTATATTGATAGTTCTCCTGTTACCAAGGCTCAGTATATGAACTACGAGTTCACTTCAAACTCCACCCTTGCCTCAGACTTCGATTACATTTTTGAAGCACCTCACTGTCCAATCTATAGTTATTCCTTCGAAGAAATATTTGAAACTGAGCTGTTCGAGATTAAAGAAGAATATACGCAGGAACCCTCGTGGTTCACAGTACCTTTCGGGATCCCAACGGGGGATCAATTCAATAGCATATATCGTACCTGGCACGGTTTGGACTTTGAGTGGAATTCGACCGAATCGGAAAATCTCGTCGACTGGAGCACCCAGTGCTCTTTAAAAGCGGAAGAGAAGGAAAAGGAAAACCCTGGCACAGTCATCCGGGGGCCAGACATCTCCTCGTCCTGGGCCTAATACACACTTATATGTACTACAAGTACATCCTAAACCACGAGAAAAAAGAGATTCAGATTATAAGTCCAGAGTCGGACCAACCGAACCCTTTTATACCTACATCCCTAGAGTATCTCAAACATTGGATACCTTACATACGATTCCTTAAACCTTTTCAAGGAGATCGAGAACTCTGGTACGAAGTACCAGTAATCACTCATCCAGGGCTACTAGAGCAGCTAGCCTATCTGGAAAGTATCACAATGGCGGAGATACCTTAGGACCCAAGGAAAAGAATAACGGCGGGTGAACCTCTGGATACCCGACCCAACACCACGGATAAAGCGAATGATTCCGCCATTCATAGTCCCTTCCCTTCAACACCTCAGGAACCTTCATTCTGCAGAGGAGGCATACCCTCTCACTGATCCTCTAGTGTGGCGAGCACTCATAGAATATCAAGAGTCCCCACACCAAGGCTAGGGGAACATGCCGCAAACTTAGCCAGACTGGCTGCGTGTCCTGGGATAACCTTGGGTCAGATAAGACAGGACATAGATACGTCCCTTGATCAAGCTAATATCGCCTTCAAACATTTGAAGGGAGCTACCCAAGACAATACCTTAAAATTAATTAAGGTTCAACAGCAAATCGCTGACAGACAAGATGTCCACGATAACGACATTGCAATCTTGTTGATACAGCTGGCAGGCGTCGAAAGCAAAGTCAAGGGGATACAAGAAGAGCTGTTGCGAGAAGTCGCAAAGAAGATTGACGCGCAGGAACGGTGTCAACAGGAATATGAAGAAGTAACCACGAGGTTACATGGAACCCTGGGGGAAGAAAGCTAGGCGGCATTGGCCCGAGATCAGACTCTGGAACAAATGGTCCTCAGTCAATGGGTGGAATTCGTACAATTCCGCGCCCAATCCACTACCCGTGAAAGAGATATCAACTGTACCCTAGGACAAATGCGTTTAGATCAGACTACCCGCCAGGCGGAAATCCGTCGATCTCAGGACTAGCAGCAACAGTAAAATGACAGGACTAACAATACTCTGCAGGTATTGACACAAGCGATAAACAGAGTGTTGGCTGCTGCAACAAGTCCCGAAGCTGCAGGACCCATACCTTTACCCGCAGTCCAAGAAACTAATGACGAGTAGTACTACGCTCCACCTACCCGTAGGGAAAAGGGAAATGGCAGGGAAGCCGCTGATGCATTCCCCTCAGGTGCCCAAGGAGGTAATCCAGGGGATCCTAGTGACGATGACGAGGATGATGATGAGAGAGGTAGGAGGAGAGGAGGTCCTAGCCGAGGCAGGCAAGGACAAACACCAGAACAGTCTGGTATGGCAGAAACACTTGCCAACGCAATGGCGCAGAACATTAAGCGACCATCAGAGCCTCCCCCATTCTTTGAAGATAAATCCACACAAGACATATATGTGTGGATCCTTCAATGGACCGACTATTTCGAACAGAACCCACGAATCTGGGAAGATGCACGAGAAAGGATTATATATACACTCAGTCGTACAAGAGGAGAAATAGTCCTTCCTTATACAGTTTGGTACAGGAAGGCTATGGATGGACTTCATGGGGAAACCCAGCAACCAGAGCTGGCGACATAGACCCGCTTTGAACAGGATATGAGCAAGCAATTCGCCACGGTAGAAGCCGAAAGACTAGCCCTTTGCCCAATGAAACTAGTCACGTACGACGGCAGTATTGAACGCTATCTGACAATCATGCACAATCATAACATTCGTGCAGGCATGACCGGAGAATCCTGGAGAGAGGTAGTCGAAGACAAACTTCCTGAACCAATTGTCCGCAGGTTGTCAGCCCTGCAATATACGACGGACCAGGAATGGGAAGAAGCACTAAGGCTATGCGGGCGGTCCAAAGAAGGACTGCTAGCCAGAAAGAAAATTGGACACGACCAGCCGTCCAAGCCTAAAATAGTCCAAGAAGTCAAAAGAGAAGACTGACGGGACTCTAAACCAAAGCTACAAAGGGATATTAAACCTTATGTCAAAGAAGGTGGAGCCCCACCACGAAAACGGAAAAGAGACGAGGAACCAGAGAAGTCCAGGTAAAGGTTGGGAGGTGCAACAAAAACCACCCACACAAACTTCGCCCAGGCCCATAGCGGTATCCCACAGAGTTTGATAGACACTCGGAGGAAAGAAAGAGATTGCACAAGTTGTGGAAAGAAAAACCACACCTATCAAACATGTTGGGGAGATGCCCATATATCGGCGGCAACGGTCAGCTCAAGACCGATAAAAATGGGAATTCGACAGGCAAGATCGGCTATTGTGAAGCCTAAATTGGCTCACAAAGTCGCTACCATCCAGAACCCAGCCCGGGTGAATAAGATCTGGGAACTGGCGGACGACGAAGAACTGACCTTGGTCAGTTCATTGGCATCAACGGCGACGGCGATTGGGTATTAAGTGTCCTGATGGAGCTGGAATCGAAATAGGAACCCCCTTCAGCTGGGGTGTACAGGGTACCGACCACGATGGGGATCGGGTAGTCCGTGTACAACTACGGGAGGCGAAACTCAAAAGGATTAAAGTGGCACGAAGCAAGTCTCTCCTTTCAGGATCAATACAAGTAGGCTCTAAGTGAAGGGACCCCACGAGGGACTTACGAGCTCGAACACAAGAATCAATATATGGAGAGTCTTGATCGAAAGAGAGGATAGTTAACATGCCCACATGGTCCGGGAACCAACAGTACGAAGTTCCTCGAGTCACCTGGTGGTTGTCTGCTACCTGTGTGCAAGCAAGTTACTATACCGAAGAAGTTGGGACATAGCAATGCAAGATCTACCTGATAACAATACATGACCGGAGGACAACCGATGCGGGCCATTCCACCTACCACGTGAGTCTGAGTCGTATTATACGTATATACTATCTTGCCTTCTGGCGAGAGTGTGGGATAAGGATGTACCGCTTTGGTGCGCAAGGCCCCTCTGAGGAAGCTGGACGGATAACTGAAATCCTAAGGGAAAGCACGCGGTGAAAGCGGGAACCTCACACCAGGGGAGTAAAATGGCTAATAACCGCCTGAAAATCTGCTATGAGCCTAGGTCTGGCATATCGGGAGAAGGCATCCAGCCTGAAAACTGGTCATGTGTAATAAGGGTATCGGTAAAACGCCGCTTAAGTATTTAGACCCAGATTGTTAGAGCTAAAGAATTACTAGTTTGTCTGAGGAGACCTCAATGGTCGAAACAACGTGGGCGTAGTAACAAACATTTTGTTACCTACACCCCCACCAACGATGCCTAAACGAAAAACCCAGGAAAGTCTCATCCGCGCCAAGCGCGTAGAGCTAGGCGCTCCAAAACCAAAACGATACAACTGTCCGGAGGGGATCGCTTACCTCCATATACACGATAAGCGATACACAGTCAAAGTCTTATTAGACTCGGGATCCAACGTGTTCCTTATCAACAAGGACCTAGTTGAAGACCTTCGCGTTCCCTCTATAGAACGCGACAATGTAGTTGATATCTTAGGCTTTGACGGATCGTCAGCCGCCTCTGGAGGGAAGTGTTACACTTTCCCTATAAAATTGGAAATAGGAAAAAATCGACACATTTCAGAAGTGTCGTGTGAAGTGGCTAAAGCAGGTCACTATAGAATGATAATCCCTTTTGGTTGGTGGCATCGTGAACACCCAGTATCTCACATAGAGGATGCAGAAAATTAGACCTTCTCTGTAAAATGTTGCGAAAGCTGCGTGGAAGAAGATAAATGAATAGCGGATATGTTTGAATATGACGAATCTGTTGCTTGGGACCCTAATGCCTGCCGCATCGGAAGAATCGGAGCCATCGAAAATACGGTGGAACTGGAAGCATTAGTGAAAGAATACTGGAATTACAAACATTTGTTTGAAGCCCAGATGGCCGAAAAACTAGCTACAAGACGAACATTCGATCACGAAATCAAACTGATTCCAGGATCAACTCCCCCATCGGGGCCAATATATCCGCTGTCCGAAAAACAGCTTAAGGCTTTACGAGAATACTTGGAAACAATGATCAAACAAGGAAAAATCACCTGTAGCCAATCACTAGCAGGCGCACCTATATTATTCGTACCTAAACCAGATGGTAGATTACGCCTAGTTGTGGATTATCGAAATCTGAATAAGATTACTATCCTCAACAAACATCCCCTGCCACTAATGTCAGAACTCAGAGATAGAGTAGCCGGCGCAAAGATCTTCACCAAGTTAGACCTTAAGGACGGCTATCACCTAATTAGGATAAAAGAAGGGGATGAGTGGAAGAAAGCATTCCGTACGAGATACGGACACTACGAATATAAGGTTATGCCTTTGGGATTGGTTAACGCTCCGGCAACCTTCCAAGATATGATGAACCAAGTTCTACACGAATACTTGGAGGTCGGAGTTGTGTGTTACCTTGATGATATTCTCATCTACTCCAAGGATGAAAAGGAACACGTCGAAGCTGTTAAGAAAGTTTTACAAAGTCTATCGGACTTTCAATTAGCGATATCGCTAAAGAAATCGACCTTCCATGCCACGGAGGTGGAATTCCTCGGCTATATGGTGGCGGTCGATGGGGTGTCTATGAGCACCCGAAAGGTGGAATCCATAATGGTCTGGAAGGCACTTAAGGCGGTTAGAGAAGTACAAGTCTTTATAGGGTTTGCTAACTTCTACCGACGATTTATTAAAAACTTCGCAGCTATTTGCAAGCCAATAACCGAGACATTACAAGGAAATCTGAAGAATTTTAAATGGGGAATTGAACAGGACACTGCTTTCGAAGAGCTAAAGCACCGATTCACCACAGCCCCCATACTCCACCACCTTTTCCCCGAAAGAGAAACAGTGGTAGAAACGGGTACCAGCGATTTTGCACTCGACTGCGTCCTTTCTCAATACTTTGAAAAAAGATTACATCCAGTAGCGTTCCAATCTAGAAAATTAAACTCGGCGGAGCGCAATTATCAGATCCACGATAAAGAACTTCTCGCGATCGTGGAAGCATTTAAAGAATGGAGTTACTACTTGATCGGAACGGAGAAACCCATCACAGTCTTTACCAACCTTCAGAACCTACAATACTTCCTCATTTCAAAAGTCTGGAGTGGCCGTCAAATTCGATGGGCTCAGAAGTTGGTAGAATACAATTTTCGCATTGTATATCAACCAGGCACAAAGGGTGGAAAGCCTGATGCATTAAGCAGACGGCCGGAGTACTGTCCTGAGGAGGGAGCTACACATCGCGAACGGAAAATTTTAAAAGAAGAAAATTTCTCGGTATCTCTAGTAGCGTGGGTAGGTGATGAAGGAGCGGACTGGGATGGAGATAAGGATTTGGATTTGGAACCTCGCAGAGGTGGAAAGGAACCCGCTATTAGGGTCAAGAGATTGAGCAAAAAGGCATACTTGCCAACAAAAGGCTCACGAATGGCGGCCGGGCATGACCTGTACACCATAGAAGATGACATTGTTCCGAAATATAGACAAGTATTAATAAGAACGGGTATAGCTGCGGGGCTACCCGAAGGAACGTACGGGAGAGTTGCCCCAAGGTGTGGATTAGCGGTCCGAAGCGGGATCTCTACCGGTGCAGGAGTAATCGATGCGGATTACACAGGCGAACTCAAAGTCGTACTTTTCAACCATAAAAATGTGGATAGCCAAATAAGAATGGGGGATCGTATAGCCCAACTAGTGGTAGAAAAGGTCAACACCTCGGACATGATGGAAGTCGATGACATGGAAGAAAGGGAGCGAGGAACCGCGGGATTCGGAAGCACCGATATAGCGACAAGATCTTTGACCGTCAAGGAACAGGAACCAAGCATCAGCTACCTACAGGCATCGGCTAAAGACAACGAACATTGGTACGATATTTCAGAAGTACCTGAAAAAGTTCTGATGTCAAATGCTATTTTCCTGCAAAAAGGTATGAAGCAGTTCAATCCTGAATTCCTAAGCAAGATACAGGCAGCTATCGGGACAGATGCAGTTTGGAGGCAACGGAGGGAAGAACTCATTAGGTTACGAGACGAAGGAAAGGATTGTTCCAAAGACTGGACCTTAGCCGACGATCTATTGTATTATAAGCAAAGACTATTTGTACCAAACAGTCAGGCACTATATACCAAGATTGCAGAAGGATGTCTCGATGCAAAAGTTGCAGGACATTTCGGACAACAAAAAACTTTGGAAATAATCATGAGAGACTTCTACTGGAAAGGACTTGGGGCATGGGTCAATGACTATGTACGATCCTGTGATGAATGCCAACATAACAAATCGCCTAGACATGCTAAGTACGGATTACTGCAACCATTGCCAATACCCTACGCGGCATGGGCATCTATCTCGGTGGACTTCATCACGCAACTACCAGAGTCACATGTGTGTACACAGATGATGGTAGTAGTCGATCGGTTCACAAAGATGGCACATTTCATCGGACTTCAGACCTCGGCTACGCCCAACGATGTCGCAAATGCATTCCTGAAAGAAGTATGGAGACTACTCGGCCTACCGACCGAAATCGTCTCGGACATGGACTCAAAGTTTGCAGGAGACTTTTGGGAATCTCTTTGCAAGGCGCTGGAAATTAAGCGAAGAATGTCAATGGCATACCACCCTCAGACTGACGGACAAACTGAACGTATCAATCAAGTGCTGGAAGGTTACCTACGAAGTTTTGTCAATTACCATCAGGATGATTGGTATCAGGTGCTAACGCTAGCTGAATATGCCTATAACAACTCCGCAACCAACTCTCATGGGATGTCACCATTCTATACGAACTACGGATTCCATCCACAGACAGAGTGGATGAAGGAGCGTGAAGCTCAAAATCCAGGAGCTACACTTTACGCAAACTAGATTAAGACGATACATGAACAAGCGAGAGGGTCGCTAGAAAAGACACGAGAAGGGATGTTGAAATATTATGACCAAAAGGCTCGACAACAGCAGGACTTCAAGTTCGGGGACCTAGTAATGTTGAAGGCAAAAAACATCTGCACGCGACGGAAATCCAAGAAGCTAAGTCCAAAGCTATACGGCCCCTTCCAAATTATGGAAAAACAAGGATGCCGGGCGTTTAAGCTCCACATATCCGATCGATGGAACATTCATCCCGCATTCCATGTCGCACTATTGGAACCCTACCGCCAGTCAGTTCATGACAATCGCCAACAACCCCCTAGAGAACTGGAGGACATTGACGGCGATCTACAATGGGAGGTTAAAAAAATCGTAAGAAGCGAGATTCGTGGTTACAGGAAACGAGGATGCGGCTGCTATCAAGAGAAGTGGGAACTGTGGTACTTTGTTAAATGGCAAGGGTGTTCGGAAGACGAGAACACATGGGCGCCTGCCACCGGTATGGAAAATGCAAAGGAAGTTGTGGAGAATTTTCATAATGAAAATCTGGACATGCCAGGAAGGGCAGAAGTAAGATAGTGAGGAAAAGGTTTTCCTACCGTGGCCAAGTAAACGCGGAAGGTTTTTTACCCTGACCACACTGAGTCTTAAAATGTATTTAGAAAGAAATTATAAAATGGTTATAAAGGCATTCGAGGCGAAGCCTGGAAGGAGGGAGCTCATGTTAGGCATATGGAACTCCAAGACATGTGCACAGACCTACGGTAGGGTAACTGCGCACAGACCCTCAATTTGCCAGAGTGCCAATACCTCCCTCCGGCCCCCTTATGGGGCCTGCACGTCATTAGCGAGATTTCGATAGTTGCGTCCCATAACCAAAATGTCCCATCAATGAAGCCCACTTCATAATACCACATACGTCACCGCCGTCCGTCTGACTGCATGCTGTTCGCAGGATATAGGGGAGGGGACCTTTGGCGACATCTGAGAAGTGGAACGGAGGAAATCCGTGGGAGGTGCATTGATATAGTAGGCTTCAAAGTTAGGGTTAGGCCACGAGCGAGGCGAAGCCGAGCAAGTGGTAATCTGCCTGGGGCAGGGGAAGGTACTCGGTAGAGAGAAAAAAGTTTTGGTGAACAAACAAGCCGTAGACAAACTTCGACGCAGTGATATCGTCGAAAGGTTCGTTTGTTTCGAAAACCGTGCTATGGTATCTCGTCAGTACGGACTGGGAGGGTGGTACTTATACCGTTCATCATTGCTCTCTACCTCATCGCGAGGCGGGAGAGTGGTGTGGCACACCAAGGCCGTCAGCCGTCCATCAACTTGCCGTCATCAAACCCAAGCAAACAGGGTTTCGCGCGGGGGCGTCAAGGGGGGCGTCATGGGCGCGAGGAGCTCCTTCATGACAGGCGGGAAAACGGGACTTTCACCGTTCGGAACACTTTAGAGGCATTCATCCTGCGTCACAAGATCGTAGCTATCACCGTTGCCTATCAGCAGCGCAATCAACCAGCCGGTTACTTGCCCGTAGGGAGAGCAGTTTCGAGCGGGCGTCAGGGGGTGTCAGACGTTGGTGTGCGCGCGATGTACTTGCGTACGGTCGCAGTCAGGGTGGGATGGCGAAGCCATCACGCCATCAGAGGTGGTGGGTGGGCGGTGAGAATCAGCACCCAACGACCCAGGCGATACGCAGCTGCCGAAGCACGCAAAACGTATGACCCATCAGCCGAAGTGGTTGTTAGACTCAACACACCTCTCGCACCACGTAGTGGTGTGAGGCATTTCCGTGGGGCGTCGGCGACCTCGTATTCTAAGCGAGGTGTGGGCCGGAACGAACGGATGCCTAGTAGTTGGGCCGGCTGCGGTCGGTTACCCGAACGGGAAGTGTAATCACTGCATACGCAAGCGAAAATTCTTCCCTGTTCGTGCATTATGGTGGTGTGCGTGAGCACACCATCATGTATGCCGTCATGCTGACGTGCATACCCGATGCATCCGTGCCGGTATTAGCCGTGCAAGGATCTAAGCGAGCGCTTACCTCAATTGGGGAATATTTCCAAATACGGAAAATCTCCTTATTGGGAAGTCGGGAACGGATTACCCCTTCAGGAAATAACGTGTGCCAAGACTTAGCCACACCTAGCCACATCACGTGACACCACATCACGTGTGCCTACTAGCCACAACTTAGCCACAACGCCACAGCGCCACGACGCCACCATCACGTGATGCGCCACTTTGCCACAACGCCACAGCGCCACCGTCAGCCACCGCGCCACACGCCACCTGCGCCACATACCGCCACAAAAGTGGCTGGTTAGGGGTTAGGGGTTAGGGTCAGGGGTTCGGGTTAGGGTTAGGGGTTCGGGTCAGGGTTAGGACAGGGTTAGGATTATCAGTCCATGGCCCATCAGCTAATTCCTTCGCTTGGATCACTTTACAGGCTAAGTATTGGGTCGAGCTCGACGTAACGTGCGGATCTAAGTCACGCACCACGAAAGTTAATAAAAACGATCGGCGGAGTATCTATCAATCCAACTACCTTTTCCTACCGGGGGGATGGTAGGACCTGAGATGAAGGACCGTCTTGCGACGGCCTTTTCCGTAAGGGGCTTGACGAGCGCTTGATCTAGCATCTCGTCAGTTTCTTCGACTAAGCGTGCCCTCTGTATTTCGGCGTTGTAGTAGTTGTTGATCTTACCAAGGTTCCTAAAGCGCTTGAGAGATAACATTATGGAAGTGATCTCGTTGAGCGGTGGGGGATGCCCAACTGCGAGATCGTCATCGACGTCTTCCATTGCCGACCATACCTTACGGAGGTCTATGTGCTGCCACACGTTATTATACACGGATTTCAGCCAGAGGGAATTGGCTCCTTTCTTCTCCGGGGAGTCCTTATACCTTAAATCCCATCTGTTCCTAGCTTCCGCTTTGATCCAGGTGTGTAATAGTTGTGGAGGATAGCCGCGTTTGAGATAGATATCCTTAACGTATCCGATCTCAGTGAAATAGACATCATGTCTGGAACACAAGCGAGCTATCCTGCTCACCTCTCCGCAGAATGCGGCCCTTTTAACGTGAAGGGGGTGAAAAGAGGCGAACGGCAGGCGTTCATAGCTGTTCAGTGGTTTGCGGTAAGGCGCGAACGATAGGTAACCCTTCTCGAGCGTGACCCTAAGGTCAAGAAAATCGTTTGTTTTCTCCTTCACTGACCAGGTGAGCGTAAGTCCGTCAGCTTTAATGACGGAAAGTTGCTCAAGCGCCTTTTCATAGGTAGGCGCCTTAACCAGGACAAACACATCATCGATGTATCTTTTGTAGAGCAAAAAGCGCCCTGCAAAGCTGTTCTCGAAATGTGCCATGTATAGGTTCGCCACATCAGGTGCGGCGGGTATACCCATAGCGAGGCCATCCTTTTGGTAGAACAGTTTGTCGTGGTGTCTGAATACCAGGTAATTATCCGACCATCGCGCAAGCCTGGTTACAAGCATGCGCATGGGTAAATCATTACCGAGCGGGTCCATCGTTTCCGCCAGAATCTGGTGGGCGCGTTCACGCGGTATGTGGGGATACATGGCAGTAACGTCGCCGGTGCATATCCAATACTTATCGGTGGATGGTATTCGAATGGTTTCTAGGATGCGCGCTAGGTCATGAGTACTCTCAAGGATCCAGGGACTTTCCTTAACACATTGCTTAAGCAGTATCGACAGGATTTTCGAGGCGTTAACCATCGGATGACTGTGACACGGCACTATCGGTCTGAGAGCCCAAGGCTCCTTGTGAACTTTGGGGAGACCATGGAATTTGGGCATCCCCGTAGTCAAGATAGTGTCTGTGTCGCAGGTCGCAAGAATAAAATCCTTTATTTCATCAGGGAAATTTGTCGCGTAGCATGCTTTGATCTCGTCAATCACTCGTGAGATTTTAGCGACCGTTGCCGATCCGCTGATTTCTACGAAGTCCTTGTTTTTAAGGACGAGATCATCCAACTTCTCATTGTACCACTGGCTATCTACGACCATAGTGCCCAAATTTTTATCCGCCTGGAGTACTAGGAAATTGGTACTTTTTCTCCAGGTGCGAAGTGCAGTCAACTCACGATTGTAGTTAGGAACTACCGGTGCGTTTATTGCCCTACTTGGTATAGCTGCGATCTGCCTCAGCATCTCCGCTTCTCCTTTTTCGAGCATCACTTCGACCCATCTGGGTGTGGCATCAGGTTCCCTGGTCGTTTCCGGCTTGCGGATGCGCCATCTTGGGTCACCATCAATGAGGTTGGGGTCTTGATTATGGGCGAAAAACACTTTCCATTTAACTCTTCTAGCTAATGAATTCCATGCTTCCCGCGGAAGATCCAAATCAAAGACCGGCGCCTGTAGAAACCTATAACCCATCGAAAGAAAATCGTCCACCACTTCTGGTATCGACGATACCCCGGGACCTAGTTTAACTTTAAGATCAGCATTGGAAACCTGGGTAAGGTGTATGCGTGATTTAATGATTGACAAGGCTTGTTTCACGGGGAGGTCAAGTATCTGTTTAGGCAAGGAAGAAGGGTTGTGTACTGACCACTTAGCCGACCTTATACGGTCGCCTACCTCTTCTTCGGTTTCGGCCCGGTGTTCTTGCCACTCACATTGCGTTTCCGCTTTGCGATTGCGTGGCCAGCTGTAGCCTTGATGCCTTTCGGCTTGGGCTTCGGCTTCGAACCGGGCGCGTTTGGCGGGGCCGACTTCTTGTTGGTAGGGGTCTTTCCTTTTCCCTGAAGAAGTGTCAGTGACGTTAATGGTATATGATGGAGAATCATTACATACCCTATTGCCGCCGCGCTTTTTGCTCATTCCGGGCTTATTTTGCCGCCGGAGAGCTGCATCCACGGCGTCCGCGACCGTTTTTGATATGGGGACGGACGAATCCATACCCCCCATCTCAACGTCCGCAGAGGCTGCCGCTTCTGCCACCAGTGCCTGTTTCTTTTCCAATTCCTTGGAAAGTTTGGTGGACTTTATTCTCGTAAAGTCCCAGGATTTTGCAACCCAAACAGGCACCAGCTTCCGTGCGAGAGCAATCTCGCGGTGGAAGAACTTGGGGATGTTAATCCCAAGTGGTTTTTCAAGAGGTTTTCCTTCCTCGTCTACCTCTGTGGTAGACTTGCCTAGGGCCTTTTTCAAGGGTTAGGGTTAGGGTTAGGGTTAGGGTTAGGGTTAGGGTTAGGGTTAGGGTTAGGGTTAGGGTTAGGGTTAGGGTTAGGGTTAGGGTTAGGGTTAGGGTGAGGGTTAGGGTTAGGGTTAGGGTTAGGGTTAGGGTTA